>KK118842.1:124843-192834 GCA_000611955.2 Stegodyphus mimosarum | reverse complement strand
TTATATTTATATTTTGGTATTTGTATAATTTATATTTTTTTGTGGCTTTCCTTTTTACTTTCCTTTTACTCACTGAACCGAGTAATAGAGTGGATACGTATATGCATATATTTGTATACTTATGAAGCGGGCGATTGCAACCAAAATAGGAGGTTCACATTTACATGTTATAGCAGTTCTATATACAAAATGTCAACGTTCTGAGGCTTCTCGTTTTTGAGTTATATGAGATACATAGATAGCTACGTACGTACGCACAGACGTCACGAAAAAATCTCTTCAGAATCCATTTTAAATCAGTTTTATAATTTTTTGGGGGAAAAAGAGTCCTTTATTTTATCCTTACGTTCAGATATCACGCAAAAACATCGTTAAATTACATTCGATAGCGGTCAAAATGGATATTTTCGTTGAAATATGATACTCAAAATTTTTCGCGACTACAATACTTCCTTTTTACTTCGTACAAGGAAGTAAAAAGAAACATAATTGAAGGAAAGGGGAAATACACGAGTAACGTTCCAGTTCTGTACTTCCGAAAGTTAGGTGAATCTTCGTTTTGAGAAGTACATAAGTCCTACCAATTTCTGAATTGTTAAGTTAACACTGGGAGTTCGAAGTAGGTTCGAGCCTAGATGAGTGGGTTGGCCGCATGATTGGGTTTACTCATGTAAATACGAGCCAGTTTCTTTAGAAATTCTCAAGGTATCAGTCCCTTTGACTAGATAGCCCTCCTGCGCTTTGTTATTTTCCGATACACTAACGTTAGTCGTGCATTATCCTGAGCTGCAAAACTATAGTTTTGTAAATGTACGACGATTCCCTTAAATTGTTATTAGATGCTTTAATATAACACCTTCTTAAACGTGTCCATTTATTACATGGTACTATTATATTTACATATTTATAAAAATACACAACGCATAAATATTATTTATAATAGTGACGGCAAACTTACACTTAGGGGCAGTTTAAAATAAGTGTAATTTCAGCGAATAGCCCAGTAGCTCTTGTTTAATCAATATTAAGAATTTACATTACCTAAAACATTTATTGTGTTAACTCTAGTCGTATATATCCACGCTTTAAATATTAATATATCTTCTCAATAAATATTATATTATAATAAAAATTACATAATAATAACAATAATAATAACCATTCATTTAATATTAATCATGTTTATATATTCATTCCGTATAAATAAAAAGTTAAAAATCATCATTTTTAATTTTTTTTAAAAAAGATAATCATAAAAAAATCATAATCAAAACGTTTTCAGCCACGGCAAACGGAAATTTAAACTGGTAGCATTGGACATCGTTAATCCATTTTCAAGCATTTGATTTCTTTAATCTTCGAAATTAATAATGATATGTTTAAATTAGTGTAATTGAGTGTGTTTATTAAAATATTTTGATATTTTTCATTGACAATAGGATTATAAATAAAATATCTGTCACACAAAATACAGAGTGTTTATAAAGTCCCGGACCCATGTGTTATAACTCATAAAATAATGAAGATATAAACAGACTTCTGGCATTTATTGATGGAATAACTTATATATTTTCCTTTTCAGGTTTCAATATCTTTACTTTTGTAAATATCGTCTGCGCGTGTGGTTAATTTCAGATAATTTCTTTTTCCAGTCTAAATATTTGTACTTTTCTAAATATCGTCTGCTTATTAATTGAATTTTTCTCGCTTTTGTTTAAATTAAGATTGCATGCATACAAAGTTCAAATTGTTCAAGTTTTGGAACCGGACGATATGCCTAGGAAAATGGCCTTTGCAACAAATATACTAAGGAGGATAGAAGATGATGCTGAATTTCTGAAGCGCATAATGTTCTCCGACGAAGCATCCTTTCATCTTTCTGGCATTCTTAATCCCCACAATGTGCGCATATGGGGATTTGAAAATCCCCATGAATACCGTGAGGCACAAAGGGATTCCCCAAAAGTTAATGTGTGGTGTGGACTAATGCGCAACCGAGTCATTGCGCCTTTCTTTTTTACAGAAAAGACGGTCTCATCAGTCGTATACTTAGACATGTTGGAAAACTTCGTATTTACACAACTCGGAGAGCTTCAGCCACATATCTTTTTGCAACAAGATGGTGCACCACCTCATTGGGATTCCATGGCTCGTAGTTCTTTGAATGACCATTTTACAGGAAGATGGATTGGGCGAGGAGGTCCAATTCCTTGGCCACCCATATCGCCTGATATAACGCCGCTGGACTTTTTCGTTTGGGGATTTGTAAAGGCCAACGTTTACAGGAGGAGAGTGTCGAACATTGATGACCTAAAAGCCAGAATTACAACCGTAATAACCTCTGTGGATGCCAACGTGCTTGCCGGTACCTGGCGTGAAAATGAATATCGACTTGATATTCTCCGTGCGAAGAAAGGGGCACACGTGGAAGTTCATTGACAAGGGTCATGAAACTTTTTGAGTCTATCTAACCATTTATGATATTATTTTTAATCTATCTTTATTCTTTTATGAGTTATTAAACATTAAAATGGGTCCGGGACTTTATAAACACCCTGTATTGTTTCTATATATCCATACCGTAGTTTTACAGTCTCCTGTACAGCTTTCACAAACTCAGTAATGCATAGTATTTCTGTTTACAGCTAATTTATTTCTTGCACGTACTTTATTTTTAATGCACAAAAGTATATCGACATCGCCTCGCAAGGTATTTCTCCCGCCTTCTTGGCATGTCTTCATGGTGCAGTGGTCGCGTATTCGAGAAGTCCCTGGTTCCAGTCCCGGTAAGGGCATAGCTCATTTTTCATCTCTCCTTTTTTCAAAACATACATAATGTCTCTACAGTGGCGCCTACATACTACCTCTCTACCGGCGCCTGAACTAAAAAAGGCGGTGAATGATGATTCCCCACCACCAGGATTTGGCGATTGGGTTCTCTAATCTCCAGTCGCCCTTCAAAAGGGTGGAGTATATAAGGTATTTCTCTCGCCTTCCTGGCATGCCTTCGGGGTGTAGTGGTCAGCACGCTCGGCGCGTATTCGAGAGGTCCAAGGTTCGAGTCCCGGCGAGCGCACTACTCATTTGTCATGTCTCCTGCTTCAAAAAATTTCTAATGTCTCTACAACCGAATTTAGAGAACAGAAAATTTTCGTCACTAAACAATTGATATATGTATTACCCGTAAGTTGGTATGCATGAAAGCATACTAACTTACGGGTATAGTTGGTATAGCTGTACTTACGGGTGGTATAGCTGCGTAGGAATAACGGATTACACTGTAACAATTCGCCGCTGAATTTCTTATAATGTAATAGGGTAAGGGCGTCATTACCACAATATGATTAAAATTTTTAATCTCATTGGAATCCGCACAAAATAGCATTGCAGACCATATGTAAGCAACCACTTACCCACCATTGATATATATCATCATTTAAAATCTTAAACATTTAAAGTGATCATTTAATTAAAATTTAATCTGCGCTAAAAAAAGAATGCACTATCTATTCGAAAAATGCTCGACTTGCTTATTATTTATTCTAATACATTATGTGTTGTCCAAGATGACGGGTAGGATTAGTCTCGTTTTGTTTCTTATTTAATATTCTCTCGAATCAAAAGAGCAAAGTGCACGCGTTTCTGAAAAACAAAATTATCTAATATTTCAGGCAGACAACTGTCGACTTCCGCAAGAATTTGCAATCAACGTCAAGCTTAGGAAATCCTTCTTCTTTGAACATAAATTTACGACAAATGAACTCCAAGCAGTAATTGATTTAGCTGCCTAAATATTATTATTCGTTTTAATTCAAATAAGATGCATTCGTTAATAACCTTTAAACACAAAATAATGGAATTATAGTTCCCATATTTAGACTTATATCTTCATTATAGTCTTTCGAAATTCGGAAAAGCCTGGAAATAAATATTTCATTACGAATCTTGCATATTCATTCTAGTCATTCCTCTGCAGACATGATCCGTAATTTCAATGTTTGTGTGCATGTATCCTGCATATGATAAAAGATTTATGATGTTTATTTAAAAACACTGTTTGGAAATAAAATTCTCATTACGTCAGAATAAGCGGCACTCGCGCCCTGGAAATTATATTCCTGGATTTGAAAGAAAATTATAAAGAGAGTTACAGCAGTAAAAGCAAACTAAATTAAGGGATTTCATTTATTCCAGCAATCATCTTGGGAAATTACCCTTCTTTTGCGTTCATTCAATTTTGTGTGTCTCATTTTACTTATTATCAGATAACAGATCCATATGCATCCCTAGAAATGAAAACGAAGAGAGTTTCTGAAAGCTATATGAAACTTTAATTCTAACACAAATTGAATTTCATTTTTTTCGGTATGCATCATTTCGGAAACAATATATGGAAAGTCACGAAAAACTGGTTTTAAAATAAAGCATTTAAAAAAAATTTTTTTTTTAATCTGAACGTTTTCAGATTTTATTATTTCGCCCAAAGGGGTATTTTTTAACGGTTTGTGTGTTACCTTTATTTATTAAATATGATGTTCTTCGCATTTAAACGATAAAATTAAATTCAACAGCAATATCGCAAACTAATTTTAAAATGAGCATATCTTTAAAACTTCTGATACACAGTTTCGCGCGCTGGAGATAAAAGTGCTTTTTCTTCGTACAGTGTTGCCATCCCTCGCTTTGAAATCGTTGAGTTTGTTAATTAAAAATTTGTGAAAGTGTTACAAAATATGAAATCGATAATAAAACAAATTCCACATTTGGGCTTCCAGATGCCCACATTTGGAGGAGGATTACGTTATTCACAATTGGATGGCTCTAGGCACCGGTGTGTTATCTCAATGCGAGAAACATACATACATTTATGCAGATTCTTCATTGTTTAATTTCTTGAACACATGGCGATAATATTTGGTGGCAATAGTTTGAAAAGTGATACCGACATTTACACTGAATCGACGCAAAATGCGAAAGCGAAATTAAAAGCCCTTTTAAGCTAACGCTCCTTTGGGCTAAAAATTATCTAATTATTCTAAAATATCGGAACATTCATGAGACTTTTTAGTCGTGTTTTAACTTAATAATAATACAAAATGTAATTACTAATTCTTTACAAATTATTATCTAACAGAGAAAAAAAGCGAAACTTGTGTTTGATGCAAGAGATCCTCAATATTTTTCGATATTTATGTACTAGTTAAAAACATTTCTTTATATTAAAACATCATTCGTGTTTTTTAAATGTTTAATCTAAGAAAATATTTAATCATAACATAGATAAAATAATATGATTTCTAGATCGTTTTTCAACATGTAATTCAGATCCATGAACTTCAGTGATGTAGAAAAATTACACATAAAAGTAGGGTTTTACTTTCTTGAAAGAGATAAGTATTGTAATTGCGAGAAATTTCGGGTATAATATTTCAACGGAAATATCTCTTTCGACCGCTTCTGAATGCATTTAAGCGATTTTTTTTGTCTTGCCGTCTCCACATACAGACAAAATAAAGGATGCTTTTCTCCAAAACAGATTATAGAATAGGTTTGAAATGGATTCAAAAGGTATTTTTCCGTGACGTCTCTACGTACGTACTTGCATATGTACAAATTTCGCATAACACGAAAAAGCGATTAACCGTGAAACGTTGAAATTTTGTATAAAGGACAAATATAACTTCTAGTTGTGCATCTCTTCCTCTTACTGCAATAGAAAGAATCAGAAGTAATTTGCATACATGTAATAAGATGACTTAGGAAAGGCTGCAACGGATGGCGATGATTCTTTACGTTGTAATAACTTGAAGAGGCTTTATTTCGTAGTTAGAAAGATGGCATTCGAAGAGAGACACAGAAATAAATTTTACACATAATTGTATTCCTTGATAACTACTTCTTAGGAGACGTATTCTTTTTCGTTGGATATCAACACTGTTAGAGAGCTAGAAGCGAACGTGAGCAGGTATCACATATGGCCGTTCACCAAGAGAAGGGTTTTAGTTCTCAAAATTTTGAGTTCAAGTTCCGAATTAGTTATGTCAAAGTTTCAATTCAGATTCCGAATTAGTTACGTCATCAGAGTTATTAAGATGGATATATATGAGATAATTTTGAAAATTGCCAAAGCTTGGCATCAGAGTCCGGCCAGCAGAGTTGGCTGAGTGGCTGAGTTGGAATGCAGCGAAATGACGACACAGAAGAATTCAACTTTATAACTCCATATCTTTAATCAATTCTCACGGCAAATCATTTTCTTTTAGATAAAATTCTCTAAATTGCATATCCAATAGTGATTTAAATTAAATAAGATTAAATTTAAGATTTCTACGTCATAACAAAGGGAAGAAAAGTGGGAAGAATAGAAGCAGAGTCTCGTAGCAACGATAGAGGAAAACACGCTTACGAAAAAATGGCGCTTACTCGATATTTATACCAGCGGTTATATAACATGCCAGAATGCTCTCGAAAGTACTGGCCTAGGGGGAAGATCCTGAAAATGCGGAAAGTTAATTATAGGTTGCATGTTCGCGTAGAGCAAAGACATCGTATTTTTTATACCTTACATAGATATAGTAGATTGACCTAAAAATAGCCCGCTCGCTTTCTGATGCTTTTTTGCTGCTTTCTAAGCTTTTTCAAGAGCTAAGCCTGCTCTTTCTTGTATTCTACTGATGTCCTCCCGTACTGAGAGTCTCATGACTCTTCACCATCAGGCCTTTTGGAGATTTCGCTCAGGTTACTGGGAAACACAATATAATTATAGACATATTCAAGTATCCAAGTATGGCGCAGTCTAAAAAGATTTTGATGCATTGCAGATGCTAGAAGGGGGCATATAAAAATCTAAACAAGAAATTTAAAAAGCTATTGCTAAATAAGTTAGTAATGTATTAGAGATTTATTTTCTTATTTTATATACATTTGACAAATATTTGAATCTAACTCTTTGATGCTGTTTCCCGTTCTTATATTTATATTTGGGAAAGTTTTTTACTTGTTATGGAAAACTATTAGAAATTTAGCAGCTCCCGTTCGACAAAAATTAAACGGGATATTTAATTTGAAAATTTGCAACTTTTGGTATTATTTTCATTTGCCTTCAGGGATCGGTTAATTAATTTAGAATAATTCATCAAAACAAGTTAAATGAAATGCAGCAAAAATTATGTACAACTTAACAGGTTGTTTAAACCTGTTAAGTTGTTGAAGTCATATGGTATCCACATCAGATTTTTGATAGTAGGCCAGAAGTGTAACTCCTAACATGGAATACTGCATGGAATATTGCCTTATTTCCTCTCCACTGGTAATGTAAAAATACATCTATAACATATAACTTTAATAATAATAATTAACGTATAACTTATATAACTTTAAACACCTAGAAGCGCTGCGAGTAACGAAAGTTATATCTTAGAAAATGATTAAATTTCTATAACTATAGTTCTAGCTTGTTCCTTGTTCTGGCGTTGTTCAAAATATTTAAATGTGAAAGCCATTGTTGATAGGAACCATTAGTCCTAATTATGTATTCAATAAATCTTCATTGGTTCAATGGCTAATTGATGCGAGATTGCTCAGCTCTCGAAATGCAGATAATTATTAAATAAAATTTTTAACTTCATTTAAAGCACATTTTATTTGTTCAAGACTCTTAACGGTTTTGCGAGATAACATGTGTTTCAAACAGCCATAAGAACACTGAATTCACTATATAGAGCTCCCATGCATGCAACAGCCAGTGACAATAGCCAAGGCAGAAATTTATAGTGGCGGAAATGTTTGACGTTTTCCACCTGAATCTCGAAAATGTTCTATGATTTCGCAAATGTAGAAACAATGTAAGGAGTTTCGGAATTTATTTTAAGAATTTTACGGAATTTTTATTAATTATTTTTCTATTGTAACTCATAAATTACTTTACATTTGAATAAATTTTTGTGTTGCTTTTACGTAGAATTGCTGCAAAATTTCCAAAAACCCGATCTAGAAAATTGAACTCTGAATAATCCTGTTTCCCTAAATCATTAGGATTCGATAAAAATTCGTTTCTGAATTTGCATAAAGACCCCTTTGTTGCTCCTCAGTGTCAAATAACAGTTTTGGTGCCGTGATGTATATATGGAAAACAACCGAGGGCTATCTGCCTAGCAGAATGTGTGCTTTTCGTGCAGGGCTTTCTAAAAGAAACTACACATTGCCAGGACTTCTATTCCTTCCAAATGTTTTTGGAAGCATAACTAGAGTCCTGAGTAGGAATTGGGAGCTTACTCAAAACTATGTTCGTGCATGTGTAGAAGATGCAACAAAGACAAAAAGGGTTAAATTTACCCTTTATTTCTCACAGCGTACAGCCGTTCCCCCACTTAGGGATACAGAGACCAGCACTTATGGTCTAAAACGTCGAAAATAAGAAACAAACTAATTTAACTAAACAAGAACTAAACTTAGATGCTTTACAGAGAGTAGTAACGTGAAGATTGGCCTTTTAACACTACGTATGTAGTGAGCGGAATGCAAAAACCACAATACATCTTCAAATATCAGCGAGAGCTAAGTGCTGACCTTAAAGGCAGACATGAACTGATTGAAAAATACGTGCGTGGTTAGGCAGCAAAAAGTCTCCCTCTCTTCTTTTGGCTAAAAGCCATGTCTGAAATACTTATACAGTTTGCAACTTCATTTGCACAAACAATTCAACTCGCTTTTATTCTGACCGGAAATGGAAAATAAGAGAGGATAGCAAATTTTTAAAATAAATTAAAGGTTAATGAAACTTAAAATCCTTACAACTTGTCCTCAAAATTAAGAGTATTTACAAATTATGCTTATATTTATGAAAAATAGTGAATTAAAGGTACTAATTATGCCATCGAAGAATTATGCAAATACTCAGAGTCAAATACGTAAACGCACGCTTACGCGACTGCGGAGATGTGATTGTGAGGGGGATATAAGCGGACAAGAAATTTTCGGCGATTTGTGTTTTCACAAAGTTTGCCTTGTTTTTCGGAAGAGTTGAGAAATTTTTATAAAATATCAGGTAAAATAAGTAGCCATGAACGTATCAATGACGGAATGAGATGAAGATATGTCTGTAGATTGAAGGCAGGCCAATCACAAGAGCAGATGACTACAGAGCTCAATGTATCTTCAAACTAGTTTCAGCATACTGGATTCATGTCGGGAAGACCTGGACGAGTTCGACCAAGATCTACAACAACGAATGACGATCGTTATTTGACACTTTCAGCGCACTGACGTAGGACTTTTACAGCTTCATATTCCTCACGTGAGCTATGCTGGCACAAGAACCCGAGTTTTGCAGTCTACAGTTGTCCGAAAGCTTCAAGCGATACAATTTGAAAGAATATAGGAATTGGCAAGCCTTATCGCCTGATTTTAATCTCATAGAGTACAGAGGCTGTTCGCACATTTTTTAGACGAGGTATATTGTATTCACAAAACTAAATTACATAAAATTCTTGTGTTTTAAATGTTCTGTTTGACATCCCTTATTCTGAACTATCTTTCGACACTGCAATTTCCAGGATAATAATGCCTTTTGAAGTGTCAGAAGAGGTATTCTATCCCATTCCTCCCGAACAGCTTTCCAGAGTCCTGTTAGGGTTTGGGGACAACGTTTGGATAATGCAGTTTTTAGAAGTCCGAAAGCACAAAAATCCATAAGTGACACGTCGGGAGATTTAATAGGGATATCAGTGAAGGGTATGGCCTTGATACCAGTTTTTGGTTACATTTCTTTTGGGAAATTTACAGTGGATTTTGATGTGCGACTGCTAGCTTTGTCCTGATGGAGTCTCACAGATTGATGGCACTGTGAGTAAAACGATGGTATTTCATTCAGAAACATTGGCGATAAAATATGTTCCTGATAGTATTTGGAGTTAATCTTGACATTTTTTTCACTCTCTTTATTTTTAACTTGCCATTATAAGAAAAACCAGCAACAATCATGAGTCCCTTAGAAAAACTTTCTTTCGATGCTTTGAACCATGTACTTAAATTTTTTTCTCCCCTTTTATGATAATAAATGGCTTTTTTTTTGTTACAATCATTTAAATACATCCATGCTTCATCTATTGTGACAATTGTTTTCCACTTTTCTTTGGATAAGTGTTTCTCATACAAAATTCTGCAGCGTGTCCTGATATGCTTTGGAAGAAGACGATGCACATTGCGTTTTTTCGCTTTCTTAAGATTTAAATCAACGTTTATCATTTTGTTTACGGTGGACACCGAGCATTTTAATGATTTTGCAACTGTCCTTTAACTAGTGTTTTCTTTTAACATTAAACAACGTACCTTTGCAATAGTCGAAGATGTCCGTTTTTTCCTTGGATACTTGTTTGGAATTTTTGTCCTACTTGAGACTCCAATTTGACGTTTTTTTCCTTTCTTGTTGATGATATTACCTATCGATGCTTTAAATATCACAAAACCATGACTCTCACATCGTTTTTAGATAACGAAGTACGCATATTTCTCTTCGGAATGAGCGTAAATGTAGCCTTCGAATCACTGCTTTGTTAAATTCGCCATTTTGAATAAAAACAAAACTTTTAAGCCATAGACGATAATTTTGACTTTTAAAAACATAGTACAATTGCAATTACTTCTTTTGCAGCAAACGATTTTTATTATTGCTTACCAAAATCGTCTAAAAAATGTGCGGAACAGCCTCTGTATGTCCGAGAAGCTCTTGTAAAGCCGATTTCAGCTCACCACCGTCTCCAAAAACCAGCGTGGAGTTAAATACTTCTTTGCTGCCGGAGTGGGATCGAGTGCCAAAGGGACTCCTTAAGTGCCTCTGTCCAGTGTGCTGTCACACTGCGCGGCCTGATTGGGAGTGAGAAGGGAACATAACCCAAATTAGACCCATTTTCAGTCCGATATCACAGTACAGATTTTGGACAACCCCTCACTATCAACTTTACTGATAATCATGCGTACATAAAAAAGATTTTGAATAGTGCATCTCTTTCTCTGCTATAAATGTATATTCATACCAAATTTCATTAAAATCTGCCTATCAAATTTTTTACAGTTCGACATGGTGTTCAAATTTTCTTAATTGTGTAAAGAGTATAGCTGGTATTCACGTTACACATGGGAAAAAACCACGACAATAAACCATCCAAAAGGTCCTTTCGCCTGGGTTCGAACTAAACGTATTGAACAGTATAACACCTCGGGCAGTGAGACTTTGATGCCGAATCTTTTTTTAACTGATCATTAAGTGAAAAAAGTGTGTATATATATAATTATACGGTCTGTGTGCGAATGGCATAAAAACATATCCAACTAAATGGTTGCAATGATCTAAAATAACAATATTAAATGAATTTTCATAATTTGGTGGGTTTGTAAATGTAAACGACACTAAATTATATAATAAAATGTTTATTTAAATTGTTGTTCCGTTTCTGGTATACATCTACTTTCGTCTGAAATGTGAATCATTGACCGCGAAATGTGTGTCGAAAATTGTTTATGTAAATCCTAGGTCGTAAATATTTTTGGGTTTTCTACCAATTAATTCGCTACTGGCTTGTGAATTTTAATTTCTCCTCGTTAAAACTACCATACTAAATATAGTTGAGTTCTGTAAAAAGGCTGATTTCTTAGAATATACTCCAAAACGTCTAGAACGACATCGACAGAATATGGATGCTTTCGAATCATCAACTGCTTTCACATTCAAATTCTTTGAGACAGTGCCAGAAAGAGAAGAAAGCTAGAATATCAAGTCTAGAAATTTCTGTAATCATTATTTTTCAGCATATAGCTTTCTCTCTTTAGAAAGCGTCTATATATTTAGTCTTATTATATGCATTTAAATTTTTATGTTATACATAGATTTATATATTACTAGCGGAAAAAGTTAAAATGCAATGTTCCGTATATTCAAGCTCTGCTGACCCCTATCAGATCTAGAAACACCTAAAGTAATAACAAACCTTTGTATTAAATGCGATTTGCCCAGGATTAGTGGGAAGAGGAAGTTTCTAGCCTAACGTTTGGGCAACAGTTGCGTTCAGCGATATGTTTCGCATAACTTGCTACCCATAGCTGTTTTCATAAGTTGCTGCTGTTGCGGTTCAGAGGGAAACAAATTGCGCTGGTAACCTTGTTCGTGTTGGTAAAGTTGCAGTTTACATAGATAAATGGAGAGAGATGTGGGAATCCTCATCTAGAAAGAAAAATTTATTGATTAACGTAGATATTGAGGAGAAGGTTATTATCTACGACGATATAGATTTAAATCAGATTATCACTGGCCATGGCCGTTTTCCGTTTTATCTAAATAGATTTTGTTTGCAGGAAAATTCTTTGTGTTTGATTTGTAATGTATTAGGTGATGCCAAGCACTTTGTGTTGGACTGCCCAGCTATTGATTGTATTAGACAAAATTATGGTGGTATGCGTTTTAATTTATTGAATTTGGATTTTAAAAATTTAAGAATTTTTGCAAAAAAGGTAATGGCATATATAAATGACAATAGACATGTAATTGGAATTTTGAATTGATTTGGATTGTATATATATATTTTGTGATTTGCGTTCAAGGGCTTGTGTTGTATTGTGCATTAGAGCTTTGTATTCTAAGTTTGTTTTTACGATATGAATTTCACCAATGTTTTAAGACTTTGCGGCGTGGTGTTGTGCCCTTTCGTTTGTATGGTGTGATTGTTTGTTGTGTCTGTGTTGTGTTGTTGATATGTGTTTTCTTCCTTATTTTAATTTGTTTTTAATAACACAGTTTTTTTATTCAGTTATATTTAGTTTTTTGCTTTCCTGTTGTGCCGTCTATCCAACTTTTTTAATATAAGATAAAAGAAAGGAAAATGAGAAAGAGATTGGGAGAGAGGGGTTAAATTGATACTGATTTGTAGTGGCAATCATGCTGGATGTGATTATGCTCTTTGTGATGTGAATGAAACACCCCTTTTTGACCATAAGATCACTTCGTGATCAGGCGGGTTGGGGTGCTTTCAGCAAACGTACCTACCTTACGCTGCCTTGGCAGTTCCATGTGTATGTAATTCAGAAAAATAAGTTTAATTATTAATAAAAGGGACATGATATTATCTTTTGCTTCGTTCCATGAAGTACTGATGGAATTTTCCATTTACTATGATGTTAAAAGTAAGAATTTTACATAATAAATATTTCCCTATATATGTGAAATAAAAGTTTGGAACTCAAAATTATTTACTTTAATTTGTCTACGTCCCCTTCCTGGAGTCCAGTAGCAGTCAAAATTTAAAAAAAGGACTCAGATCTTATAAACAGCACTTTGGTGAAATGCGCAGTAATTTTTCTCATCGCTCTTGCTCTGCTAGCGCGAGTTCACTGCTTTGTTGTCTATTGTCTTCGTATAGAAGTTGTCACAACATGTGAAGGGGTTTTCGCATCCATGGGGATGTGTAAAACAACAAAATATGTTCTAAAAGATTATTCTTTAAGAAATAAAGTTATGTGGTTAATATCCAAACGTCCTTCAACAGGACACCTTGTATTTATTCGCTTTACCATCAGGGCATCCTGTATGTAGTGGAAAAGCAGTACTATTTTAAGGAATAATTCTTATTACTATTTTAAGGTTTCTTCCGTACATGCTTTCCTGGTGTAAGTGTTTAGAAACCAAAGCTAACAAATCTAGCTAACAAACGGAAAGCCCATAATTCCAATCTAGAAGAGGGCACCGCAAATTGTTCAAGATTTCCGTAAGATAAAACATAAAAGTATCTATAAGTTCTGATCCCTCAATATCTGGTATCTTTTCTTATAATATTTACTTTATTCCACAAATCATATATTCGTTTCCTGTCCGATATGTAAGAAATATCAGCTCTTTTTATCATCCATAGAAAGTAATATTCTTTTTTAAAAAAGAGATCGAATTTCAGTGATAACTTCTTTTTATCTTCCTCTTAGCATTCTGAAGCAAAGAAAATACACAAATTGATTTTCCCGAGTCAGATAACAGACGTCTACCTAGAATGATAAATAAATAAAAGAACGAAATAAATATCAGTAATTCCATAAAATGTCACGTGCTATCAATTTTCTTTTGGATGGATGAAAAGCGGAAACTCTGCATTCCCCAAAATAAAAGAAATTTCTACGCCATGCTTCTCTTGTTTTCAACTGTTGCGTGAATGCCTTTAAGAGAATAAAAGATATCTGCCAATCGGATTACTTATATCTTTCCACCAACACGTAAGAAAAGGAAGTTTAAGTTTTTATTTCTCGAGATGAAAAATGAAACCAAATTGGCAGATGTTTTTGATGGTGAATATCAAGTATCATACTGAACAAAAGGCTGTGTAAAATGTGTGTGTATCTTGTCGTTTTTTAGGATGATTTATACTGTAATTAAATTGTGGTTAAGAACTCTTTACAGGTGTGAATTATTTCATATGGAAAACCCTAAATATGCTGCATTTTCGAGGAGACATTTGGGAAAAAATAAAAATTGTAATTAAAAAAATATGTGATCGTATTTATAGAAACTAAAGGAGCATATAGAACAATTTTACGAATTTCGAACTGGTCTTGTTGAATGTCAAACATATTCATTCTGCATAATATTCTGTATACCCCGTTACTGATTAGCTCTTTGATAGTGATATTTGGAAGCAATAAAAATGTATGAAAAGCTTAATAAAGTGGTAAAAAATGTAAAACCCCTTTTCTAAGCGTCACGTAAATTACTGTTTTATACTGAATACATATATAGTCACGAAAGTGTTGCTATATTTTTAGGTATATACTCATATCTCTTCCAGACGATAATATACGTATATTTTCGATTAGATTAGGTTATTTAAAGATCGTCAAGCACATAAGCGATATCTGCCTAAAGTAAGGCACACTTTCGTGGAGCACCTTTTAAGAGAAGTTGACTCGTATTCATGTTACACTGGGAAAAACCAACAATGCAACAAGCCAGTTCGCTTCGAATCGAACCTAGTACGAATCCCAGCATTCAGCAATCCTAATCATTCGACTATTGGTGGAGCCGCATATTTTCGGAACCATGCTACTTGGGATTATATGTGGTTTTAGAAATGTATTTGATGAATTCATGTAAATGTTTATAAATATAATATTTCTAATGATATTTTGTGGTTTCATTATGTATAAAGTATGTTTGCTTTTATTTGTACGTATGTATTATACATCTAATAAATTAGAAAAAAACGTAATAAATTTTTAGGTATTTGTAAAGTTTGTGAACTTATATTTGAATAATCCACGGAACGAATCTCTACAAAACAAATAAAGCATTCATATAACGTAAAATGTTGGCGGAACCTGGCTTCGTCTGATCTAAGTTCTGATCGTCACTTGACAGTTTTTCTGATAATAAAAATTAAAACTGAACCACACACTTACTCACCGGATTTTGATAAGTACGATCCAGAAATGAAGCGTCAGGGCCAAGAATGACACACATCAAATTCATCAAGACAAAAAAAAAAGAAAGGTTTGAGATTTTAAATTACGTCCAAAGGGGCCATGTTCTTCGCACTAAAATTCAGTTAAAGAAGAATATCGCAAAATAATTTTAAACTGAGCATATCTTTAGAATTTCATACACACAGTCTGCAGATAAAAAGATAAAAGTTTTTTTACTGTACAACGTTGTCATTGCTCTCTTTGAAATCCTTCAGTTTGTTAATTAAAAATTCGTTACAAAACATGAAATCGATAATAAAACAAATTCCAAATTTCAAATTTATGCTTCCAGATGCCCATGTTCGCAGCTGAATTACGTCATTCAAAATTCGATGCCTGTAGGTACAGTCGTTTTATCACAATGCGAGAAACATACATATATTTTTGCAGATTGTTTATTATTTGATTTCTTTAAATATAATACAGGGCTGCAAAATTTGGTTTCAACAGTTCGAAAAGTGATTCAGACTTTTAATGTTTCCAATGCAAAACGAAAACAATAGTCCTTCAGGGACAAAGTCCCTTTGGAATAAAAAAAAGCAGAAGAATGAGAGAGTCGAAGATGAGAATCAAGGTGATTTGCTTTTTGAACGGCCAGGGAGTCGTCCACAAAGAGATTATGCCTCTAAGCCGAACGGTGAACCAACGCTTTCACCAAGAAGTTCTACAATGACTTCGAAAAAAGAATATGTGTAATAACAAGAATGAAGGCCAGCTAGGTGGTGCATCACAGCAATGCACCATGTCACACTGCATTTTCAGTTAATGCCTTTTTGGGATGTACAAACTTCCCTGTGATTACTCAGCATGTTTATTCCCTCAATGTGTGTTCATGTGATTTTTTTCTATTTCCAAGATTAAAATCCTACTTTAAAGGGTGTCATTTTTTTAGATAAGAGAAAGAATTAAACTGTCCGTAACCAACCAGCTGAAGGCAACTCAAATATGCAAGCTTCAGCATTATTATGAAGAGTGCTCTACAACATTGTGTAGCTTCAAAAGATGTTTATTTAGCAGAAGACATTAAATGACTGTAATTTTAACTGAATAAAAAGTTATGAAAAAATCAATCTCATTACTTTGCTTACAGCATATTTCGTAAATTTAAAACAAAGGCTGAAAGGGAAATGGCGAATTATCCGTCTGAGGCGAACGTGAAAAATCACGTGCCTTGCCAAATAACATTAGAAACATGATTAGCGGGAATATTTTATACTTCTCTGCTTACCTTTTGGCATTGCATCGAATTCCTATAAAATATGTTAAATATTAACATCTTCTTAGCTTCACGTCTGATTCTTCGGCATACTGTAAAATGTCTACTTTCATTAATTGCTGGTAATATTATATATTATTTGGCTATCCCCGTTGAACATTAGGCATAGAGATTACACTTTTAGTGATATTATATTCATCGTAAATCTCAGATTTATTGAAAGTTTTACTTTTCTTTTAGGCCAGGAGCAGTCGTCCAGTTTCATTTCTTTGGAGAAAAGGAAGATAGCCACCAAGCCAAGAGCGTCATGGAGGAGACGCTGAAAAGCAGATCTATAGGAAAATATACTGTTGACAGAAACTACATAAGTTTCGAGTGGGAACCAGGTAAATAATTATTTAAATAGAGCAAAATAGAAATATAGCTGTATAGCATTCATTATTTTAATTAACCAAATTATTTTTAGTTTGAACTTTCCTATCGAATTCTCAAAGTTTCAGTTGCTGCCCGAATTTAGCGCGAGTGAGATATTTATGCAAATCGCATATATCTGTTAGCAGTTAAAAGGCAGGAGTTAACGAGGGGAAAAACAGAGCCTTGGATGTATCGCCGTAAGGCTGTGCGCGCAAAGATTTCCTCTGTCTACTGAAAGTTCGCCTTCATAGGCAATTTGCAATTACCAGTGTTTGCTAGTGAAATTCGCATAATTGCATTTCACTAAGAGTTAAGCTTCCCTCGCCGTCCTATTTAGAATTAAGTTAGGTATTGAATTTGTTAACACACTTTAGTTTAATATTATTTTAGTTCAGCCCAAGTAGTGGCTTACTCTCGATTTGAAGAGTTGTAAATATTTGAATTAAAGGGTCACTTTTAAACCCTCATTCCTGACTTTGTAGTTTTTCAACACTAAGGACATAGCCTAGATCTGCTCACTGTCCTCCACATAAGGTTTCACAGTTTATGCTCACGAAAAGAGTCAAGAGATTGAAGGAGAAACCTTACAGCTGTGTTGTGATCAATAAAAGAAGTCCAGCTCCTAAAATCAAAAGCATGTTGTGGTACATCTTAATACGTAAGTTATCGCTATATGGAATGAGTAATTACCAAGGTAAAACTTTCAGGAAAACAATCTTCTGTAAACTAAAACGTGATTAAATATTATAAATAAGAAATTCTCAAATCCACTTTTTTTTTCAAAATGAAAATCACTGGAGATATTTTAGGTATTTAGAAAACATGTATTGAATTGCATGCCATCAGAATCACCAGTAATTTAAAGGTATGTCGAGAAACCATGTGAAACAAGATGTATTATTCCATCGCTTTAGCCCTTTTGTAAGACCCTGTGGGATCCAATATAGTGCTTCGTGATTTGTATCGCAAATTCGTATATTCCTGAATGATAATACTTTCTTCTGTGTACTTTATCCTATATTGTATTATCACGGTTTTTCCTTAATTTCTATTACTTGTTGTCATGTGAATTTACAATTACGTTTAAATTCATAAAAAACTACTTTAATTATGATGTCATTCATCCTAAATGTACTAAGACAATTAATTTACTAAGTCATTTATCGTAAATCTGTGATTTGCCTTACCACTGCGGTTATTTCCGAATGCTAAACGGCGAATTACTAAACGGCAACAAAGTTTAAATGCGTAATAACCTACTTAACTTACTATAGCCATTCTTCGTATGTATATGCTTTATCCTGCACCCTGCCGCTGTGTGTCTTTCGAATCTATTTTAATAAGAATTGTAATTTAATTTTAAGACTTCATTACTGTAAACGTTAGTTCATGCATTCAACTCATCTAGTTAAAGAAAGACTTTACTCCTGCAACGCTTAATTCGTGCGCAGAACTTAACGAACTAAACAAAATACTTTCCTGATTGTAATCATATTTCCAATGCGGATTTATCATTCTGCATACTAGAATGGTTTTGATGCAGTGAAGGAGATATGAAAGTACATATGAAATCTTTGTGTAGTATGCATTATGTGACACATTGAAAAGGCCTTTTTTATATTATTTTAAGCATTCAAATTATTCACGAGCAAAATTAATTTCAAGATGTGCACAGTAAGGAGCACGACAGGGATTTTTCTGTTTCGTTCCATACTCTAGCCAGAACATCAGGTTGGTTTTGTTTGCCAGGTGCTTATATGATTCGTTCCTTGAGATAGTTAATATTATCAGTGCCATTTTGTATACTATCCTGATAAACGTTGCTGCCTGTCGTTTCGTTGAGCTCTTCGAATCCCGGAGAAGGTTTAGATGTTTGTAAGTATATAGTGTCTTTGCGGGAATTAAAATACATGGTAAGTCGGAAGTCCTCTAGATTCTCTAGTTGAAAGTTCTTTGATGGTAGAGAAAGAGATCTAGGAGACCACGGAAGCATTCCTTAAGGATCTATCCTCGAAATTGGAACGGAACTAGACAAAGTTTTATCGTAATTTATAATACCATATTTTTTTACACTATTTTTATACATAATATTTTTGGGGTCCAACCCAGGACATATTTTTGAAACTCCTTAAAAATCTTAACAGATTTTCAATTTTGTTTTAATTACATCATAAAATACAAAAGAATAAATTTGAATTAATTTTAACGTTTAGCAGACTTTTAACCGTAGGCACTAGAAGTCTACTCCTTTCCGTAGGACAGATGTTCCCGTAGTTGAAAAAACTCTCTCAACTGGAATGAATGTCCTAGGCAAAGACATCGCAAACTCAACCATTTTAGAAGTATTGCAATGTGAAATATCGGTCTTCTAAGCCATCTTAAAAATTGCTTTCCATTCCTCTTTAAGAGTATTTGCAACTTTTCGAGAACCTGAACCATTACCTATCCTTTGGTTTTAAATTACCTGTAGTAACAATGTCCGTTTCTTATATAGGTCATCAAAATTTATTGAATCTTTTATATTTTCATTAACAACTTGTGCAACCTCTTTTAAATTAGACCAGGCAATTTCAGTTCGTAAATTTATCCACTGAAACTTACTAACTTTATCAAAACTGGTTCTCTACAAGTTTAAGCATTGGATATTACAATTCTAAAAATTATCTACGCTTGAGAAAACTATTTGTTCATGAAACATCATTATTTTCTTTTTAAGTGAAAAGCAATTCCTTAGCAAAAGATGGTATAAATTTTAGTATTTTCTTTTCCTTGAGTTGACAAATTAATTCGGAAAATGTCTGAAATGCTTCTGTTGCTGTGAAAGCATTAGCTTCCAATTTTAGAACTACATTATTAAGCAACTGTAGCGTACCATATAAAAATTTTATAAACATTTCACTTTCTAGACCTAACAATAATTTTGGGCATTTATCACAAGATAATGATGATTTTAGCTATCAAAACTGAAAAGAATTCCTTATATTGCAGTTAATAATCTAAGGAACCTTATTCTGTTGTGAGATATTTTTTGTAATATTTTCCACAAATTTACGGTAATCTTTAAGTTTCATTACTCTTTTAAGTTCGTTACTGCATAAATGTGCAAATATTTATACAATTTTATAACAATACCTTCTATGTCCAGGGGTAGAGAATCACATTCTGTTTTCATTGAATTAAGCGCGATGTGGGCTGAACAACGAATTCCTGAAATAAGTCTATCTAAATAACTTTTCTGAACAATCTTTTCTGAACGCATTTTCATTCCCTTTCTGTTCACACCAAAAAAAATCATTGTAGGTGTTATCAGCAGTATCAAAATAGTCTTGGGTTTGAGACCAAGATGATGTTAGATAGAGACAAGATGATATTAGAGGTTAGATGTTAACTAAGCAACTTTAATTCTAGTTTGTACTTTTTACGACACAGTGCAAAAGATACTGAGTCACTTTGAGCAGTTTCACTTGGCACTTCGCCAAAATTTAAAAGTTTAACTTGAATTCTCTCCTCCAGATCTAAATATCTTAAAACTATCGAAACAATTTTCACTTCACTTCTGTTTGAGCTATCCATCGTTACTGTTACACGATTAATATTTTTCAAAGACCTCAACACATTATGAAACATAGGTGGAGAAATAACTTCAACAATAATTACTTCGTTCTCTTGCTAGCAGTAAAAATTTTGAGTCATGTAACTTTTTAACCAGTTAAGATGTGCAGTTTCATGTTTTGAAACTGCGTTCGTGTCTAGCACTGTGGCATGAAAATGTAGTTTATTTAGCAACACACTCCAGGTTACTGCTATTTTTATTCCCATCATTTTCCTTAAAGAATCTCTTATGTTTTCTGAATCAGTACCATTAATAGCTCTCCTATGTTTATCTGTTTTTACGTGGTCTTCAGTATCATCCTTTCCTTTATGTGCAACAGAAAGCTCTTCGGTACATAATGTGCAATAAACTGGTTCATTTCAAAAATTTGTATCCCTGTCGCAGGTTAACATTAAATACACATTTCTTTTGTCCATTGTTAAACAATAAGACAAAAAACGAATAGAGACAAAATGATCAAAAATATGTACTCGAGTTGCTTCACACCCGAAAACAACATAAACACGTTGTCCCTGTTTTGTTACCAAATTAACAAGCAAAATCTTGTGGCAAGAACGGCAGCCACGCCTCGGTCAAATCCACGTCAACGCTTGTTCCAAGGATGGCTGAAAAATGCACGGTTGTAGTTCCAGAGGACTTGGCTGAAAGCAAGATTTCTTGCACACCATGGAAAGGTTCATTTCAGTGAATCCAGTAGTGTATCGTCCATTGGCGCCTTATATACACCATAAAAACATATGCATATAATCACACCCAAGACTATGATATGTCATTGCTTAGGTCTGCGATGTCTCGCGGTCCTCTTCTGTCACCCTTCATCATCTTTGTCTTCAATAACCATAGTTCAGGAATCACTACTGTCATGCACACTCACGGCATTATCCCATTTGAGCCGGAACAAGTCATACGTCCTGTACAATATTCGCGACTATCCAGCGTAACTTGGATGCATGTAATGATCTTGAGTGATTTAATGACACACATCTACTTTGAGTTCTATTCACATGAAGACTTTATGAAATTCTACTCATCATTCTCGGAAATCCTGCACATTATTTTAAAAAATTAACCTTAAATTAAAGAACTGAGCTACTGAGTATTCCATGAAAAACCTAGGAAGTGTGCATACTTTTAGAAACAACGTATTTTTCAAACATCAGTAATTTAAATATAGATCATAATATATATCATACAAATCCATGTCAAAATTTTTCTCCTCTATGAATGAAAATAAATAGATCATTTAATCTGTAGTCACATAGGGACTGGTGATTTCTGTATTGTACAACTCGGATCTATGGTAATCATTGGAAACGGTATTTTAGAATGTAAGACTAAACGCTCGATCATTAGTAATACTCAAAACAGACACAGTAGTAAATGGTTGTTTGGATCATTAGTGATACTAATGGTCATACGTTAAAACCGACGTGTCCAACTACTAAATCGAATTACATTAGTTACATTCTTACACGTAATAAATTTATTAGGCTTCAAATATAGGCACGTTTTTCAGTAAAATTGTTCATGGAAAGTTTAACTGAAAATTATGATTAAACGACACCGGCTATCATTAAAGTAAGTTCTATTAAACGCTTTAAAAGTTATATTAAGGTAACAATATTTTAATATTTTTATACGTTATTCAGATATGATTTGGTACAAATAGTGTATAATGTCAATTATCTGATACAAGACAGGAAAAGCTTTATGTTTCGTACAGAAGAAAAGTTTTTGGACAGTATTTTAACAGTTATATCTTTTTCCTTAATGTTTATTTAAATAGCAAGTTCTTCCTTATGTGTCATAAATGAAGGAAATGTTTAAAGTTATTTTTCTAATCCGTTATATTTTTTTCTGAAAATTTATTATATAAATAATGATAATAGTTTGTATAAACTATTTTGATATTTACGGAAAATATAAATGATAAAATTTAGAGTCCAGTATTCAAAAATGAGATATTCCAGTTAGATACCTGACTCTGCTAACCACTACTGGAGTGTCTCAAAAGATCGTTGCTGAGCTTAACTTGCCGATCTGTCATACCATATCAAACAAGATTTACATAGGAACTTGTGTCCGAAAATTCGACCGGCAACCTCTAGAGGGCAATGTTCACAGGCTTAGGCGAAATGGGAAGTAGGATCATTTCAGGCGAGGACGCTGCAGGAGCAGGAGGAATTGATTTACTAACTCTATTCTTTATGGGCATTTTATGGAAAGAATGTTGCCGGATCTCATGGTTGACATTCTAGCAACTATACACCGAAACATCTGGTTTCAACGTAATGGAGAAGCTCCACATTTTAGCAGCACTGTGGGAGATTATACCGATAGGACATATCCTGATCGCTGGATTGCAGAGGCGGACCAGTCGCATGGCCGTCACGATCTCCCGACTTGATTCCCCTGGATTTCTACCTGTAGGGATACATGAAATTCATAGTGCACGAGACGACCGTAACATTCAACATGGATGTCGTTGCCAGGATCTTAGAAGCGGCGGCACATTTCCGTAGCACACCTGTCCATTTTGAATGGGTCAGTGAATCCATGCTTCGACGTTATGAAGCATGCATTATGGTGAATGGAAGGAATTTTGAATACCTTCTAAGATTTAGCTGTATTCCTTAAATAAAAGTTATATTAACACCTCTTTGACATCCTTTCTTTCTTCTCCTCTACCATTGCGAACATTGCTCTTTAGCGGGCACCGTTCGCATTTTCGGACACAGGTTCTTGTGTAAATTTTAATTATCATGGTATGACAGACCAACATGTTAAGTTTTGCAACGACCTTTTGAGACTTCCTATATACCAGAGAGAAAACTGAAAAATGCCTTTGATTTCTTATGAATAAAAGGATGTCTGTTTCAAAAAATGTGTTGCTTCCTACATTATTTCCATATAATGTTTTACTCGTCATTCAGGATTTTAAGTTAGGTTACAGTGACGGTGTTCATTAAAATTAAAAGTGGCGTAATATTGCTTTGGCTGGGATCGAAACTCAGTCACAGGCAAATTGAATTGAAAGCATTCTTCATTAAAAGCATGGAAGCAACTGAATAGAAAGAATTCTTTTTGAATCGAATATACATCATATCTCCAGAATACAAAACTCGTTATTCTACATTTTCACGCTAAAATTTTGTTGAATTATAAAGTTCATATATTAAATTTCTTTCGCTTTTCTGAAATTAAAACTACCTATTTCAAAGTTGATGCTGAGTTCAAATTTTATGTCATCTTGGCAAGGAGTACAAGATTGCGCCTGTCGTTGGCAAGAGCCTTGAACACCCTACAGGTGACAGTACGACACAGTTCTGCCGTTTTGATGGAGAGCACCTCGGGGGAAGGCTCAGAGAGTTCTCCCACCCCCTTCCTCTGCCATCAACCTCTCGAAAGGATTTTCGGCTCACCGCATATTTAGAGTGCCTCTATGCCGTACAGATATTATACATTTACAAAAACCCATACCTTCTTCGGAATTCGAACCCGGGCGCTTTGGTATAGCAGTTAGTTTCATTAAGTGCTGTCCCGGTTAAGTGGCAAAATGCATCATAAAACATAAATATCGTTTTTTATTAGATCAAATTAAATAAGTTTTTATTTAACTTGTATTTTTTTAACAAACTAAGACTTTGTCTACGAAATGTTACGACAACATTTTTCAGGATATTCAGTAACACATGCTGGTTAAACCGATACTTTTTTATCTTGTAATTCATTTGAATGCAGGATCGGAAAAATCCTTGTTTCACTTTTAAGCAACCCAGTTAATTGCCACTAAAGAAAATCACAAGATATTAACAACATACAGCAAAAAGTGGTTTGAAGTATCCTGGAAGCTATCATTATAAAAATCAATAGCGCCGCAAATTGTTTCAGAAACAATTTATCTCAACCTATGCAGCGAAAACCGTCCGTTGCCTAATAATCGAGAGTGCATTATAAGCGCTAACAGCCCCATTTATTTAGAAATGAAAATCTCCGTATTTACTATTTTTCCCTAGAGAAGTGTTATTTCTCACTTCGAGCAGCTTTTTCAACTCATTATAGATATTTTTAGCCATAAACGTTCTCGCTAGGGTAAAGCAAATGTGTTCAAATGGCACAGAGCGAAAACGGTACAAAGTTTTCGAAGCTTATACTTTGAGTGCTTTATAAAAGGGTGCACTTAGATTAGTGCATTGCAATGAAAATGAAACGAGAGCCAGTTTCCATCAGGAATAGTTCAGCAGAAAGTTTTCCACTTGTTATGTGTTTAGGTGCTAAAATAGAAAGTTACTGAATCGTAATTTGAGTTAATATATGGTGGTATAGTCAACGTTGTTAATATACTTCTGTAGGAGCTATTAAACTGATTAAATGAGCTTCAAAAATAATTTCAGTGGAAATTAAGTTATTTTGATAATAAAACAGAAACGTACTCCTCTACTCTTGTAATGAACTTGACTTATTGATATAATTAATTCAAGTAATATATTTCTGTAGGCAGGATTAAATAAGTCTTTTTTTCCTTTTTCGGTTAGTAGTTTCATAGCGGGAGAGCTGTGACTTTTCTAAACTGTTTTTTAAGCTACTCTGAGAAAAGAATATCATGAACAAATGCCTTCTGTTAGCGCTGTTGTAGCTTTACAGATATATTCATTCTTATTGCTTGGTTTCTATTGACTTTAAATACAACAGCTGTGTTCTGAACTTGGATAACTTATAACAATATGACTTTAAATGCAAGTTTAAGTATAACAATTATAAATTAACAACCACAATAAACAATAACAGTTAAACACAACGGTTAAGGAAGCTTAAATATAACAAAAGTTAACAAGATGGCTTTAAATGAAACAGTTGTGTTCTGAGTTGGGATATTTGGTCGAGGTACTTTTAACTTAAATTAATTAGAAATCTTATAACTTTTCTCCAAGGCAGATATTGTTAATTATAATTAACTAAATTTTGATATTTAGAAAAACATACGTAGAAAGTAGATATCGCTTCCAGCTCAAATAATGTGCAATTATATTCAATATGCAAATAGCTGGCTTTCTTCTTATCTCTAAACAAGTCTTCATTAGCTCTAAATAAGCCTCAAACTAATTAAAGTATTACAATCAACACGTTTCTAGAGAACACCATATTCAATTACTATTATTGATTAATTCTTTTTAAAGATAAAGACTAAAACAAAAAACTAAATGCATTGAATAACAAATAGTAATTGTGGAAAATGCATTTCCTAATAAGCAATTAAACTAATGTGAAGAATGCTTTTATTCACATTCTTCCTTTCTTCACGCAATGTTTAGTGCTTAAGCTCAAGCTCGAATATCCCATCCAGATAGAGTACTAATTGTTCAAGCAAACTCCAACATTTAAGGTACAAACGACTTCTGCAAAATGAAAAGACTTATCTCTCTGAGAATAATGCATTGTAAACAACTTTTAAAGAGGAAAGTTTATATATCGTTCTGGTTAATTTAGCTCTGATCATAATTTAAATTTAATTTCGGTCTCTGTTTACGTCTACAATACTAAACGTGAAAATGAAAGAGAAGATAAAATCTTGAAATAAAACTCATGTCAAATACTTTATACTCTTTATCTTAACAAACTGTGCATGAACAAACAAACCTGACCATTCCGGATTCCATGCAATGCAATGTCGAAATTTCAGACTTTTTTCCTGGTACATTTACAATCAGTATGCCTTGATACTTTACAGTACTGTAAGTAGAAATTCCTTTAAACGCTTTTATAACTTAAATTGTGTTTTCACGAATGCCAAAACTTTTGGTGTGGTTTCGTGGAAAGAATCAAGTTTGTGAGACGCTCGGACCACATCCTGGGGTGTTCGACCTCGAATTTGGGGCGGAAGTAGAAGTCCAACCTCCTAAGGCTCTGGCAACCATTTTTCCATAAATGAGACATGGACAAGACAACAACGACTTCTTTTATTTAACAACTTATTTTTTTTGTCATTTAAACACTGCAGAGAAATGTTTGGCTTTTTGTAATGCAACTGTTTTCGCTCAACTTCTCAGAACAAACGCAGGATGTTATGAACAGAACTTCTTAGATCATGTGCAGAATATCTGTATATCTCTAACAACAATCTAAAAACAAAGTAAGTCTTAATTTGGCCCTTTTAACAATCAATGTTGTTTTATCACATGTTCATCGTCATTTTTGCAGAATTCCCTATATCCTAATGGAAAATCAATGGAAAGAAAGGACAGGCACCATATTCTTTTTAATATTATATTGTCTTTTACCTCTTATTAAAAGATAGAAATTTAAAATCATTTATTTATAGCAAATGTTTTTTAATTTTTCCATTTCCTTTTGCTTTGGATTGTTTTAAATTAAGCATATTGCTATTCACAGAAATAAAAGTATCACTCATTAAAATATCATTGTTTGGTCATTTTAAGACAAATCTATTTAGTTTTTACAAGACTTTGTTTTGGTAAAAAGTAACATATTTTAATCTGTTTTTCTCTTTCAACAGAAATTATTTCGAAATTGCTGAAATTGCAGTCCCTGTTATATACCTTGCCTAAACCTGATCATGAATCACATTTGTTGCTTGACGATTGAAAAATACACACGCATTCCTAAGTTGGAAAGAATTATGGTCTTCTACCAAGGTCTACTTATATATGACAAATGATTACAATGAATTTAAAATATTTAGGTATGGTATCGCAAGAATCCAGCCGAATTTTTAAATTAGGTTTCATCACTTCTTTCAGATTTTCTGTATTACTTCTTTCTTTAGTTTTCACCAATGTATACTAAACCCCATTACTAATCTAAGACACTAAGAGAGCTTTAAAACTTAAAGTAGTGGAGCCTTAAAACTTCGCACTAGGTAGCATGAAACAGATGTTAAAAGAAAGGAAACACATGAGTTCTCTGTTGTACAAAATTATTGGTCATAAAATTAAATGTCTATTCCATAACATTACATTCTATATTTCCATTTCATCCAAAAAAAATCTGCCGCTGGCGAATTAGATGTTCTAAAGACATCTCACATTCATATTTTTTTTTGTTGTTGTTCTACTTAATGATCTAAATTCCAGTCTGACTTTACCCTCAGCTTTTAAGAAAAATATTTAATGGTTGTTTTCATTTGTTGTCAATAGATGACGCCAGTAGCTTTGTTTCCTTTTTTTCATGGAATTTTTTTGTCTTTTGTTTTACTGCTATCGCATGTGCACAGTCTTTTCCTTTGCAGTTTTCACTCTTGCAGATTGTATATTCAAACCTCAAAAACTAGTACGCCAAATTTATTAAAATGACCTGATTGTTACTGTCTTAGCATCTCAAATAATCGTTATCCGGCGTGCTGAATTCAAAGTTGTTAGAATAGATTCAAGGAAGTCTATTTAATTATGTCTTGATTGGTGTGAGTTATAGAAAGAATAAGGCTATCTGAAAGTTTTGGGGGGCGCCGGATTTTTTAACTCTTTATAACCCCATTTATCTGTCACGAAAACGTCCTTGAAAGGCTGCTTAAAGAAATCTGTACCTACATTCCTATATTTTGTTAACGCTCCGTTGTCACGACTATATGAAATACTTTTCGCCTCTACTGTTCATCTTTCCTGGGGAACTAGGACATGCTGTCCCGTTGGCGCAATATTTCATATTTTGCTTAGTTAGAGGTCCAGAATATTATAAACTTTGCAGAAGAATATTTTAATAAAATTCCTTTTATGATATGCAGAAATTTTGAAGTTAATCCTCGCTTATTATTTTATGAAAATAAATAGTCTGTTCAAGTACGTAACCAAATTCACAAATACAGATAAGCAAAAATAACTTCCCAATGCAAATTAAGTGTATGTAATTTAGAGATATGGCTGGAATTCAAGAAATGCCATTAATTTTCCTACGCTCATTAGCTTGGAAGAAACCCAGCGTAGTTTTTACTTTTTTTTCCCTTTTTACTCTTAAAATGGAAGCAGAGAAAAAGGGAAGTAGTTCTAAATTTCCATATGTAAATGTCTCTATTGAATCTAACACATTTAAACGAATGAATACAAAATTTAATGAAAAATTGTTTTTTTTTTGCCGGCTGGTAAATTTGGCAGTGCTTACGAATATAAGTTGAAAATAGAATTCATTGCTTATTCTGTATATTTACAATTTCATTTAGCGTACGGACGTTTAATTAAGCTCAAACAAAGAAGGAAAGCAATTTTTTTTAAAAATGCTATTTTATTTCACGTATTCCATCGATGAAACAATTGCCGTTGTATTTAATGTAGGAAATAAGTAGAAAATTTGTTTATGCAATATTGAATTCATGAATAATAAAGTCAAGTTTTGATGAAATCTGACTGAATATAAATTGAATAAAAGTGTTCTGTTTTAAAACATTTTATGATTGAAAGACATTATGGCGCAATTAATGATGGAAATATTTTCCTTTTATGGAATACTGGACTTATAGATTTCATAAATAAAATGCATTCACAACAGCTGTACTGGTATCTGAGATATGAAAATTCAGATTTCCTTTCTCTTCCAAACACAAAATAATTTTTTGCCTTTATCCCTAAGATTTATAAGCACAACATGTTTTTTTGATTTAATATATATTAAATTCTAGTTATTTTACGCATCCTTGGCTACTAGAACTTTAGGGAAGTGTCTAGCGACTATTCTCTGGTCTTCTTTCAACTATAAAATACAAGTCCGTAGAGGGATCCTCTTGCACTTCAGGAACTTGGGCTTACAGGAATGACGTGGCCCGAAGGCAAAAGACGCTTTCCTGAGAACGTCTGAACTATTCTACGGAAGTCACTGAACATCCCATTCACTGAACACTTAAAAATAACTATTAGAAAATTAAAATAATCCCTACAAACTTTTTTGTTGACTGGTAAAATGCATTTCAAATATTTCATCCTATATATTGATACCCGCCCGCTTTGCTGGGCACACTGTCTATTTGAATGTGAACCTAGACTTCTTATATGGACGAAATGTCTAATTTCGAATTGATTATTAATGCAAGTTTTTTTTAAATTTAAATTCGGGAGATGTAGTGCCAGTCAGTGAATTTGTCATACACAGATTTTCACATCACCCATGAGGTACTGTGTTTTGGGATGCGCACCCATTATTTAACGTGGCGGAATCCCCAGTAGGCCTACACCACGAAACATTGCCAACATAAATGATAATTTTTTAAATATTTGTTCATTTCTTTAATTTATTAAATTAAACATTTTAATCAATTATAATTATTTGTTTTTGATGGCAATTTTTATGAATAACAACAACATTTTTATTTTTCATCACAAAAAATTTATTTCTTTTAATAATAACATTTATTTTCATGAAACTTGAGGTAACAGTTAAATATATATAAAAATATGAAATAATAAAACTATAAAATAATATACTTAAATTTATAAAACTTCTCTAGACAACATTTTTCGTACATTTTTCTGGTTGAAGAACGATGAGATCCTCAGGTGAAGAACATACTCTTGAACACGCCACATAACATGGACCAACATTTGAAGCTTATTAAATTTTATGTAAATTCCTGCCCAAAGTGGAATTTTGTTATACCATCACATGCATCTAATTCCATCAGATTATGTAACGGCACCAGACTCAAAGTGAAAACTCCAAGAAAAAACGTTATAGAAGCAACCCTTTTTACAGGAAAGTATGAGGGTTAAAATGTATTCATTCTGAGAATACCTCTAATTCCATCAGATTATCATTTTGAATATAAGCGTTTGCAGTGTCCTGTTAGAGTTTTTGATTCACTTTGAAGTTTAAAAAAGTTTTTGATTCACTTTGAGTCTGCTGCCGTTACATAATCTGATGGAATTACGTGCTTGTGATAGTATAACAAAAATCCATTTTGGGCATGATTTACGTAAAATCCGTCCTTAGTGCTCGTCTACATCGTGGAATGAGTAACTATGCAAAATTTCAAGTCAATCGGGTGTATAGTTTCGAAGATCTCGTGATGAGTCAGCAGTATTTCACTTATATATATATATATATATATACAGATTTTATAGAAGCCATTGAAGAACCGTAACTGTATCATGTGTTTGAGCAAAGGAAACCTAAATTGTTCTGCACACATGGACGTTTTGAAATTCCCATAAATACGTTTACACATTATATTGTTGAGTGCGTACAGGTCAAAACAGATAATAAGGTGTTTTAATTCGGCTTTTATCAGCTTTTTAATTATTCACTAGAATATTCTGGTCAAACCTCAATTTTTCTCGACTTTTGTGGATGGCAATAGCAATTATGAGGTACTTATTTATTAAATATTAAATGCACGCGCTCTTTTATTTTTATTTTTCCGACGTAGCTTTCTCTTCAAAAATCGTCTGCGTTGCACCGGAAAATAAAGAAATTTAAATTACAATTCTAAATAAATATTCATATATATATATATATATATATATATTACCACACATTATATATAATGCTACACATTTTGTTCTATATAAATGCATATACTGGATGTGCATGCTTATTATAGTTGAATGAATAAGTGAATAAGGTTATAAGGTTTCTCTTTCAATCTCTTAATCTTCTTGCTCAGCATACGCTGTGAAACCTTATGTGGAGGACAGTGAGCAAATCTAGGCTATGTCCTTTAGTGTTGAAGAACTGCAAAGTCAGAAGGAGGGTTTAAAGGACTCTTTAATTCAAATAATTACAACTCTCCAACTTGAGAGTAAGCCACTACTTGGGCTGAACTGAAATAATATGAAATAAAGTGTGTTAACAATTCAAATACCTAACTTAACCTTAAGTAGGACGGCGAAGGAAGCCTAACTCTCAGTGAAATGCAATAATGCGAATTTTACTAGCAAGAACTAGTAAATGCAATTTGCCTATGAAGGCGAACTTTCAGTAGACAGAGGAAATCTTTGCGCGCACGGCCTTCCGGCGATAAATCCAAGACTCTGTTTTTTCCCCTCGTTAACTCCTGCCTTTTAAACTGCTATCAGGTATATGCGATTTGCATAAATATCTCGCTCGCGCTAAATTCGTTCAGCAACTGAAACTTTGAGATATCGATAGGAAAGTTCAAACTAAAAATAACTTGGTTAATTAAAATATTGAATGCTACAAGGTGACATTTTTAAAAACGACTATTTGTTTACCAAATAACACCCTGTATTTATATATTCAAAAGTAACAATAATACGGAAACTTTAAATTCGCTGAATGTTTTCCGAAATTGTTAATACATTTAATATATGTGTAATGTTATGTGTAAACAGTTTTGTAATGCTAGATTAATTCTTCATGATTTCTCCTACCATTAAACGTAGCTACTGATTAAAGTTATGCCATGCACATCTGAGCTGCAAATATTTTTAAAGCACATTTAGAATCTTTATATATTTCTTGTATGAGACACTTTATGTTCCACATTTCTGCGAAACTGCCGTTATTACAAGTAATTTGTCTCATGGTAATTAAGAGTAAGACGTTAAAATATGTTCAGTAATTTTGCTGTTTTACTCAAGACGCATTAATAGATTTATGTGTCATAAATTACTTCATACTCTGTGTTCAGTATAAAAATTTCATGAAATATTTTTCTTTGGCTGTAGAAAATTAACAAAAAAATTACTGACATAAGTAAAACGTTTGTTATAAATTGCACCGTCATTTAAATTTCTCAATAAAAGTAAAAATAGCAGTATGGTAGATTATCCCTGCAATAATATTACGACACATCAGACAAACGCATTTCCTTCAATACAAGTCCAGATCATTATATGTTCTGTACCGGATGTATTCTTGTCACCAAATATTATAGTCCTGTATTATGTTTAAAGAAATTAAGTAATGGAGAATCTGCATGTGTGTATGTATATTCCTCGCATTGCGAAAAAACGATAGTGCCGAGAACCACCCAGTCTTGAACGCAGTCCTCCATCCGAACATGTGCACCTGGAAGCCCGAAATTTGAATTTCGAATTTATTACCTAGACACATAAAATTTTGTATAACGTAGTACTCCACTCGAATATGGGCATCTGGAAGCCTAAATTTGGAATTTGTTTTATTATCTATTTCATATTTTGTAAAACTTTAACGAAATTTTGATTAACGAACTCAACTATTTCAAAAGCGTTCCATTAACATTAACATCGCGTGCATCTTCAAGCACGAATATTTTATGTGCGAGATTTCCTTTTTTGTGATATTGCTATTTAATTGAATTTTATGGTTTAAGAGCGAAGAGTAAGTATTTAATAAGTAAATGTAACACATAAAACATTAAAAAAGCTCCTTTGGCGTAATATAAAATCTGAAAAGTTTCAGATTTCTTTCGTTTGTTATTTATTTCATGTTTCATAAAACTTTAAATAAATTTTTCATTAATAAACTGAACAACTTGAAAACGAGCACTCGAAATAAAACAGCTTTAATCTCCAGCGCACAAGATTGTTACTTCTCGGAAAATGTAAAATCTTCTACCCGTTTGTGTGTTGGCATTCAGTAAAGCTTAACGTACTTTCATATTTAATTTGGAAGATTATTCACGATTTAAGAGTAATAAACGCAGATCTTAAGACTAATTTTCTATATTTCAGTGTGACAGGTTTACATAAACAATTCAAAGTATTAAAATCATGAGACGTCTAACAAAATATATTCAGTATTTTTATTAAATTATACTAGTTAGACTTATTAAAATCTTTATATTATAATTTTCTTTTTTATACTAACTATTTTAGGAAGCTAGTTTTTTTAAGTAATAATATACAATATAAAAATATTTGTAGACCTCTAACAATCTATCAGGAGTTCTACAAAATGCCGTTTTTAAATATTTGTAAATTTGCTATTGAATTGAATTACATGTGGCGTAAGTGCGAAGAGCGAAATACTGAACAAATAAAGTTAACGCATAAAAACTTAATAATAAAATGAGAAAAAAAAGAGTTTTTAATCCGTCATCTTACAAAGAAAACTGAATATTGATATGACTAACTGAGAAAAGATTAAAAAAATATGTATAAATATATACTAACACTTAACACTGCAACGGTATTTCTAAACATATGCTGTTGTACATCTCTTAAAAGTTCTGTGATTTTGTTCTTTACTTGTCGTAAATGCAAAGAAAACGATGTTTAATAATAAAGCTAAAGGGGCCAAAAAAGAAAGGGAGTGAATGAAAGAGCAGACTGGTAGACTGCGACTTCAGTGAGAGCATAATAAGACCTTAACAAGCCCTTTGGGGTGACCAGTAAATATTTGAAACCTCCAGATATGTTTTTATTTTTTAAAGTTTTTTTTTGTTTTGGTACTACGTACACCTACATACTTAGATATATTGAGATAAATGTTTTAAGCTTGTTTATGTGTGCATATATAAACAGAGAGAGAGAAAAATCAGAAACTAGAATTATTAGTTAATGATTATTAATGTCGTGCGAATTGCAGACAATTTATGAAAAAATTAAGAGAGAGATAAATTAATATTCTCACACGGTGGTAAACTTGCTGCAGAAATATTATCTGAAAATTTATAAAATAAGACTGAAACATAAGTAAATTAATCCAAAATAAAACAAAATATATACACAAAAAATAAATAATGTTTGAAGCATCTTTGGTTTTTATGTAGCGTTGAAAGAATTATCGACAGAGTCACGTTTCTGAAATATATTTGGTTCAACTAATCAAACAAAATTAAATTTGAAAGAATTAGTTTAAGATAATTCAAAATACTGGAACTATATCAATGGAAATGTAAAAAGTTCCATAAAACTCTAAAATATTTTAATTAATGACAATTCTTTCGTCTGCTTCTTGATAAAGACCAAACGTTTCAACTGTCATTTAATGTTATAGGAATTTTGCTTTTTTTTGCATTAATGTACATGTATTTCAGTGTTGTTTTATAAATATGTGGATTATATTTTTTGTTCTTTCTTTTTAGTTTATTTACCACTTTGTAATGATATTAATTCTGTATAATTAATACTTTTCTCGATTATATACATATATATATACTCGTATATATATGGAGACAAATTTTGTTGATTGAAACTTAGCTTTTCTCTCGGTTATACATGAGACAAACACGCATAATAATCCAGTTGTATATTTCATGATGCTTTTAAAGTGATATACATATAGATGAAAACAGAAACTTTCAGGATGATTAAGTGTTACATTAAAGGAAACTTCTTAATTGAAGTCCATCATTCTGTTTTTGCGTCTTTACGTCCTTATGCAAGAGCGTCATCCTTCTCCCCGTCGATTAGCGTGAAGTTCCCCTATAACTAATGGAATGTGTCATCCCATAGACATACGGTTTAAATGGCTGGAGGTTTAATTACTGCGCCTGTGAAAATATTAGCACGTATTTTACAATTAATGTAAAGGAGGTTCTGAAAGCATTCTGATAACATTTTCATATTTTTTTAACTAGAAATATTCTTCTACTCTTGAATTCCACCCACAATTACTTAGTCACTTATCAAAATTAAAGTCATTATCACGACTTAATAAAGCCACATATCAAAATTAAAATTTAAAGTTCACAAATATACTTCTGTTAAATATGACTTTATATATAAATGATTCACCAAACGGAATATGTGTAATATGAATATAAAATGATTTAAGGTTTTCGACGCAGGAAAATCAAAAAGCAGTTCTGTCCTCCTACCAGTTATACCATGAGACACGCACAAGATAATAAATATGATAATTACGCAGGTTTCTTCCCTTCACACTTAAAAGCCGACTGGGAATAGGAACGAGACTCTGTCGAGTGAATTCAGGTAATTAAGAATTATTATTTACAGCATTTACGTTTCAAGTGCCAGTATGGAGACTCAGAATTTGTGAAAAACACACAGGACAAATCAGTAGTGTTTTCTTCTGGAATCTGGCGCTCCGTTTTCAGAGCTATTTGGATATGCTCTCACTTACACCATGAAATTACGCAGGGGAAAATAATTCCATATACGTCAATTTTATTACTTCAATATTTTTGCTACGTATGACATCTTTTGCAGCTTTTGAAATTTTTCTTTGATGTATAGCGTTGTATAATTTTTAATCTGGAGATTTTAATTCAATTATATTTGTTTACGTGGTAAATCCCCAAATACGATTCATTTTACTCTTTGAAATCGCTTCTTCATGCGTGCATGTTTTATTCATGTGACTCTGTTACGATGAACTTATAAATAAATCTCCACATATTTCAACGAAAATCTCTTAAAAATCTTTAAATAAGAAACATTTTGTGAACCATAGGGATTTGATCAGACAGCAGACGCAAAATGTTGGAAGGAACCAGTTTTATCTCAAATCTATAAAGTCAAAATATATCAGAACGTGTCAAAATGGTGCGAGTTGACAGTTTTTCGTTAACATCAAAATTTCATCTTTTTATCTGGTTTCGTTTACGCAAAGTTACTTTCGTAGAGGTACATGACATAATACTGAGATTTTCCAACTTAAAATGAAAAAAATCTTCTGTCTGACTGGTGTTGAGACCAACATCTTTTCATTGAGCAATACTTCACAGATTATGTTTGAAACAGAACATTCGTGGTGTCAGGTAGTTTGGAAAATTGTGTTTGCAAAATATTAGTTTTCACCGGTTGTATATGAATTTAAAGTTTATATTTAAGTTTTTCTATGTACATTATCTATTAAATGCTTGCACTGAAAATCAGCTTAATTAACTAGTAACTAATAGTCGCTGATATACAGGATGATTCAAAAGTTATGGTGCAAAGCAAAATCTTATTTATTCCGATATGATAGATACACTGCTGTAAAATGAATGTCCGATATTACATGAAATGAATAATTCTTTAAGTTTCCTACTTCAACCTTACAAACGTTCAGTGTGCGCTTTATTGATAATATGGCAAAAATCAAGGGAATACACTGAAATCTCAATTCACGAATTTAATTCATAATTTAATTCATTCCGGAAGGCCGTCTGACATTAGAAAATTTTGTAAAAAAATTATTTGCTTCACAAGAATTGATGATAAATGAATTAATTCGTTCTCGGATCACAGATGATTACCTTTGATTACTGTTTGATCTGTGATTGTTTGATTTTACGACAGTATTTTTGTGCATTATGTAGAAACAATGTAAATTATTAAATCTAAGAAAAGATAAATACAGTATAAAGTTCAAAACAGACGAAAATGATTAATTTTATTATACCTGTATTCTGCCCCCCCAAAAAAGGACTGTCTTATATCTCCCGTTCTACTGCGCCGATGGACGAAATTCAAATTGCGTTTTTCGTCTCGAAAGCGGGACTTAGCGCATATATTAGGTTTATATATAGCATTGCTTTAATAGAGGTATTTTGGCACAAAATCGGACTTTTTCTGAAATGACGTGCCAATTTTTTTTTCATATTTCGATTCTACGACTCAAATAATGCCTCAATATTAAATTTTGTAAAATGTGGTGCGAAATTTGTTTTGGTGTATTTTCTTCAGTTTGCGCCAAGAATAATTCACTTGGCAAACATCTTAATTTATAGCAACCTATTTTCCTTTCCTTTTTTAGTCCAAAGGAGCAATTTGCCTAGAAGGACTATTAATTTCGTTTTGATATTTTGCGCTGGTTCACTATAAATACCCGTTCACTTTTCAAATTGTTGCCATCTGTAATATATTTAATGAATTAGAGCCCTGTATTATATTTAATAAAATTAAATAATGAAGAATCTGCAACCCAAATTTGGAATATCGAATTTGTTTTATTATCTGTTTCATACGTTTTAAAACTTTAACTAATTTTGATTAAAAAAATGAAATATTTCAAATCGAGCAATGGCAACACTGTACGGAAAAAACATTTTTATCTGCAGAGCGCGAGACTGTGTATCGACAATTCTAAAGGTTGGTGCACATTTCATGCCAGTATGGTTGTGGTTTGTCGTTTTATTTTGTACCACTACTTTTGAATCACTCGGAAATTGCTGCAGTCTTCACTATTTTGAATCCTGTGGGAGAGCGAATTAAGACAGCAACACTACACGTTTTGCTGTACCGTGACGTCACTGACTCATAATTAGCTCATAAGCAACTATTCCGCGCTTCTTTTGTATCTTCTTTTCTCCCACTTCTGTACCTCAAGTGTCAAGATAAAGCCTAACCTTGTCCTTGCTGATCTATTTCTCTTGACAGTGGGCACTAAATATCGTAGAATTCTTTGTCAGTGTGCTGTCATTTTTTGCTTGTTCATCTAACATGGACAACAACAAAGCGTGTTAAGTATCGTTATTAAAAGTTTCGTTATTAAGTTTCGTTATTTAAAGGTTTATTTCAAGAAAAACGATTTCATAATGCCATCTTCTCTATTTTGAAAAAAAAAATTAAATTATGCTTTATCTTATTGATATATCTGAAGTAAGATTTATCTTGACAACATTGTAAAATGTTACTGCGTTGAGAAACGACTTCAGAATCATATCCTTAGTTATATGTTAAGCAGAAGAATGAACAGCTTCCAGAGTCCCTCAGAATAATGTACAATGCAATGGGATCCTCTCAATTGACATTTTTCTCTTCATTTTTTGATAAGCAGCATTCTTGTAACTACATCTTTACTTAGATCATAACAAAAATCGGTGTTTCTCACTAATGTTATAATTTATGAATGCACTATTATCTCTGCAGCATATGTAATTTCATTAGGAGAAATAATTCCAATAATATTTGCAAATACGTAGATTATTTCTGTGCTACCAACTTCTTTTTCAAAACTCTGGAACAATAAAGCATGTTCATTGTTTAGGCCACAATACAATGTATTCCCAAGAAGTAGTTACAATACTCGAATACTGACTAGTTTATTTTGAAGTTCTTGCAAACAGATTTTTTCGAAATTGTTAGACAGTTCGAGATTTCTTAGATTGGCTCGAGTCACATTCTATGTTTCCATCAAAATATTCTATGTTCGTGCTTTTGTATTCTTTGATGGTGGGCTACTTGTTAGTTTGGAAGGTATTTGCTAGTAATAATGAAATATCGTGTTTCCTGTCAAAAGTTTCATATGTTCAAAAATCTCTATAACTCAGCAATTTTTAATCTCAGTCAATTCTTGTTCCTGACACATCTTGCATAAAATTGTTTTCTATTATTTCTAAGATTTCACATATTAGTCTCGAAACTTCTGCTGTATTGAAATGTCATGAATGTTTAATAATTTCTGTAATTTAACATTTCAGTTACTAATCATTTGTATGAAAATTTTGGATGGTTAGTGAATTTTACAATAATTTTGCAGTTCAAGAGTCCATTTTTCCCTTTAAATTTCTTAGATTCTCCTTCCTGTTAAAGTTTACCGAATGTTTATCGAGCTCTACGATTTTGTGAACATCATTTTGTTTTATCCGAGATCATCAAACTGCCTCAAATAGAAATTTAAGATTTAACTCCAACATCTAGCCACAAATAAGCCATTTCCTATCTCTTTAAAGTAATCTTTACGGCATTTATTTAACTTCTTTTATCTCCATTTATCAGTACTGCATATCAACTTCTTTTTAACTCGTTTCCTCGGAAATTCATTCCATTATAAGTTGGTTTTATTTTAATATGTTTACATGTTGGCTTAAATACTAATTTCGCTATGTTTATAAAATACAGTGTTGTAAGAATATTAAAAATTAGAGCTTTGCAGTATGCTTTTCTTCTTCTAGATTTAGTACTCTGTTTCTTCACTCGTTTTATGATGGTGTAATTCATTTTAATAGCGCATTCTACAGTTCTGAGCTTCTTACTCATTGGATACTATTTTTAACTTCAATCTAGATGTAAGTTTTCTTATTTGTACCTAAGTGTAAGTCTTTTTATTTATTTACATTTACTGGCATTATGTAATTGATAATCTGCTCCTTCCTTTTCTATATAAATCCTTTACTCTCATATATTTTCTAATCGCATTAAGATTCATATTTTGTTGACCAAGAATGAATCATTTTAGAAGTAAGACTCATCTTAAATTTGAAACACTTGCTGATTAGATTTTTATTTTGATTATAATTATCTGGCCTAATAGGGTCAACATGTTTGCAACATTTCAGAGGAAATATAATCAACCAAATTATTTTTAAAGTCCTGTTCAGATGCTTGTATTTCAACAATTTATAGTGTTGTTTATGATAAATTTTCTAATCAGGTTTTTAAAGAAATTTCACTATTTTTTTCAAATTTACAGAAAAAATGAAACATTTTGAGCGCATGCATCTTCAAACGAGAATAGTTTATGCCCGAGGTTTCGTTGCATTTCTTACTGAGTATTATGTTAGTAGCGTAGCAATGCAAAGCTGTCGCAATTCCAATTGATCTTTGATACGTTAAATATTGTGTTAACTTGTAAGATTTCTCTCGGATATTAGTGGTTTAGTATTAGTTTAATATTATATATTAATCGTTTAAGATAGTAATGTTGCGGTAAAATAAGTAGGTGACTCAGTCCTCCTGAGTGAATAATGTGAATAATTTTTTTGTCTTTTCTGACTGTACATTAGTATTCAGCTTATAAACCGTACATTAGTATTCATTGTACTGTACATTACTATTCAGCTACATACAAATGAGTTTTTAAACGGCGCTTTTCAGTAGCAGTAAGTTTTATTTATTTTTATACGATGCTTTATCTAATAAACGGTACTTCTAATCTACATTTATACATCCCTGTTTTAATTTTTTTCCTAATTCTTCTGTATAAAAATAAAAAATGGGAAAATATAAAAGTCGGTAGAATATGCAGATAGCAGTGCTCTTTGCATTCCTTTTTTTCATTCAATTTTTATTTAAATCAGAAAAATTGAGTTCATTAGAAATCAAGATAAAGTACTTTACTTATTTGAGACAACAAGGGAAATGCATCTAGGATTTTCTTCTAATTAATACTTCAGCATAGTTCTAAAACTTTCTGGTTAATATATTATACTGTATAGAAATTAATCATTGCAGAGAAAGTTTTATTCAATTTTCTATGAACCTCGCATTTTATACTGCATCTAAAATATGGAGCGTAAGACTAAGATTTTCTTTAATTTTACTAAATTTATAATTTGATTTTGAATTTAACATTGATCTCATGCTTTATTTAAGACATTTTATTTTCATTTTAGTAACACCTTCGTAAGCTGATAATTCCTTGTTAACATTTTACGATTTTTGAAAGATTCAAACACAGAATTTCAACTTAGTCCGCTCAACAAAATTAAAGATTTGTAGATGTTATTAGGTTTTTCGAAACCGGAGATACGCAAAATCTGTATGTGTATTGGTTTTGAAATATTACCCCACTGGCATCCAGACTATAGTTCTTCTAATTTCCAGCTGGACCTGGTACTACTTTGTCGATGGCAGCATGCATGAGGGAATGCCTTAGCTCCTCATATTCTTCCCCGCTTAGAAAATGACTAGGGAGAAGCATATCGGGGGAATAAAGCCATGTGATACCGAAAATCACTGACCACATTTTAGTATTCTGTTGTTATTTTAGAGATTTTTAGGAACAAGAAACATGGCATGTCAAATGTTCACCTATCGGAATTCGAACAATGTAGCTGATATATTCAATCAGTACACCACAAAAGCACTCCCGAGGAGATGTGATACGAGTAATTTCTTATAGACTTATTACAGAAATTCGTGATAAGACACATTAAAAACAATAGAAACAACAGAGTTCTAGATTTCTCAACTACCAAAGTAAATTCACGATATCTTTAATGTTGATCCAAGAGTACCAGTATTTGCGAACCCCATATTAATATACAAGGGCAAAGAATGTGAGAGTGCTGTTAGACTGCCTTTGTCTACGTATTCATAATCCAATGACGCATACATCCTGTGTTCCTGCTTATCATATCCAATCGCTAGACCTTGGAAAAGTTAAAATTAACGGTATCTTAATTATACGATACATTGAGAAAGAAATTTCGGTCTGTAAATGCTTTTGACCAATGCAGTCAGCTCTGATATGTGAGTGTATTACTGTAAATCCCCTTTAAAATAACTACTCATAGTTTCAGACAATACTGGTCAACTGAGGCCTTCAGGAAATAATGATCAATAGATATGAATCTTCATTTGTGTTCTCAAAATTATGAATATAAACCGTTCGTTTAAATATTTACGAGTTTCTAGTTTTATTTAACTATCCCATCAAATAATTATAACGTAGCTGAAGAAAATGTGGCAAAACAATTCTTAAACGGTTAGGTTATTCTGGTAGAATAACCTAACCGTTTAAATCGAAATCGAATATTAAAACCGAAATCGAATATTAAGTGAATTAGTTAAGGTTAATTAGTTTTCATTTGTTAGGAAGGAAGGGAATCTCGGTTAAATTATTTAAAATTACACCAGTTCTTTAGAAACCCTCTATGAAGTAGATTGTAATATATTGTGTTATAACGATTTTTATTACAAAATTTTAATTTTATTAGTAGTATTTTAGAGAGGATTTATAGTAACACATTCACATATCAGAGCTGGTTGCATTGGTCAAAAGCATTGACAGACCGAAATTTTCTTCTCAATGAATCGCATAATTAAGAGATCATTAACAAGGAATTTTATTACAAAAATTCCTTGTTACAAAGAATTTCTATTTACATTAGTTTGAAAATTTTGAACGGTATTTAGATTTTATTTCTAAAATATTTGTAACTACTAACCAATTGCAATTAATCGTACAAAATGAAGAAATTCACCCTTAAGAATTACCAGATAAATCTTAAATTTATTACTGACTGTTTCGTTGGTATTTAATCCAACTTTATCGAAGTACTTGCTTATACGTATAGGAGATTCATTTCGTTTTGGTTTACTTGATTACGGCAAAGCACTCGACGATTATCTGCTTTATGGGAGGGATGCCTTTTTGGAAGACTTTCTAACATAAACTGGCTCGTACTCACGTTGTACATGAGAAACATCACGATACCTCCCATGCAGCCAGCACGTTCGCGTGATTCAAAGCTCAGACCAAACTACCAGTGTTCAATAACTTTTACCCTTCGGCCGCTGGTGGGCCTATACGTATAGGAAAAATCAATGAAGTTGGAAATACTTGATAAGAGAAAGTAAAATAGAGTCTAAAGTAGGTTTTTTAGCGTCTCTGGCGTGAATGTACTAAAAAACTACTCATTTATGATACTGCTTCTGAAAATAAATTTCGAATTCTTCTAAAATAATCCAAATTTGAGTGAGATAATACTGTACTTCCAAAAAAATGAAAGCATAATTCTCGTTCCAGTACTTACTAATTACCGTATTTAATTACGTATTATTTTGCTGACGTTATTAGTGCATAGCTTTAGAACCCTCTGATTAAGGGTTAACAACGTAAAATATATACACACAAAAATGTGTGTTCTATAAATGAAAAGAATATTAATGAAATTAGTAACTTCTTTGAAATAAAGAGTGCAGTAACATACAATAACAGTGCATGTACTTTTCAGTATACTACATTCTTAATTTAAGCGGAGGAGATTTTCAAGATATTCAACTTTAACAGATTGGAAGCTACGTCTTTTACGTTATTGTTAAGAAAAGTATCCAGTGGTTCTAAAAAAATCTAAATTAGCGAAAGTGTTAGAATCAGTAATAATTACACCAAGTTAATTAAAGTGAGTTAAAAGTTTAATCTAAATTGAAAGAAGAATTAGAATGAGTAATAAATCACGCCATTTGATGTTTCTCTATTTTATACCTTCAAAAATGACATACATCATGCATTTTCTCTTCTGCGTTTTCAAAAGGCAAATTGAAAATGTAGAAAAGAACAAAATTCGCGAGAAAATTTCGGATAAATATTAAGGTACGCTTCTATTTAGCATGTTAAACATGTTTGCTTAGAAATGTTTAACGTATGAGAAATTTTTACTTGTAAATATTACCTGAATTTTAGTGAAATGTCTAATTTTCATTTAGGCGTCATTTACTCCAGATAGCAACTGATATTTTTTTTGTAAAAATTTTTCTTTTTCTGCTACACGTCTACTTTACGTCACAGACTTCTTCGTTCTTTTAATCACTTTTTGTTAGTATTAATTAATGGTGGCAGAAATGTATCACATCGTATTCAAATTCAGAAAATCTAATTATTCGATGCAAAGCAAACAATAGTTGTTGATGTTCGGCTGTTGCATTTACAGATTTATCAGAGTCCGGATATAAACTGAACAAGTCTTTCATAAAGTTACAAACTTCATGTTGCGAATTTGAATTCAATTCAAGGCTGGAAAAGGATGCTAATCTGGAGATTCATTGTTACCGGTATTTTCAGATCTCTGATTTCACACCTTCAATTCAATATTGCAGCAGATGCTTTGCGGGCTACATATTTAAGCTTCGATTCAAGCAGCAGTATTGAAATCCCCATTAATACGTTTTGCTAATCCCCAAATGCGTTGAAATGTGACACATTTAACTGGAAGCGATAAATGACAGAGGGAAATAAAAATTTAAATATGTTTTTCATATTTTTCGAACTGAAATCAAACATTTATGTAGGGATATAATTAATATTTTATTGGCTTATATGTAATTTTGGTTTTGTTTTAAAATAGCTCTCTATTCGACTCGCATGTTTAATCAGAAGATGAAAAGTGACAAACATCAATCTTAAAATTTGGCAGTTCTCAATTCGAGCCTGTTCGGATCTGCGCAACTGTTCCGATCAATAACTTTAAAACTGGTCTGATTAGCACTTTGTACACTGGTCTGGTTAGAAATATTCTGTTTATATCTGATCAGAATGCTAAGACCTGAAAAATAGGATGATTTTGACCTTCAACACAAAGCAGTCCTGACAACAAATAAAACTTTAAGAATTAAGAGAATTATATCCCATTCTTTAAAATTCACTCCTCACATCAACGTTTTCTGATGCTGAGTGTATTTCTTATATTTACGGAATTCATTTTAAGAAATTCTTTCATATTTTGTAGAAGTCATTATATATCTTGTATTTCGTATCAGAGACATGGGGAGTCGAAATGATTTTCTGTAAATGAAAATGATGCAATAAATGGCAAAATTAAACTGATATATCAAGTGGGTTTCCTCTTTAAAGAGGGAGGGGAACTGACCTCAGTTCTTTGAAGCCTAAGCCCATTATTATGTTCAAAAGCATTTGAAAGGTATTAGGATAAACGGGATGAAATGTTATCTTTCTAGCGGCTTAAACAGATTCTGATTGTATTCTATGTAACTTTATTTTGCTATTTAAAAGCTTCAAAATGTTACTGCAAAGTGATTAATAAAAGAAGATTCACTTGTTGTACTCTAAAGTGACGTAGACGAATGCATAATATTCATTAGGAGCCACATAATTATTGTTATTAACCGCTCTGCTAAAACATAAAAGCCTGAAATATGTCATTAATAAATTTCTATTGGCAAAAATTAGTTAGCAGAGAAATGAGTCGCGGAGACTTGAGTCCCACAACTAAATCTTGCTAGTCTTTTACTCTCCCGTTGAATGAGAATTCAAGTAGTGTAAGTTAGATTGTAACAAATTATTATTGTCAAAACATCGAGGCGTGAAATATATTTCTAGTATCATTAATATGTGCATAAATGAAAAAACGTTTAAGGTTAGTTGGTTTATTTGATTAGGCAAAACACTCAAGTACTATCTGCCTTCGCGGAGGACTTTCGAAAGGAAACTGACTCATATCTTCATTACACTTGAGAAAAACCACGAAACCGCCCATGCAGCCAGCCCGTTCGCCTGGAATCGAAGCCAGGTCGAACTACCAGTGTCAAGAGACTTTACCTCTTGGCCGAACAGACGAAAATTCCAGATAAGAAGGAGAAAACAAAATTATTGGAATCATGTATTGGCAAAAAAACAGATTAGATCTCCTGTCATTAAACAAACCTGAAAAATGTTTACGAATGTAAAAAGCGTCTAGGGAATCTCGCCAACTTAAGATGGTTTTTGACTAATTTTGGCTTCAGAGAAATGGGAAATATAATTTGTTTTTTACCAGCAATTTTGAGCAAACGACGAATTTGACGAATTAGGTTTTATGTGTTTCAGATTCGTAAAATTTTTAAATTCTGGTTATCTAGACCCTAGACCAGTTCTAATTTTTTTTATTTTTAGCTTTTAAAGAAATTACTTCGCAGTTGCTTTTACATTTCGTCAATAGATGGCGCTAGAGGTTTTATCTACTCTTCCTCATCTGGAGTTTTCTCAAATTTTTAACCTATTGCTATCACAAGAGCACATATTTCTTTGCTGTCATTTCACTTGTACAAGTGAATAAGATGGTTCTATTTAACCTTCGAAACTATAGTCCTTCAAATTTATGCAACTTACTCTGATTCTTTTACAATCAGATCATAACATAAAAAGGTTCAAGTATTTTTAAAAATCGAATTTCAAGTCATTTTACACACAAAGTGTTTAGGTTAAGAGTGCATTTGAGCCTCTGATAGAGGTAGATTGCACAAAAATAAATCCGTATCTTATAGGAATACAGGGTGTGAAATTGCAGTATAGTCTTGATTGATTGCCCGGTTTGGGGATTATCCTGTGTGACACGTACACATGCGCTCAACATTATGCACGAGAATGAGTAAAAAACAAACAAGCTCTTGTCCCAGCATAGAGAAAGATTGTTCCTTACGTAGAAATCGGAGATTTTATTAATTTTACGAAAATAACGAATTTATTTAATTTTGCGAATTATTAATTTGAACGAAAAAAAATGGAAATGTGTAATTCCTTGAAATTTAATTCAGGAAACAAATGCGTTTACGGCGATTCTATTGAACCGGGCTTTCAATGCTTGATTGATACGGATATCGTTTCGAATGTCACAAGAAGAGGCACAGAATTACACTAAAAATATAAGAGAAAAAGATACAGACAATCGCATTAGTTCTGAGATAGCATTGACTTTTGTTGAAACTCTATTTTACTTCATCGATGGAAAGGGTTTCGAAAGCAATCATAAAATAGCACTATAAAAAATGCGGAGTAAAATTGGATAAACATTTAAGCATTTCCTAAAAAAGCTAAATAAAACTAATGCTTTTTTAAAAAATGAGCACATGTAATATGCATTAATATTGACAGTTTGGTTTATCCATGGTTTTCAATTATCCATGATCTGCTTCTGCGACGTTAGCCGGATAACTGACAGCACATTGAACGTTTTATAGATTCATCAACCCGCAAATATGACATTTGATTCATTCATTATCACATGACATTTTAACATCAGAATATAAAAAGTAATTACCCTTTCATTACCCTGCAAAATCTCCAGACATATCATTTCTTGATTATTTCTTCTAAACATATACCACAGAACTACACAAAGATGGCCTCGTTCCCCTTGTAGTACGCATCTGTAGCTGCCTCGGATGTCTGAGACACGACAGAAAATTTTTAAAAAATATATGCCTGTCCATAAGCTGGAAGTTTCAAGCATGCTGTGGAGTTGATAGTCGCAACTTTGAATACCTTGTGTAACCTTAAAAGCATTTCGCAATGTTTCTTGTGAATAATAATAGGCTTTTATTCTTTTAATCGCTGCTCTTTTATATTTCATCTTATACTTCTGATAACACAATGCCCCGAAGATAATGTTTCCAACCTTGCGTCAGTACATGATTCCGATTTGTTTTTCCGGATATTTATAAACACAAAGCAGGCACCCTGTATGTACCCTGCATACACCTTGAATTCGCACACCCTGTATGTCTGTCTGTGTATGTACACTGCGCAAAAAAAAAAAGAGGCAGTTCTATGTCTCCCGTTCTTCTACTGGGCCGATTAACGAAATTTAAATTGCGTTTTTCAAGTCTCGAAAACGCGACTTCGGATATGTATGTAGCATTGTACAAATATAAGTATTTTGACACAAAATCGGACTTTTCCTGAAATGACATGCCAATGTTTTTCCCTATTTCGATTCTACGACTCATATGCTAAACTGCCAAGTTTTGTAAAAATCGCACGAGTAGTTTTTAAAAACGTAGCTCTCAAAATTTTAGCTCCTCCGTGTTAATTCAATTTGATATGTATTCATTAATATCTTTTTTTATGAAACTTATTTGATTCCTTCCTACACAGTTCGAAATTTAGGTTCCTTCTAAATAAAATTCGCCAATGTTTTATGATTTATTTTTTAAATTTGTATTTTTAAACAATTTTTATAAATTTTTCGAAGAACATTTTAAATTATAACCTATAAAACGTTTACCATAATCTTAAAGTAGATACATTTATAAGCATACCTGCAAAAAATTAGAGCTTTTTATTCAAAATTTCTGAAGATATACGTCAATTTATATATTGGCGCGTTTTAAAATTTGGCATATTTGTTGAAAGCGATAACAATGAAAATGTGTTTTACACACTTTGTTAAAATTATTTGAAATTAGGAACGATGTGATTTTGTTCCTGACATCCACAATGTAAAAAGGCAGGAACGATGTGACTTTTTTTCTTCCCCTGCATAATGGAAGGGAAGGAAAATAAGTTGCCACATATTGAGAAGTTCGCCAAGTGAATTATTCTCGGCTCAAACTAAAAAAATTCGTTAAGATAAATTTTTGAATTTCTCCTTAAATTTCGCACCAAATTTTGCAAAATTTAATGGCTAGGTATAATTTGAGTCATAGAATCGAAATATGGAAAAATGTTGGTATTTTATTTCAGAGAAAGTCCCCATTTTGTGTCAAAATACCTATATTTTAACAAAGCTATACATAAAGCTAATATATATTCCAAGTCGCGCTTCCGAGACATGGAAAACGCAATTTGAATTTCTTCAATGGGCCCAGTAGAACGGAAGATATAGTACTGTCACATTTTTTTCTCCGCAGTGTGTGCATTTATGTCTATACTCATTTATAATTCGTTCAAGGGGGACCTAGACTAGAAGCATACTAGAGATCTAGTGTATTCTTGCTAATGTGTTTGCTTTTACCCCTTTTTACAATCTAACGATTTAATTTAAAACACAAAACCATTAAAATTTTGCCTATAATTGCTTTTTCGAAACAAAATCTAATTTACACGTCTTTAAGCGCCAAACATTCGTTCAACCAATCAAACGCGTCGGATTTATAACATCATTAATAAATAATGTATTTTATTTAGTAAAAGGGCGAAGGCTATAATTTAAACTAGTGCATATAAAAAATTGTATTCTTTTTTCAGATTTCAACGATATAATTTCATATTTTAACTATTTGCAAGAAACTGTAATTTAGAATTATATACTTCTATTTTAAAATGTTTAAGTTTTGTAAAGCGATTTAATTTAAGGCAATAAAAGAGCCCTAATTGTAAGCAAAAATAGTACACAGCATATGTTCGGTGTTTATTTGCGTAATATGACTTCACTGTTATATCCATATTCTACGGTAGACTTCATTAATGTTGTTTATTTCCGGTCTCTCGTTTTGTTGAAAAAACTACAGAGTAACTTTAAAAATTTTTTAAATATTTTTTGTTAGATTTGCTGTTTTATTACTTATATTTTGTCTGATTAAAATATTTTCTTAATCCAGTTTCAGTAAGTATATCGAAAATTAAAAATGAATCTTCTTTTCTCAGGACTTTCATTAAAAGTGTTGATTAAAGGAAGTTTTTAACAAATAATTAAGGTGAATGAATAGCCGTTGCTATCAATGATTTAAAAACCCTTTTAAATCACACAAAAACCTAAACATTTTCCCAATTACACCAGCTGCAACATCTGGTAAAGAATAACATCCCCTGAAACTTAGATAAAACAGTCTTTAATCAAGTTTAATTAAAGTCTAAATTAGACTATGCTATGGAACATATTGAATTCGTTTAGCTATAGTTTCTAATTTTAGAGGAGACAAAAGCTTAAAAATGTTTTTAAAAAGGTTCACAGACTAGTATCACCAGAAAATTAATTTTCTTCTCAGTAATCGTTGTTATTTTTGTATATATTCAAATGAAACATTTTCACCACAATATCGCTGTTTATAATTCATATAAAGTGACTCTTTATCACATTAATTTGTATTTTAAACCAAAGTTAACAACTAAATATCACAAAATTATAAAAGATTAATATTTATTTTATTTGAATATCTTGTATTAATATCCACAAAAATACATTTTCGTATTATTAATTCATAATAATACTTAATTAGATTTATTATGAATTAATATTACGAAAATATGATTTTTATGAATATTAACACAATTACCTGCAATATCATATGTATACAGCATATAATACTTTATGTGGTGTCCGTAAGAACGTATATGTATGGGCATTTTGAAATATGTCGAGAAACCTAAGGCAATATATTAGAAATTCTGAAATTTAAATATAAAGTACTAGGGGTATTTTCATATTAAAATCAAGAAAATACTTCTTTCTTATAGCAGTTTTGGGAAATTTGAGCGTTCTTAGTCAACCCCGGCCGGTCAAAGGGTAAATACAATATATATTTCTAATTCTAATATGGGATAACTCACCAGTAGCACAGTGTTTAAGATCTCGGAACTCTAGAAGTTTGCTACAAACTTGTATTCCGGCTGTCTGTGTGAGTGTTTCTCCAAACGTATGATTAATTCCATCTAGTTTTCCTTAGATAACCCGCTTCGAATATATCCGTTCTCTTAAGCAGCTAGCAGTCATGTACTTTAATGTAGTAAGTAAAACAAATAAACTTACCTGCAACAGAGAGGTCATTCAATATTTATTTACGATTTTAATTACAAAATCAGTCTCTTAAAAGGTATTTCTTTCCTGTTGTCATATTTTTATTTGATAATTATTGAAAAACTCTGATGACCCCACATGACACCACATGACTTCCTTGTACGGAATATTAAATTACACGCATTTTGCATTTCATTTAAACTTCATCTACTTCATCGTTATCACATAAACCATAACTTAAGTGTACTTCGTCGATAGTGCATAAACCATTAATAGAATAAATGCACTCTTTAAAAGTCACTAAGTTTGTTTACTACAGCGACACTCTGGCACTAGCTTCACATAGCAGTATTACATCTCATTAATTTTATAACTCATCAGAACGCACAAAATTTTGTATATCAGCTGGAGAATTCCCTAATCGTTGCCACTTTTCTATTCAAATACTATAATAAATCTAAAACGATGTGTAAAAGAAATTAAAGCAATAAAAAAATGAAACAGTTTTTCAGAGACGATTCAGTATTTCTCATTCGATTAATTCAGTTCCCACTTCGCCACAAGGCAAAAATACATAAAAACGCAAAATATCTATATTAAAAATTACGAAGTAAATCTTAAACACTTATTTCCTTAAATAAATTCCAGAATGGACTAAGCACGGTTTAATTCGCAATAATAAAAGAAGGCGTTATCTTTGTTGTTGTAAAACTCAGTTTCTGTACATTGGCAACAAATCCAATATTCTCCTAAGTTTCAAATGTAAACAAATATGTCCACCATGAGAAACATGATTAGGCTTAGCCGCCCATAAACAACTTTTAAATTGTTGATAATTCTATAAATCTTGCGTGCAGATTTACTAAAGGCTAATAAATAAATAAAATATGCAGATCATATTCAAGCAAGTATTATTTGCATATAAATCATTTGTATACACTGGTGTGCAAAAATTAAGGACGAGACGGTTTTTTCAATATAACTTTGTACAAAAGCTTTCCAAATCAACACATTTAATACCGTAAGATCCCCAATACGTAAGGACATGAGTAATGTAAGCAACACTTACTAAAAGAGAAATCAGAGGGATAAAAAGAAGCTTTATTGAAAAAGTAGTATGGAGCGCAATGTCACTGAAGGCCGAAACATCCCTGTGATGGCTGTCCAGCAAGAAACATCCGGTCTTTAATAGGGGATATGATCTCCCCTGACTGCTAGGCAGGTTTCACATCGTTTGTGCAAGAAGAACCTCGTTACAATAGCAGTCCCAGGTGACGAACCTCCTTGGGAGATATGATGGTCGGTCCGGCTACCAAGCATTATGTCTGCTCGAACGAGAACTGCGCGACCTCCAAAATAGTCCCTTTTGATGATGTTGAAGGGATTATTGCGTGTTCCTCGCTCTGTCCAGATGTGTATGTGTCTAGAATCGCAACTCAGACTAAATCTCCTCTCATCTGTAAAGAGTACTCGTCCCCATTCATTGTCTCTCCAATTCCGGTGTTCCCGGCGCCACAGAGAACGCGGTTCCTGTAGTTTGAAATTGTCTCCAAAGTCGTGAAATGATGCTGTGAGCAACTCAGCCACATTTGTCACACTGCGGCCTTCCTCCAACTTCCCAATGATTTGAGCTCGGGTAAAAGCATCCAGATGTCGTCTAACAGATTGATTATTCGCCATTTCTCGCTGAGGCAGCAACTCGATGTGATTTTAACTGCTATACGGCGTACAATCTCTTTGCCAGAAATACTGATCTTACACCGACAACATGCTTTATACTACTCAGACACTCCCCCATTACGTCTACCTGCATATCTGGCATGTGGTACCGTACATCATCTTACTTAATCTCCTGGTTGGTCTTTCTGTCCCCTCTGCCTCTTCGTTCAGCTGATATGCTAATTTTTCGACTTCGTCCTTAATTTTTGCACACCAGTGTAATAGTATTTCTGTTCTTTAACATTGCTCAAAATTTATTTGAAAGAATTATAATTTTAATCTTAACCGGAAGATAAGAACAACATAATTCAATCATTTTTAAAGCAAAAAATGCACTACCAATATACACAGTCCAGTCACATTAATGTGACCATCTGTCAAAAGCCAGAATAACCACCTTTCGCAGAGCGGACTGCTGCGAGACGTGCAGGAAGAGAGTCACATAGGTCCCTGAAGGTGTTCTCTGGGATGTTGAGCCATGCCGACTCTAATGGCGTGGCCAGCTGCGCTAGATTACGCGGTTGAGGATCCATGGCGCGAACAACTCGATCGAGATGGTCCCACAGATGCTCGATTGGGTTTAAGTCAGGTGAGTTTGCTGGCCAGGGGAGGACGGTAAACTCATCCTGGTGCTCTTCGAACCACGCACGTACACTGGCAGCTGTATGGCACCTCGCATTGTCCTGCTGGAAGATGCCATCATCCTGAGGAAAAACAATGCGCATGTAGGGGTGAACATGGTCCGCAAGGACAGATGCGTACTTGTATTGATCCATTGTGCCTTCCACAATGATCAGTGAACCTAGAGAATGCCAGGAAAACATTCCCCAGACCATAATGCTCCCGCCTCCAGCTTGGACCGTTCCGGCAATGGTTGCAGGGTGGTTCCTTTCAGAGGTTTCACGCCTTATACGCCAACGTCCATCTGTCCGATGGAGCATAAAACGCGATTCATCCGAAAACGCAACCTGTCGCCACTCAGTGGACGTCCAGCTGCTGTACTGGCGTGCAAATTCTAGCCTTCGCCGTCGATGAACAGCAGTCAGCATAGGTGCACGAACCAGGCGTCTGCTTCGGAGGCCCAGACGCAGCAATGTTCGCTGAATAGTACTTTGGGAGACACTTTTGGTAGCCCCTTGGTTCATTTTGGTGGTCAGTTGCTCAACGGTAGCCCGTCTATCTGCCCGAACGCATCTCCGCAACCGTCGTTCGCCTCTGTCATCTATGGCCCGTGGTGCACCACATTTGCCACGTCGCTGATTTTGGACAGTCCCATTTTGCCATGCACGGTACACTTTTACCACGGCGGCACGCGAACAGTTCACAAACTCAGCCGTTTCGGAAATGCTTCCACCCTTGGCCCGAAAGCCAATGATCATGCCCTTTTGGAAGTCGGATAAATCGCTTCGTTTCTGCATTACGCCAACGATTGAAATGTTTTCCGAAGCCCTCACACACCCTTTATATACGCTCAACTGTACTGTGCTGCCACCTGCCTTCTGTGATTGGTTATTTAACTCTGACATGGAAAGTACGTGGTGGTCACATTAATGTGACTGGACTGTGTATAAGAATAAAAAAACTGAGCTGACTGAGCCGAGTAACAGGGCGGATATATATATATCCGCCCTGTTACTATATATATATATCCGCCCGTTGTTATATATATCCGTTGATATATATATCCGTTGTTATATATATATATATATATATATATACATAGATTTAGATACTTTTTGGTGCACCCGATTGCAACCAAAATAGGAGGTGCAGATTTACATGTTATAGCAGTCCTATATACAAAATTACAACGTTTTGAGGCTATTCCTTTTTGAGTTATCAGAGATACATACATACATACGTACCTAGACACAGACGCCAAGCAAAAATATCTTCAGAATCCATTTTAAATCAGGCTTATAATTTTTTGGGAGGAAACGAGTTCTTTATTTTGTTCTTACATACGAATGTCACTCAAAACTATCATTAAATTGCATTCAATAGCGGTCAAAATACATATTTTCGTTGAAATAATATACCCGAAATTTTTGCAACTACAATACTTCCTTTTTACTTCGTACAAGGAAGTAAAAAGCTGAAGTTCTCGTTACTTTAAATTACATTCTTCTCTTATTTCATATTGTCTGTAATAAAACTATTAAAAAATATGCAGATCTCAAAAAAGAATTTCAAAAGCAGATTTAAAAGTTCTCGAAGTCTTTAAAGTTTCTTGAATGCAAATTTGAGATAATTTGGTACTGTATTTATTTTATTTAACTGATCTTTTTCTTAATAATAAAATGTAGGATAAATGATAAATTCGCTAGACATATTATTGTACCTTTTCGTTGAAACTGACATTTTACATTGACTTTCGTTTTACTTTAGACTGATCGAACTTTATTTTCTGTTTTAGATTTTCTATAAATAAATAAAATACGAAGATCATATTCAAGGAAGTATTATTTGCATATAAATCATTTGTATAATAATATTTCTGTTCTTTAGCATTGCTTAAAATGTATTTGAAAGAATTATAATTTGAAAAATCAACTTTGCAAGCAAAACAATTTTCATTCTTTAAACGATAGTAAAGTTATGATTTTATTTCTTGCAACTGTTTGTTGCTATATATAATAAATACTTTTTATTTTACTTCAAATAAAATACGTAAGCAAAAGAGTAATTAATCAATTCAAATTCATATGTGAATGAACTGTAATTTATTGCACATTCTGGGAACTAGAAAAATCTTTGAATTTCATACAAAACAATATAAATTTTAAGAAGTGTAATTCATACCTCTTTATATTAATTTTTTAGGCTTTTATTTATTTTTCTTCTCCAAAAACCATTTAGAAACTTGGAAAACTAGATTTACCTTTACTATTCATGTTTTGATAGATCATGAATCACTTTTGATTTTTAGTAAAAAATTAAATTCCAAACTATATAATGGCTACGTGGTTAAAACCATTGAACTAATATGTTAATTTTGCCAGAGTTCTATCTCCAATCAGATTTTAATGCGTCGCTTTTCGTATATTTTCTAACACTTATGTGTGGTAAGCGCAAGTTTTCGAAATCTTCCATCTCTTTTCCCCTAATGCTTTCCCCTTTAGCTTCTTTTCTCACTCATATGCAATGAGTATACATACATTACTTGTTGTTGTCACATTTTCTAGCACAAAAGACAAGATATATTTAATTTATGGACTATAAGTATTCGCTTGTGTTTAGGTTTAAAATTTCGTGTTATCCGAAGGAAAGCATAACGCTTTCAGCTGTCATCGACAGATACGTCACTGCGCTAACCAACGCAAAAACTATGTTAGTAGTTAGCAATATCTGCTGCAACATTTCTTAGAGCATTCGTGCTGCTGTCAAACTGATTGAGGTTTTGGGATTGTAAGAAACAAGTTATTTCGTAAATTTATTACAGTTTATTTTGAAACTTGAATGCATCAAATGTTATTCCAAAAAGATCGCTCCCAGCGTATCTTATATCGGTTCAGTTTCCCACCGTATCACTCAGTTTTCCATCAGCCCACCTTTATCAAATGCGATACGGGAGCAAAGTATCACTGGCGGCCCACCGTGAAATATTTAATACGCTGCAACGTAACGTTTTATTTCAAATTATGTCAGAATTCTACTATACTGTGAATAGAGTACTGAACTTACTGAATAGAATCTAGGGTATTGACACTGCTGTAATGAGTATTGAATTCTACGAAACTAAATGCGTGACGCTAACAACGGGCATTCAGCATTTAGAAATGTTTCATTAAATATGGCAAATGATATAATAAGCACAGTTATTTAAATTCTTAAGTTTTTACTGCATTACTATATAGAAATAATGAGAGAATATTGTTACGGATTTTCTATTTATTTAGCTATTTATTTAGAACTGTAATCAAAATGGTATTTTTCCCCCTGCAGTGCAGCACCAGATTTATTTGCAAAGAAAGCTACGCCGGGAAAGTAAAACTATAAGAGCCCGGGCATTTAATATTTAATAAATAGATATCTCGTAATTGTACTGTTTTGTTATCCAGAAAAATCGAGAAAATGTATTTTACGAGAACATTCTCGTGATGATTAAAAAACTTATAAAAGCCGTATTAAAACATCTCAGCTCAGATGTTTTAAGCGAACTGTTGTTTACATAGTGCTGTTATTCATTGCAGTGAATTTGCTGTGAGCTCAAATTAGTTTCTCTGTATTTTGAATTTGAGTTCTGTTTATATTCCAGTAGTTTAAAAATATAACTGCTGTGAGATATTGTGATATTATACCAATATCTCTGAGGAAATATTCCAGCATTTTATTTTATTTCTTGTGAAAAGAATAAATTTTATTAACTTTTTCACGACTATCTATTACGAACCCGTACTCACGCAACAATATTATAAGAAGAGAGATAATAAAAAAGATAAGGAGATAAATAATGAGAGAAAATGAAATATGAGAGTATAATTATCACTACTAATATTGCTATTTAACTAATTTTAACTATTTAACTAACTAGTACCTAACTGTGATATGCTCTCTATATTAATAATTATTTATCGATTATTCATTCAAATCAAGCAAAGCATTAAGTGCGTTATCTTCGAATTAAGACGTAAAAAACAATGTTACTTGCATTGGAGATTTATTACTGGTACTATTCGTTTTGAAAAGTATGATTTAATGTTGAAATATAATACTTATAAGGTATTTTCTCTCTCCTTTCAGCATGTCTTCGTAGTGTAATGGTAGCAGAATCGGCGTGTATTCGAGAGGTTCAGGTTCGAGTCCCGGGGACAGCATTGCACATTTTTCACAACTCCTTCAAAATAATCTAATGACTCTAAATACTTAATGCTTGAAAACAATTATTAGGATAGATGAACGAATAACTAGTTTACTTAAAAAAATCAATTATATAAATATTTGATCGATTATCTTAAATCAGATCTATCGAATTTATTATAATCCATGATAATTGCTTGAAATTACATGTTTTGATGGTAATAGAAACGCTAATAGGTATATATTTGTTCACATGCGTGTTAACTAGACAAATCTATTGAATTATTAATGTATTATCAAAACTCATTATAAAATATATGTTTGATTATGGTTCTTATGATTATCTAATCATTTTGAGTGGGCGAAGAGTTTCTTTTGAGGTGGAAAAGTTTAATATATTTTAAAAGCTGAGAAATATATGAAGGGGTGTACATTTTTTAGCGATTTAATGCAACTAAACCACTTGCATCCAAAACGCATTTCTCACGTATCGGAGATTTTTCCCCAAAATAAAACGTTTCGCCAGTGCGAAAATTTCTGCTCGTGAAAAATTATCTTCATCGCCAACCATATCGTTAAATGACCGAAAGAAAAATGACGCTGAAATTGAACTGTGGTTTTTGTTTCAATGCCCCAACGAAGTTCATTACCATTTTGCTGACGGGTGACAGAACTTGGCGTTAGGCGATATCCATATGTTATTAATATGCTGCTATTTATTATCGATATTGCCCTGGTTATTATCATCGCTATCGCTTTATCACTCGCTTCATTTAAGAACTGAAAATCCACGCCATGTTTTATTTAATAAAGAATGCTCTCAGTTTCATCGAGCGAGGTGTGCATGGTAATGAAGCTGTGATGTGGTATACTGGAGCTAATGTTTATATTAAACAACAGGAGAAACTATATATAACTTTATTTTTTATGCAAATTTCAGCTTGAATAAATTTGCGAGTTTCTCCCGATTTTCTGAAATGTAAATAATTTAACAAAATAAAAAAGAAATTATCTTCAGAGCAAGTATTTTCTATAAAATATGATAAAGTACACTTTTCCATCAACAGGCTTCAATATACTCAAATTCCGTGGAACATAGCGTCGGTTACATAATAAATTCGTTACAGAAACCCTTGAAGTTTGTTTGCAGTTTAAAAGAAAATGTTAAAATACTTCTGCATATTTTTATTTCTTTGACTGAAACACAGAATTTAACGCTGTGAAAAAGAATGAACTAATTTCATAGAGATATTCCTTAATAAGTACAAATATGCTTTCAAAAACTCAAGTATGTTTTAGCATATATTAGAATAAACTTACTATACTCTAAAACTGCCGCCCAACTGGGATACTGGTTGGTGACTGCCGTACCCAAGACCCTGGGTTCGAATCCCGGAGAAGTCATGGATGTTTGTAAATGTTTAGCATCTGTGTGACATGGGGGCACTCATAATATGCAGCGAGCCAAACGTTCGCTCGAGAGGTTAGTGGCAAACGAAGAGAAGCATTAGACCTTCGAACTCGTCCCCCGGGGTGCTGTCCTTCAAAATTGAGGGCGGAATTGAGCAAAATCGTACTGCCACCTGTATGGTGCCCAAGGCTCTTGCCAGCGACAGGCGCAATACTGTCTCCTTGTCACAATGAATTTCGTGGGCTTGGTCTGATATCAGACGAGCAAGATTAGTTGCAACAACAACAGCATGTGTTAAAACTCAATTAATAAACCTTAACTGAGGAGAATAACGTATAAAATTACGATATTTTCTAACAAAATAGCAACGTAAAAAATATAAATCTCAATTTCTATGAAACAAATCAATAATCAAAAAATAAAAATACCATCAACAAAAGTCAATCCTAAACTAAAGCAATAAGGTAAACAAAAAGATAAAATTGGCTAATAAGATGATTCTTCAAAAAAGATCAGATATCTAAAAGGTTTTAAATTACATAGTGTTAGGCATTTTGTATTTAGTTAGATATTTTTAATAGAATTACAATTAAAACTGTTTTATCTCCCCGTGCAATGCAGCGCGTGACAAATTTTAAGAGAGAGCTACGTCAAAAAAGTAAAAATACAAGAGCACGTGCATTTAACATTGAATAAAAGTTTATCGTTGTCATTGATATTTAATTTGAATAAATGTAATTGACTACTATGCTAATTGTAACCGTACTTCTACTCGTTTTGCTCTCCAGAAATTGCTAGAACTGTCTCGCGCAGCCGATTTGTAAAGTTATAAAAGTCGGAGAGAAACATCTCAGCTCAGTTTTTTATTAGTTGTTGTTGTTGATTGTAACGAATTCGCGGTGAGATCGAATTAGCTCTCTCTGCGCTATGGATTGCGTTCTATTTAATGTTTTAGTAGGTTAAAATATACGTGATATTGCGATATCGTACGAATGTCTTCGAGGGAAAATCCACCATTTTGTTATATTTCTTGTGATAAGAATAAATTTCATTAACTTCTTGTTGGACTTGTGCGTTAAATATATTACGAACCCGTACGCACGCAATAATAGCAATAACTCAAGTTATTTATTTCATTCAGAAATTTGATAAGGAATTTCAAAAACGTGCTTTTTCATACTATCTAGGTGTTAAATCCTCAAAAGTATAAAAAGCTTTACTACTCCTGCTACATGCAAAACAAATTTCAAAGCTTTAGCTTTCGTTTTCATTGCATCATTTTATGCTTCATAACTATGTTTAAAGTTTTTATTACATCACTGAAGCAAAATGTCGAAAGATTAAGATTAATTTTAGCAAAACAAACAAATAAATAATAATAAATAAAAATAAATAAACAAAATACCAATGTTTATAAAAATAATATTAGCAATTACAATATATGTTAAGTATCATAATTACGTTTATCATTTTGACATAATTACATTATGAAAGCAATTAGTGAGCAGACCAAGTTATTTTCCTTTGGTTACTAATTACTCTCACTCAGAGAGAAGCATATAAATTGTTAAACAATAATACGGTCATTACACGAAAAACTTTCAAGTGTTTAGGAAAAAAAAGCAAAAGAATTTCTACTAAATCCAGAATACTTAGTAATGTTTATGAAAGTCTTCAATCGAATACTTATATTTTTGTCAGTTTCTCTTCTCTGTTGCAGACAATTCTTAAATAATCAATGTAGTGTCTATTGTCAATTTCGTTTAGTCGTTTGTCTCCTGCGTACTACCGTAAGCATTTTATTTCATACTAAACAAGACATTTTAAAACATAAGGAAACTATTATAATAGTGCTAGTTTTAGAATATTTTATGCAAATTATTTTTCTAAATGGGAAATTGAGTTTAAAAAATAAAATAACTTAAAAATTCTCAAAATGTTATCCATGTTGTAGAAACTGTATTTCTTGTACTGTATACAAAAATAAATGTAAGAGATTTTTGAATGATAGCATTTTTCTTTCTGGTAACTATGCTTATTTCTTTCTGGTTTCTTAACATGTGAAAGGCATGCTCTATTTCTAGTTTAAAAAAATTCGATTTCGGAATGAAGTTTTGAACAAGTTTTACAATAACTTGAATAAAAACTAAAAGTGAAACATAAAGACATTACTTTATAAGCGAAAGTATATTTCCCAATACTGTATAATTTAAATATTACATCTGAATTCTTAATAAATTATAAATTTATTTGCTAAATCTAATTTGTCTGCTTAAACTGTGAGACAGTTAATCACTTGTAACGTAATAAATATAAAGCTTAATTAATATGTTCTGTAGCGTAAACATAATATAGAGAGTTTCGTAATTAAAATTTGCATTTCAAGTTCTCTGTAGCAGAAAGAAAAAATTATTTTTATAAATATTCTTGCTGCAGTATAGTTTTGTTTGGTAGAAAGAAAACAGTTCCGAAGGGTGTTGCTGGGGGAACAAGTAAGCAATAAAACAAATTAAAATGCTTAGAATTTATACAAAACTTATCATATATGTTGCTGTCTATCATTTGTTGCTGCGAAGTAAAATTTAGAGATGGTAATATCTTGCTTCGAATAAAAGGAATCTGATGTGTACACCACATGACTACCTTGAATAGAATATTAAATTATCCGCGTTTTTTTTTCTTGCATTTCATTTAAACTTATTGGACTGAATTAAATCTGCTTCGCCATTAGCGCAAAAACAACAATAGAATAAATGCACTCTTTAAAATTCACTTGTTTTGTTTACCACAGAGACACTGTGGCGCTAGGTTCACTCGCATGCCTTCGTGGTATAGCGGTCAGAACGCTCGACGCGTATTCGAGAGGTCCGTGGTTCGAGTCCCAGCGAGGGCATTGAACATTTTTCATCTCTCTCGCTTCGAAATTAACCTAATGTCTCTAGACTGGCGCCCGAACTAAAAAATGTGGTGGATGATATTGTCCACCACCAAGATTTGGCGATTGGGGACCTTAATCCCTTAAAATGGGGTAGTATATAAGGTATTTCTCCCGGCTTCTGCGCATGCCTTCGTGGTGTAGTGGTCTGCGCGCTGGACGCGTATTCGAGAGGTCTGTAGTTCGAGTCCTGGCAAGGTAATTGTTCATTTTTTATCTCACTTGCTTCGAAATTAACCTAATGTCTATGCAATGTACGTACAGACACCATGAAAAAATGTCTTTTGAATTCATTTTAAATCAGTTTTATAATTCTCTTGGGGAAAAAGAGTCCTTTATTCTGTCCTTCCGTACAAATGTCAAGCTAAAACATCGTTAAATTGCTTTCAATAGCTGTCAAAATGCATGTTTTCGTTGAAATATTACGTTAATTGTTGTTAATTATATTATTAAACATCGTTAAAATGCATTCAATAACGGTCAAAATGGATAGTTTCATTGATTACTTCGTACAATGAAGTAAGAAAATGTTTATTATAATAAGAAAGAGACAAACAACTAAATCAAACAGACAACAAGCAATGTATTCTTTACCTAAGGGATCTGATTAAATGAAAGAAATACCTTTTTAATATTTCAAGCAAACTTATTCAAGATGTCTCAGTTCTTTACTGGGAAACCTCGTCATCTAGAAAGTGCCTTTTTCTACTTCAGAAAACCTGTAACAAATGTGCCTTTAGTTGCCAGAAAAGAATCTCCAAAACCTTTGCATGTTATCCATAGATATCTCTGAGATTCTCTGGACATGATAAATAATATTTTCTCTTCATTACGATTAGGCGAGATGCATTACATTTGAACAGTGTATGACTTAGTTAAAGATTCAAGCAAAGCCAAATTATAGAATGCTTAGGTCATTAGGATTTTGGGTAGAATTAGGATATGATTTTTTGTTTCCAAAATTTATTCTAAAACTAACTCTTTCATTTGTAGTGTTGTGTGCACAGAAGCAACATTTTCAATGAAAGTTATGAAATTTAAACACAGTACTGCTGAAATGAAATATACGTTTTGAATGACAGATTTTTCCCCTGGCAACTACATTCATATTTTCTGCTTATGCAGAGGTTTACCTTCATAGAGAACCTTCTAAGAAAAAATAATTCGTACTTGTATCACACACCGGGAAAACATAACGCAGCTAATTACTTGGTGGGGACTTTTTATTGGCTTGAAGATTCAGCTATTCAACCTCTGGTAGGTCACTGAATTGTGAAAGTCACCTTGTTTTGTAAAGGAAATTATATCTTTTGACATACCGGCTATCGAGATCCGTCAATCGAGCAGATTATATTATTATTATTATTAGATTATTTAATAGTAACATCTAAATGATCTTGTACACCAGATGCATATCTGCTGACTAGGCATTCGGTTAATTACCTATCCCACTAAATCTTCCTCACTGTGCGAAATGAAGCTTCTTTCTTTCAGGCGAAAACGACAGGACTCATGCCATCTACCGCGAAGGATAGTATTTTCAACTATGCATTGTTATGGGATTCCGAGTCATCTGGACGCACTTTACCTTTCTTACAAATCTGTAACCCTGATACGGAAACACTATCTACAAACACTCACATGTATATGTAAACGGATGTTTAAAAAATTTCGAATTAAGACTATAAATTATTTAAGTTCTACAGTATGCTGCTAAAAGAATTAAATAATCAAGAGATAATAAGTAAGTCGGAAAATGCATTCAATAATCTAACAAAAAGTACGTACACAGAGAAAAAAAATTGGGATAGTTCTATATTTCCCCTGGGCAGATTGATGAAATTCAAACTGCGTTTTTCAAGTCTCGAAAGCGCGACTTAGCATATATATTAGATTATATATCCATTGTTCTAACATAGGTATTTTGACACAAAATCGGGCTTTTTTTTAAATAACATACCACTTGTTTTCCGCATTTCGATTCTGTGACTCAAATTATGCCTAAATATTCAATTTTGTACATTTTGGTACGAAACTTACAGAGAAATTTTTGGCGAATCTTGGCGAAATTTTTCAGTTTGCGCCAAGAATGATACTTGGCGAACTTCTTAATATACGGCAACTTATTTTCCTTTCCCTTCCAGTGTGCAAGAGCGGAAGAAAAGTCATATCCTTCCTACCTTTTTACTTTGCGCGTGAGCGGAAAAACGTCACATCGTTCCTTCTTCCAAATAATTTTAACAAAGTGCCTAAGCCACATTTAATGTTATTATCGCTTTTAACAAGTACACCAAATTTCAGAACGCGCCAATATATGAATTCACGTATATCTTCGGAAATTTTGAATAAAAACTGTAATTTGTTTGCAGGTATACTTAGAAACATATCTACTTTAAGATGATGGTAAACATTTTATAGATTATAATTCAAAATGTTTTTCAAAAAATTATTTAAATTATTTTAAAATGCAAATTTTAAAAATAAATCATAAAAATGGACGAATTTTATTTGGAATGAACCTAAATTTCGAAATGTGAAAGGAAGAATTAAATAAATTTAATAAAAAAGAAATATTAATAAATGTATAACAAACTCAATTAACATTGAGAAGCTAAAATTTTGAGAACTGATTTTTTAAAAACTACTTGTGTGATGGTCACAAAACTTGGAAGTTCGGCGTAATTTGAGTCGTAGGATCTAAATATGGAAAAACATTGACATGCCATTTCAGAAAAGTCCGACTTTGTGTTAAAATACCTATATTAGAACAATGCTCTATATAAATCTAATACATATCCTAAGTCACTCTTTCGAGACATGAAAAACGCAAGTTGAATTTCGTCAATCAGCCCAGTAGAACGGGAGATATAGAACTGCCCCCCCCTCTTTTTGACGCAGTGTACATCAAAACTGATGCAAAAACAAAACAACCTAGTAAAATAACACAGTAAATACAATAAAATATATTGTTAAAAATTCATTGGTCTTCTTTAAGGAACAGCAAAAGAATTTTAAAACATTACTGTATCTGATGATAATAAATTCTTGAAAGAATTTTAAAAAATGGCAAGTAAAATTTAAATTAATTAAAATAAAAATTAAAGGCCATTAAAATATTTTTTAAAATTTTTTATTAGTCATTAAATAGGATATGCTCAGATGGGACTTTTAAAATAAATAATGCTGTAAAAAAATTAAATAATATAAAATAAAGCATGCTTGAAATGAGACACCAGAAAAACCACTGGGTATTAATTCAAAGCTTTAGATTAAATTTGCTTTAAATTAATCATGAACCAAAGAAAATGTAAAACTGCTAAAAAATATTTTAGATCAAAAGCAACTATTCCAAACACAATTTTTAGGAAGCGAAACAGTTATTTTAGAAGGTAAATAAACAGGACAATAAAAAGAAAAATTATGCACAAACATTTTCAAACTGGGGGAGAAAAAGTGCAAAACATATAAGACTTAAAGCGTAAAATAGAAACTATTAAAAAGGGTAAGATGCCTAAAATTGATGAACTTTCAATCCGAATTAATTGGCTCATTTGATAACTCATTTTACTGGAATGTGAAAAATAAAAATAAAACTTGAATAATGTAGGACTTAGAGACGAGTTGAGTAGTAGGAGGGAAGTTTAATGAAAAGGAAATAGTAAAAAAGCAATAAGTGTTTTGATTTCTATAGATATAGCCTGTAAAATTCAAAAATGAAAATGTGGGAGATTGTAAACACAGTATTTACCCTTTTTGGTTTAATTATTATCTCCTGTATATATACATATTTAAAAAATTAAAAAAAATGGTTGAAGCCACTCACAAATTAACGAAATATTTTAGTGTAGGAATTTTAACGAAAGGAAATGGTACTGAGATTTGCCATTTTCTCTGATGAATTTCGAATTCAGGACAATTAATGTTCGTTACTTAGGTTATTGTTTTACTTTCAATACTATTTTATATTTAATTTTTAAAACTTAGACAACAAACTAAAACATATTTTACTCAGATTATTTCGCAAGTTACCGGTCTTGTATTTTGAAATTAAATGTTACGGTCCTAGGAAGTTGATTATACTTTTATTTCTCGTTAAAATTATAAATATATATGTGTGTGTAGAATTTACATAATCAACCTAAACTACATCGATTGGAATTTCTAATTTAGAGTTCCTTAAGTGATATAATAATTATTACAATGCAAAACGCAAGCTCTTTTTAAATACTTATTATTTGTGTTCGAAGTGTAATTTACATAATTGTTTTTAATATTAAATTTGTAACTGTGTCTAAAAGAAGTCCTTCTTTCTTTTACAGAATTAAATGCACGGTACTGAATAAACATACTAATCTTTTTTAAAAGAAATATAATTAACATTTGATTGATTAAATCTAAATTTAAACGAAATGCGCATTAAATGGTTAAAGTAATTACTTTTCCTGTCAAAATATTTAAAATCTTAAAATCCAACAACTTTTCTTCTCTTCAAAGCATTAATGTTTATTGAACAAACTAATCCAATAATCTTTTTAAAAGAATACACTTTAAAACGGCGATTGCGAAGAACTGAAATTACTTAATTTGTTCTCCTCTATATCAAACAATCTGTACTAGCATTTCAATATTTCTTTCCTTCTTTTGTTTTTATTTATGCTACATTTCATCATTCATTATTACCACAAGCTTTATTATCGGCTTCGTAATTTTCTTTACGTGAAATAAGAATCAATTCTTTTTAAAGTATGATTAAGTTACTATATTTTCGAATTATAAATCAACTAATTTATAATAAATTACGTAGGCTTGTTATTGAATAAAACATTTTTGTCCTCGCTTGTAGTTATCCATCGTGTTGTCAAACCACTTATATTAAAGTGAAAATGATAATTTATCGTTTCTCTTTCTTTTAATAGTAACAAAATTGTTAAAGTATCACATTAAAGTAATTATTTTCATTATCTCTGGGCTTGCTTCGATATTACTTTTTACATTCTTTTTATTGAAAGATGTAGATATTTGACTTGTAATATTTTGTTAAATAAGAAAGAATAGAGTAGGTTTTATTTTTAAGGAACTATATATTTTATTTCATTTAAATCTGATTCTGCAGTGTCTACGATTACATTCGTTTCTATGTTGATATGATTATGAATAATATATGTAAGAGAAAAAATGTCATAAAAAATGTCAGTTTTAAAACTAAAGACCTTAAGCTGATATTAATTTTACTGAAAGCTATGAGTTTCAAAAGAAACTCACAGAAGTTGCCTATTATTTAAAAAGATCTCTTCTTTAAAGAATTCTGGGAATATTTGGCTGAATATTGTCTGCCAAATATATTCTCTCCTTGAAAAAAGATCTCATGTCCATCTCGTTCGAAAAAGCAGAGGATTTTCAATAAAACCACACAACTTAACGAAAATTAAGCTTAATTTAGAAGTCAACATAAAAAATCAGAGTTATATTTTCAAATTTTCATAGGATTAGTTTTGATGGTTCGGTAAAACCATCGAAACTAGTCCTGTGAAAATTTGAAAATATAACGCTGGTTTTTGTTCTTCGACTTCTAAATTAATATTTGTTCGGCGTGTTATTGTATTTTGAAAATTAAGCTGTTTATGCTTAAACTCTAAATGCCGTTTAAAACGTTTACTTATTTTAAAAGTTTATTTTAAGAAGTTCTAAATGTTTTTCTCTTTCGATAATCACAAGTTTTGCATCACAAGTTTTATTTTAAAAGAATTTTTTGGACTAAGAAATTTGCACTAATTTTTATGAAACACTTTCCATTCCTTCTGTAAACTGAATTTCACTGAATTTCTGCATGCTCCTTGACGGAAACCTTTAGCAACTATAAATTCTACAGTGAAACGTCTAGCAAGACACGTTTACAAATTTCATTAGGCAGCACTTTGAATGCCACAGAAAAAAACTGCCTGATTGATAGTAAGAAGAGGAAACATATTAGTGATTAAAAAACGTTAAAGCATTATTATTGTGCAGTTGTAAACGTAACAAATAAGAACAACAACGTGGATGACTACTGTAAATGCGGATAATCAAGCTCTGTTATAAAGTACAATGCATTATTTGTGGAAGATGTATGTCAATAAGATAACGAAAATTTGTTTGAAAGCAAAAGCAAAGATGAAACAGAAGTAAGAATGATTTCCACTTGTAAAGAAGCAGTAAAAGGTTCGGAAATATTTCGTCATTACCAGGAAGTGAAGAAATTGTTCTTGTTGAGAATATTCATACTCTAAAGTAGCATGAAAGATATTATATATATATATACACAGTCCAGTCACATTAATGTGACCATCTGTCAAAAGCCAGAATAACCACCTTTCGCAGAGCGGACTGCTGCGAGACGTGCAGGAAGAGAGTCACATAGGTCCCTGAAGGTGTTCTCTGGGATGTTGAGCCATGCCGACTCTAATGCCGTGGCCAGCTGCGCTAGATTACGCGGTTGGGGATCCATGGCGCGAACAACTCGATCGAGATGGTCCCACAGATGCTCGATTGGGTTTAAGTCAGGTGAGTTTGCTGGCCAGGGGAGGACGGTAAACTCATCCTGGTGCTCTTCGAACCACGCACGTACACTGGCAGCTGTATGGCACCTCGCATTGTCCTGCTGGAAGATGCCATCATCCTGAG
>KK118842.1:100583-121349 GCA_000611955.2 Stegodyphus mimosarum | reverse complement strand
TATATACTATTATTATTTTTATGATACACCTATGTTTTTATAGCATGATAATATTCTTTAAATATAACAGAAAATTTCTCTCCGTTGAATGCGTAATACTCAATTTCTTCGTTCCAATCTTACAATAAGCAGTCTTTAATCAGCAAGTATAGATCATTTTTATTCTACTAAAACTTTTTAAGAGCTGTTACATAATACATAAAGTATTTTCTGAAATAACTGCTTTTCTAAAAAATATTTCTTCAGATCTTTAACATGTGATAAATAGATATGTTTCCAAATTAATATGCTTGTAGAAAATCTCATCGAAAAATACACCTAAACTGATATGTTTGTATCATTTCTATCCAAAGTTAGAACATTCATTTTAACTACATATGTGTACATTTCCGCTTGATATTTTCCATATGCATAAAATAAAATTTCTAATCTTTAGTCGGATATGGTTTGTAGATGTTGAATATAATAGCTGAGACAAAAATTTCCGTAAAATTTATATCTTATATTTCTATAAATTTTATATCCCAGCTGTCGCAAACTGCTGTTTTCCTGCATTAGTTATCTGTTACAATAATGTTTCCTCTGTTGCTTGGATAACAAATTAAAGATTAGTGTTAGTAAGATAATAAAATGTCATTTTTTAGAAATTTATTACTCAAATTTCATAAACGTTTCCAAAGATAATCTATTTTCAATATATTAAAATTATTTAAGAGAAATTGAATTCTTCAATTCTTGTTATTTTGCGAATATTAGTAAATGTATTTCGTTTCATTTTTCTAGTCCTATCTTATAAAATTAATATTATATGTATTTATACGTATTATCGTAAAATTAAAATTTACATATCATAATAAAACTAAACGTTTCAGCAGAAGCTTTTAAGTTTGGGAATACAGAAATACAGGTTTCTGGTCTGCTCTTCAGACCCCTAACTACACAGCTCAAAACAATTAAAGGATATTGTAAGTTTTATATAAAATAAAGATATAAGGGAATTTTTTTTTGCCGAAAATGGAAGAAGAGAATCACAAATGCAAATTTTTCTGATTTTCAAACTGTGGAGTATGCTAATTTTGAGTTCGACGTCAAAAACGTCGCTTCAGTGGCAGCAATGAAATTTGACTTTCAACTGAATGAAAGACAATGAAGACAAGGATGATCGGCATTCAGTGACTGCTTTGTTTCGATGAGTACGATGTCTCAGCGAAGTCATTTAACCGATTCAGAAGCTTGGAGAGTTGTTGGTAGGTTAGAAGGGGGCCAAACTCAAGCCGAAGTAGCGCAAACCATTGGAGTGTCACAAAATGTGATTTCCAGGATCTGGAACCGTTTTTTGTAAACTGGAAGTGTAGGCTGAAGACCAGGGCAAGGTCGTAGACGGGCAACAGCGCCCAATGAAGATCGTTATTTAGTGTTAACGGCTCGAAGACACCGAAATATGAATGCTACTCTTCTCCAACAACACCTTCGCTCGGCTACTGGTAGGACGGTTTCAACTCAGACTGTCCAAAACCGGCTCTATGGTGTAGGTCTGTATGCTCGCCGACCGATGGTATGTGTTAGACTAACATCAAGGCATCGTCGCGACCGCAGGGAGTGGGCAACAGAGCATGTGAACTGGAGGAGAAATGAATGGAGCAATGTTCTTTTTTCTGACGAGTCCCGTTTTTCTGTTCATCCTGATAATAGGCGTATTTTCGTCTGGAGGGACCGCGGCAGTAGGAATAATCCTGCGTTCGTGCACGAAAGTGTCAGATTTGGCGGTGGGGGAGTGTTGGTGTATGGTGGCATCTCCATTGACGGGCGCACAGACCTCTACATCATTCGAGATGGACCTCTGACTGGTCGCCGATATAGGGATGAGATCCTCAGACCTATTGTAGTCCCTTACGCTGCAGCAATCGGAGATGACTTCATTTTAATGGACGATAACTGCAGGCCACATCGTGCTAACCTGGTGGAGGATTTCCTTTTCGAGGAAGGAATCGTACGAATGGAATGGCCAGCGTGTTCTCCAGACATGAATCCAATAGAGCACGTTTGGGACGCTCTAGGAAGACGAGTTGCTGGCCGCCAACCACCCCCACAAACTCTCCAAGAACTGGAAAGAGCTCTTCTGGAAGAGTGGGACAGAATACCCCAACTCGTGATTAATAGCCTTATTGACTCCATGCCTCAAAGGTGTTCAACGTTGCTGGCCGTCCGTGGAAACCATACCCCCTACTGAAAATGATTTCCTTTGAAGAAAACACCTTTTCTTATTCTTTTTTCTCATATGCACAAATTGTGTTTTTTTCCTTTTGTACACAAATGCGCAATAAAATGCATTTTTTTCTTCCAAACATGTGTAATTTATTCTCATATAGCCTACTACGTCTGTCGACCATGCATCAATCAGCTAAAAAGTTTCCCAGCCACAAAATCCACCTAAAACCGCAATATCCTTTAATTGTTTTGAGCAGTATAATTATTGCCAATAACAACAACAACTGAAATATTGTTTAGCCTATTAATTTTTATAATATGCATAATTTTTGTCTGGCTTATGTATTCTTTTTAAGGATTCAAAAAATAATATCACAGTAAAAAGATAAATTTTTATAAATAACTCAAAATTGATATTCTGATAATTTCAAAAATAATTTTTCATACTAATATCTGAAGGTAAAATGATTAATTAATGTAATTGAATTTAGGAAAATACTTTGATTCATTTCTAATTTTCTTTTGATACGAATTCAAATCGTTCCCGGATAGCAAATTATGATTCTTTAATTTGAATGATGAAATGCTTAGTTTCAGAATACTACACTTCTTAATAGTCTATATGTAAATAAGGTTATAATTCAATTTATTTTTTTCCTGTTCAGGATATTCTTTTCTTTGGCAGTTAATACATTAGCCCTAGTTTTAAAGAGATATTCTGAGGAAACTCCCTCGTTCTCAATTTATTTTCTTGTCGCATTTATTTTTGATAAATACGTTTCCAATTAGATTTATTTCTGGGTGCAGCATAAAATGAAATTCAATTGCATATTTTCCACAAGCTAGTCTCCGCATTTGGTACAGGAAGAAAAAAAGAATCCATTCTTTTATACCTGCCATATTAATCTTCCGTACTTGTCAGATCCTCTAATTGAATTTAGCTTTATCTATAGATCGCGGGGATTCTACCGTATCGAGCTTCTGTTTTTGTAAGATAAATAGTATGAAAAGAAAAGAATTAGCTTTAGTTTAAAAGTTTTGCCGTTTTAGTTAGCGGTTGCTGATTATTTTCAAATGTTCAATAATCTTTTTAATTTTTTGACTTTTTATTTTTATTAATAGCTCCTGTTCGCTCTTTAAAGAGAAGAAATTGACGGACTTGGCTTAATTGCAGCATTATTTTAAGCATGTCAAAATGCTGTTTAACAGTTTTTTAAAGACTAATAATCCGCGACTGCTCTGGATATAAAGCAGCGCTGGACGTACACCTGTTTACCTAGGTTAGACATCAAGTGTTTCGGCCCTCTATCATCAGTCACCGCCAGCGACTGATAATAAGAAACAGGAACTGACGCAATTTGAGTAAATTAGCGGGACTATAGTTCCAAAGGGAAAACAGAACTTTCTTCATTAGTTGCGGCGGAGGAAATGCCGAAAGTGAAATGTCTGCGACTGTGACAGCAAAGCAGGAAAGTTCGAGAATGTTCTTGCTAAATGATAGAAATTAGGACTCCTTGCGCCATCTATTGAGTGAAACGGAAATGAAAAGCACTATAAATTTCATAGGAAGTGCTAAAGCATCTATAAAACTGTTTTGGATTTTCCTGAATAGTCGTTATCATGTGTAGGCCGAACAGCGGCCGAGCGTAAAAACCGCTGAACACTGGTAGTTCGGTCCGAGGTTCGAATCCCAAGAACGAGCTGGTTGCATGGGCGTTTTTGTGGTTTTCCTCATGTGAAACGTGTATATGAACCAGTTTCCCTTTGAAAGTCCTCCACGAAGTCCTCCCCTTAAGCAGATAGCCCTGCTGTACTTTGCCGTAAACTCTATAAACCAAATCAAACCGTTATCATGTGTATCATCTGAAGCATTCATCAGGTTAAATTAAGTCTTAACGACATCGTTATTTCATATGTATTATCACTGATATATCATTTTAATTAAATTAGAATTTAAACTTTGGCTAAATTAATTGAAATGAACCTACAATTCTGTTCTAATAATGCATCAAATTTGCGTTATTTCATTCTATTCGCTTTTTATTGTAAGCTTTCAAGGAACTTATCTCTTAGTTGCTTTTTGTTCTTTTCCTGTAAATGGGTAGTGCTAGGGGCTTAATTTTGCATTTAGTTAAAATATTTAGCTCTAGCATTTATCTAGAATATTCTCAAAATTTTCTCAATTATTTTGGTATAAGCTTAAGGTTTCTTTTACCTATCTTTACCTCCGCAGCTGAGTTTGGTTGAGCTTATTTCAAGTTATTTGAATATGACAAAATGCACGAAAGCTACTTACTTAGAGGACGCATGAACTTCGTGGAAGATTTTCTGAAACAAAATTCTCATATTTATGTTATACATAGGTAAAATCACAGTAAGCATGCAGCCAGCTCATCCCCCAAGGCTTGAATCCGTGTCGATTTACCATTAATCAGCGCTTTTAATCTTTCGACTACTTTGAGGCTCACATCTTAATAAAACGTTGCCTTTGAAAATATAGTCAATCATATTTACTCATGGTATGCGATTCCTATTTCTTATTGTTTGTTGTTAACACTTAACTCTTCAATATATTCTTTCATAACATTCGTTACAGTTCTGTGAAGTAGATCTATAACAGAATGAATTTTTTTCCGATTCTGATAACTTGCATTAAAAAGAAATTGAAAATGTAATACATTTGTACTTGTTTGCATTTTAAATCCCACAGAAGGCAGAAGAATTAATAAATGAACAATAATAGTTTTTAAGCTTCATTTATTAAAAATTTGAAAATTTTTAAAAACGAAAAAATGTTGAAATGTGATAAATTTTTTAAAAAAAAAAACTAGACGGGTTTTGTTTTTAGAAGCCACGAAACTGTTAAATTGAACTGAAATGTCTTTCACTGCACATGCATTGCTTCACTTTTAATTCGAGACTGAATATGCAATATTATCTTTTATCTTGAATTTTTCTGTTGCAAATTAACAAACTAAAGTATTGAAAAACAATAGATGCAGTTCTTTTTTTCCAATGGCGAGCATTTGCCTAGAACGGCATTGGCCATATATTAAGGCCAGAAGTGATGGCCATTTTATTCTGGAAACTTCTAATAGGCAGCCACTGTTACCTCCTATGAAGGACCTCCTATAAGACAATTTTACATCCATGTTTTCTCCGGGATTCGAATCCGGGCCCTTTGGTATCGCAGTCAGGCTCCACTAACCATTATACTGTCTGCGCTGCTAGATGCACTTCTTAAGAATATTATTTCGTTACTTTTCAATCGGATTGGTTTAAATAAAAATGCATTTTGTTCATTAAATACCTTGTTAAAAAGGTTCTATATTTTTACGGAAAGATTTTATATACTTTTTCACATTCCAAATATGCACAAAATACACTGACTACCAATAAGTATTTGGACACCTGTGATAGATAAAAAACTAACTTTATTCAAAATCAATAGTTGGCAGAGCCTCCACGAGAGGTAATTACAGCGTGGACCCTCCGGGGCATACTTTCCACAAGTGTTTGTACGACAGCTAGTGATATTTTCTTCCACTCGGCTTGGAGAAGACTTAGAAGTTCCTTCACAGATTTTGCACGGGAAGTGCACCCCTGAATTCGGCGATGCAACTCGTCCCAGAGGTTCTCGATAGGGTTCAGGTCTGGACTCTGGGCAGGCCAGTCCATTTTATGAACTCCATTGGCACCATATCAAGCCTTGGTTAACGTCGAAACATGACAATGGCATTGTCGTCCTGAAAGTAACAAGGGTCCAACCCATAAAACTGCCACAACGTAGGAAGCACATTGTCATCCAAAATAGTGCAGGAGGCATCGGAGTTGAGCTTACCATGAATCGGGACCAAGGGTCTCAGCCCATACCAGGAGAATCACCCCCAGACCATAATTCCACCTCCGCCGAACTTGACTGTTGGCACAATGCATTCTGACAGGAGACGTTCTCCAGGTAGACGCCAGACCCAGACCCAGCCATCCGAACGGTAAAGGGTGAACCTTGATTCGTCACTCCAAAGAACCCATTTCCACTGATCTACAGTCCAATTTCCATGTGCTTTGCACCACATTAACCGAGCAGCGCGGTTGGACTTTCTGATCAAAGGCTTATGAGCAGCAGCACGACCATGAAAACCAAGCAGATGTGCTTCCTTACGGATGGTATTCATTGAAACAATACTCCCGGATGCCTGTTGAAACTCCTCGCGGATGAGGGCCATCGGTTGGGTTCGATTCTTCCGATTTTCTCTGGACAGCACTCGTCAGTCTCTATCTCCCAGTTTCGTTGGTCTGGGCACATTCCGACTCGGGGCACATTCCGACAATCACTGCTCACCTTCCATTTCTTAATCACATAGGCCACTGTCGATTTTGGGTACTTCAGATCGCTAGATATGTCCCTTAAGGATCGGCCACAATTGTGATACCCGATAATTATACCTTTCTCGAAATCAGAGAGCTCCGAACTGCGAGGCATCTTGCATGCGACTAAAGCCGATGCTGTTTCCTACACGATATATACCAACGGAGCCCGTGACGTACCTTAGGACCGCAGATATCATCATTTGCATAGGTGTCTAAATACTTATTGGTAGTCAGTGTATATAACGTCCTCATCCTAGTTTAAATATCTATTCATCTAGTATCTACTGAAATGCTTTGCTATTACACCCGAACCATCTTTATTGTTAATATCGACTCATAAACCATATTAAATTTTAAAACAGTATTAAACTTTAAAAAAGCCTTTTCGGGTGACCGTTAAAATCTGAACTCTTTCAAAATAATTTTTTAGGTAAAACGACTTACGATATTTTCGTTTATTATTTGTGTTTCACGAATTATCCCGATTTCGATATTAACTTATTCAAATAACAAAAGAAAATCGTGTTTCCTGCATTAGTACTTTGTTTTTCTGTGTCTTTCACATCATACCATCTGCACCTTTTTTATTGTGAAATAATGAAGAATCTTTTCGAACGAGCTTTGTAGAATAACTGACCATCATGAGCCATTCAAACCTTCAACACACTTAGTCCACAGCTTAAACAAGAGCACACTGAAGGCCGAATTTTGAATTTCGAATTTGATTTTAGCCCAAAAGGGAATTTAGCCCGAGTTTAGTCTCTAAACGGCATTTTGCGTTGAATCGTTATAAACAGCATATCACTTTTAAAATTTTTGCCACCAAATATTATCGCCCTGTATTTATAGAAATCAAATAATGGAGAATCTGCATTAATGTATACAGCATTCTCGCATTGTGAAAACACAGAGGTACCTAGATCAATCTAATTTAAAATAACGTAGTTCTCTAAACGAACATGGGCACCTGGAAGTCCGAATATTGAATTTCCAATTTGGTTTATTATCTATTTCATATTTTGTGAAATTTTAAAGAATTTTTTATTATAATCTCAACGATTCCAAATCGATCAGTCGCAACACTGTACAAGAAAAAAAAATTATCTCCTGCGGCCGGAACTGTTTGTCGGAAAATCTGAAGTTATGCTGGTTTTGAATATTTAGAGATTTTGCTGTTTAATCGAATCTTATGTAGGGCAAGCACTAAGAACATGATATGTAATAAATAAAGTAAAAAACTTAAGGAATAAAAAGACAAGTTTTATAAAGCCATTTTAGTAAGAAAAATGAACATTAAAATGATGAATTGAGAGAATACTAATAAAAACAGAAATATATATGCCAGCACTTAAATCTGCATCGAGAATTCTAAACGCATACTTCTATGATGCTTTTAAAATTTTTGTATTTTTGCTGTTGAATTGCATATTGCGCAAGTGCGAAGAATATGATTCTTAATAATAAAGCTAAAAAGAAAAACAGTGTCAGTAGGAGTGAATGTAACACCAGACAGGTAGACTGCGAGCTGAGTGGGTACGTAAAAACCTTAATAAACTCTTTAGGGCTACCGTTGAAATCTGAAACATTTCAGTTTTTATTTTGTTTTATTTTATTTATTTTATATTTTATGCAAACTTAATGAAATTTTGATTAACAGACTGAACAACTGAAAGTAATACGTTGCCACTCGTTAAAGCGTAATATATTTATATTTCATACTTAATCAGCAAACTCGGAGATTTAAAAGAATTCTTCTATTGCCTCTTGGCAAAGCATATTTATTTTTAAATTTAATCAATAAATTCGGAATTATAAGAACATTTTCTGCTTCTGAGCAAAGTAGAATACTTCTATCTTCGAAACTCTAACGGGTTGCCTTTCAGCAAAAAATTACTACGTTAGTTTGAATTCATCAGAAAGTAAGAATTTTACTTTCAAATTTAATCAGTCTAGTTTTGTTTAAAAATCTAAACAATATAAAAGCAATAAACCTGTGCCTTTGTTTATATTATTATTAATTATAAGCATAAATCACGCCATTATACTCGCTGAATTCATTAAAATCGTAATATATTTTTCATTTCTCATTATAGCTAATTTAGGCAGTTGGTGGCATGAGAAGCTAGACTTTTATGTACTGATTTATCCCATGTATTATAGAAATAAAGATAGTCGAACTTTTGCGGCAGTTTGCCAAAACATACACACCACTTCTCTCAGGGCGTTGGGAATAACAAACATCAGACAAGATTACAAAATTTTCCTTCATGGTCACCCCTGTTGTGTCGCGAATTCTGTGTCTCAAAATTTAAGTGTTTTTAATCATTTAAATAATCGATTATTTAAGTATTTTATTTGTATTTGTATTTGATTTTTTAAAAATTTGAAATTTGAAGAGCATATTGAATATATATATATATATATATATTGGTAAAGAGTGTATTTAAAAGCTTTAATCAATTATTTTTCTTCAACTGTCCAATTTTCTAACGAAGAAAGGGGAACGTCTTTTAACGGAAGTAACATCTGTGGAAATAGCCTTTTAAGATGACAGCTGGAACTGAGGGCAGTATATCGTTGTTTCCCTAGTCTTTTGTTACGAAGCAGTAAAATGGATATCGTAATTGGCTCCCCGCTATTCACTTACCCTTTTAGCTTTGTTGCCTTGCTTATAACTTCGGAAGAAAGGAAAGGTTGTAAATTGGATCTTGAAAGGGCAGTTTTTGTTGTTTCTCCTTAGATTTTTCGCATGTTAGCAAGGGGGTCGAATTTTTAGTCTCAAGTTTTCGCAGGTGCTGGAGGAGTCATTTCTATAACTGGGCAACTGTCAACTGTAGACAATGACTTTATTTTGATTCGTTCGAGGGGTTTGAATTTGTCCTGTTAAATTATATTGAGAGTCCCGGATTGGCAAGAATCTAATTTTATGTGTTAGGTTTGACCAGTAATGTTTAATGGGAGGAGAAACCGAGTTTTCCTCGGTTCTTGCACGAGTTTAGAAGTCAGTTTTTGAGTGGAGTTGAGTTTTGATACAGAGAAGAGAATTAGCAGAGAGGGCTTTTGGATCTGCGGCCGAGCTTTATCCTTACGGGTGGCTCGCGCTTGCGATGCGGCGGCGGCTTGCGCCGTTATTCATGATAGATAGATTCAAGTCGAAGATGGGAATAATTGAGAATTTTTCCTGAAATTTATGCGAGAAGTAGAACTCAGAGCGAACTCTTCCGAGTTTGAAGTGGTTCTTCCCTTAAAACGGAAGTGAAATGGCTCGTACTGAACAGAAGCGTTCCGCTCGTGAGAAGAGAAACTTTCAACATTCTGTCGTCGCTCTTACAATTTCCGTTGTCGTTGACAGCTGAAGCACCTGTGTGTCACCTGGTTCATCCTCTAGGTTTCTCTTATCATTGTACATTCATATTTTAGGATTTTTGATTGCCGGGCTTCTTCATTATGGTTCTAGAAGAGGTCATTTTTCTTAAACTCCATTTTGGGGCCGATTACTTAAAAGACGAATTCATTATGGTTCTACCGGATGTCATTTTTCTTGAACTTCATTTTGGAGCTGATTGCTTATATAACGAATTTAACGAAGGGATTTCTTCCGCCGACGTCACCTATAGCTTCTTATGATGATGAATTCCGGTAGTTCAACTGTGAGTTATATTATATTTTCTTTGGTATCTTTATACATTGGTCTTAATTTAATCTTGCGTAACTGCTCCAAAGAAAAATTCTTCGATAATAAATAAAATTATGAGTCTCAGAAGAATTGAAGATTATTGTCAAAAACATGAAATTTATGTTAATTGTAATTTCTATATTAGTTTGTGTGATATCCAGTTTAAATGATTCATTTAATGTTCTAGTTATTCTAAGTAATCGTTATTATGCTAAACTGCAAAATTTTATATTGATAAATGACTCTTGAAGAAAATTTAATGTAGAATATTAATTGCTATTGTATGTAAGGGTAGTCTGGCCAGCTATCTTTAGGATATCCAAGATATTAATAAATTAGTTTGATTTTATGTTATTACTTGCATTTGTTTTCTTGTGTTACGTAGTTGGTCTGTTCAGTCACTCCATTTGTTTGAGCCGTGAGGCTTTTAAGAAACATGGAGATTTATCGGGGTTATGGAAAAATGTTTATGCATTTTAGGGTACTCACAACGCGCCCTATTTTTAGCAAATATGTACTAACTACTTATTAATGTGTCTTTGAAGGTGTTTTATGATAAGATTTGTAATGACTTTTAGGTGCCAGGAAAAGTTAAAACTATTACTTGATTTTCATAGTGGACTGATTGATTGGTGTTTGAATATTTTTTCTCTGGTGCTTATGAGGTTTTGTTTTAATGAATATGAACTTGTTGCTCTTGAGTGAATATGTAAATTAAGTGAAATTTTAGAAATGTTTTAGTTAAGATAATTTCACTTCTAGCGAGTACCAGAGAAGATTTATTCCTTCTTGTTTTTTCGGTTAAGATTTATTAAGATGAATTTGCTTTGCTTTGGATGAATTAATTGATTTAAGAAATAGTTAATTTAGATATTTTTTTCGAGTCAGCTCAATCAGTCAGTTCCTTCCTTAGCTTTCTAACTAATTCATTTTAGTAATTTATTTATTTAATTTGTCCGGCACCAGAAAGAGTAGGTCAGTAATTAAAGTTTTTAAAGTTATTTAAAAAGTTAAAAGTGTAAAATTTATACTCTTCAACACCCCCCCCGCTTGAATTTTTTTTCTTGTTGCAGCATTTTATCTAACTTTTAACGAATAATGTATGTTCCTGCTAGTAGGCTGTAATGATATTGCGTATAAGATTCATATAGGTCTGTTTAATGTGCATGTTAGGTGGACTTGCACGTAATACTGCATATTTCATTTCGCGTGTTATTTGACTTCATACATCCTTCAGTTTTGAAACTTTATTAAAACTATTCATTTAATATCACATTCTTGTTAGGGGAACGAACTATAAACTTGCTCGTAATACTGCATATTTCATTTCATGATGTTATTTGAATTAATATATCTTTCACTTTTGGAGATTTATTAAAATTATTCATTTACTATCACATTCTTATCAGAGAAATGAGATATGAACTTCTACGTAATACTGCATATTTCATTTTGCGGTGCTATTTTAATTAATATACCCTTCGTTTCGGTGTAAAAATATATAAAGTAATTAATTTAAGTTACGTGAGTGAGTAATTTAAAAAAAACTCTGTTGGACGTTTATAAATTAGTTTACTTGATTCTTAAAAGCAACAAAGATTTCAAAAACTCTCATTAGCAGATACTTTTTAAATATTTTAGTCTTACATTCCATAGAATTTAATGCATATGCAGAATGCATTCAGTGGCATATACAATGAATCAGTGGCATATACAATGAATCATATTTGCAAGTAACCTTCTTTTCAAATTATACATTACACAATTTTCGAAAAAAAAAGTTCTCGAAAACTCATTAGGTATTAAAGGAAGCAATCCTTTTGATACAATTTAATTAAAATTTCTTTTCATTAAACTGAAAAGTATTTTCATTTTCCATTACTCGATAATAATCAATCATTAGCAAGACCAGTAACGCATAATAATTAACTTTCCAAAAAACTTTTTATCATTGAATTTATCCATTAAAAGATATGAATTATACTACATTAAAAATGACGAAGCATCGGATTCAAAATTTTCAACTCCAATCTCCGCAAAGATCGAAGATACCGAAAATAACGTTAGAGGCATATGAATACAATTTTGATTAAGTACGCTTTAAAAGTATTCTTTATATTAAAAATTTATTAAATTTGAATAATTAGTATAATTATTTAATTAATAAAATTAATAATTTTGAGTATTTTTTCTTGCTTTATGGATAATTGCTTTCAGTGTAACTGAAAGAATTACTTACTAGACATTAAATAAATTCTTCATTCATATAACTATGTACAGTCTTTGCTGTGCATAGCTATGTGCTTTTGACTGCAATTTCAGTATTCATTTTTGGTGCTGAAGTAGCTGATAAGCAACAAAAATGGACATATCGTTAGTAGATTTACAGGGCTGTAGTTTCAAAGTAAAATCTTCATCAGTTGCTGAAGTAAAAATGAGAAAAAAAGAAGGCATATGTCTAGAGGACAAATAGAAAACGACGAGAATATTCCACAAAACTGAAAGAAAGCAAAACCCATAGCACCATCTTTTAGCAGAAATATGAAAGAAAATCAACTCAGAAACAAGTTCTTGAATAAGTAATATTAACTTATCAATTTCGATACATGAATACTATAGGTTGAAACACTCAAAGCCTAGAAATAAAATTATTGTTCTATATCCTCCCCTCCGATTTTATGTTCCCAAATTATCCAGTGTATATTTTCCATTGTATTGCCGTGATTCACAGAGAGGTTAGCGATACTGATTGCCGTATCACTGTACTGTCTTCATAGATTATAGAAACACTTAAAATGTTGGAATTCACAGAGAGGTTAGCGATACTGATTGCCTATCACTGTACTGTCTTCATAGATTATAGAAACACTTAAAATGTTGGAGACCAAAAATTCATCTTGAGGGGTTTCTTGGTAGGAATGTATGAGGACTTCGCAGTCATTACCTAGGGTGTTCTACCTAGGGTGTTCTCTTCGTTTTCTGGCAGTACAATTCGTTTTCCTGTTGTGATTCATTCTGAGCATTTCGCTTTTCACGATGAATGCTTTAAGCTGAAAGTGCTTGGCCATTAGGAGCAATAGCAGTAATGTTTCATGTTCATGACTAGCTAAATAAACACAGCCGGGGTTACACTAGGGTTTAAAGTTTTCTGCGCCATAGGGGTTAAACCATAAGGGTTTAAAGTTTTCTGCGCTCTCGCTGAGCTCGCATTCCACAATTCTGATCTCGCACTCACTCCTACTAACATTTTTTTTGGCTTTTCTGCTTTATTATTAAGCATAGTTTTCTTCCTACTTACATCTTGTACATTTTTTAAACATCAATGTCGCAAAATTAAAAGCAGCATTTAAAATTCTCGATGTAGTGTTAAGTTTTGGAATACATTTATATATATATATATTTTTTTCAATCTTTTCTCATCTCATCGTAACAATGTTCAGTTTTCTTAGTAAGATGGCTTCAAAAACTTGTTTTCTTATTAACGTTTGGAGTGTCAAGTTTATTCATTAAATGTAGCGTTTTGCATTTAGGCCACTAAAATTTAATTCTATAGCAAAATCCGAAAATATTTAAGAACAATATGTTCAGAATTCTCCACAGACAATCTAGCGAGCTGGAGATATAAATGTTTGATTCTGAACAATGTTGCCACTGCTTGCTCATAGGTCGTTGAGCTTGTTAATCAAAAATTCATTAAAGTTTTGCAAATATGAAATAAAGGATAAAAAATATATAGCATCATTCTATGAAAATATTGAATGTTTTGAATTAGATAGAGCATAAATTAACCGCCTTATTATTATTTAAATCAATCCAATTCAAAACAAGAAACGAATATTCTTAAGAACTACATCCATTGTTTTCAGATAACTTAGGTTGTTAATCTACAACAGACAGATTCAATTTGAAAGAAAAATATCTTACATTTTGCCGAATAACAACAGGCTCGAATCAAAACTGAAACGACGCATTTAAAGTGATCCGACGCAAAATGCCATTTTCAGACTAGTCGTTCTTTTTGATCTAATAAAATGTAAAACCTAGTTTCCAAAATAAGCAGTTTACTATGGTGCAACAAAACGGTAGCGAAAATATTTTGCAATGTTATTTTTTTAGGCATAAAATAAAGATTTTAACGATTTATGTTCTCCTTGAATAAATAACAGATTTAATGTTTCAGGATGTAACTATGCATCCTTCATTTGATTTAATCGCTTGCGCATGAGGCTTGCAACAAATATTTTTCTAATGTGGTAATAACTTCTGTTTTGCGAGGACACGAGAGCTATAAGCTGAGAACAAGTAAATGCCTCGAAATGATTTCCGGTTAAGTGCATAAAAATTTCTAAGTTTCTTGGTACTTTGTTAAAGTTCAAACTCAAACGACGCATCAGATAATACTTGATGAAATTTTTAGGAAGCATTAATATCTGAATTCATATTAAAATCCTCCAAGAATAATATGTTAATTGCTCAAAATGGGTAACTGAAATAATGCTATTGTTGTTATCATTTTCCCTTAATATTATGCTCTGTAAAGATGTATGATTCTAAAAGTAAGATGTTTAATTTTTTTTTAAATAGATAGAACTTTAAACATGCTAAATAAAATTAAATTTACATTATAAGAGTTAAAATAATAATAGTAAAAGTATTAAAATTTTAATTTGTAAATTAAAATTCAAATATTTCAGCATTAGTTTCTTAAACTGAAGATTTTATTTTACACCGTTTTTATTTATATACCTTTTTACTGATTTCATAAAAAACATAAGTTCTATTAAAATATTCGAATTTCTAAATTATTTGTGGTCCTAGTTAGTTATATGATTTGGAATTTTACCGTACTTAAGGCAATTAATATCTCAAATGCAAACGAAGTTTTTCATGTTCACTTCCGCCAATATTTTAGAAAAATCTGTTTATTCCAAAGAGGTGCATTTTTTACTTCTGTTACTAGGCATATTAGATTTCCCAAGCATTTGATCGAGAAATAATGCGTCAAAGAACTTATATGAAGAAAAAGAAATTCAACGTTCACATACTTCATGGATGAAGTGGAAAATTTTTCCGGTATAAACAACTTTCACGCGCTTCAAGCTGAAGAATTTCCTTTGTGTTTTTACTCCGCTTTCGATCTTGTTTTGTTCGGAAAAGCTGGTATTTAACAGCAGTTTAAAAACAATATTGATGAAAAAAGGAAGAAAGCCAGCTTGTCCATGTAACATGGCATCATCTTGTGATCACTGAGTTCAATAAAATGGAGTTAGACAATTCTTGGAGATCGAAATTCTTTGTCATTCTCTACAATAAAACTGCTTCTATTGTTGCTCTTTGTATTATTCATTGAAATTAACCAAATACTAAAAACATTTTAACGAAAGTTTAAAGTTCCTCCCTTAAACATTGGAGAAGTTTCTGTTACATATTGATATACATTAAAGAAAAAAATATTATTCAGTTAAAAAATCTGAAAGGTTTAAGATTTTAAATTACGTCCGAAGGGGCTTTTTTTTTAACGTTTTGTGTGCTACCTTTATTCATTAAACATCATGTTCTTCGCACTTAAACCACAAAATTCAGCTAAACAGCAGTATAGCAAAATAATCTTAAAATAAGCATAGCTTTAGAATTTCCTATACACAATTAATCGCGCTGCAGGTAAAAAGATTTTTTCGACCGTAGAGAGTTGCCATTGCTCGCTTTTAAAGCGTTTGAGTTTGTTCATCAAAATTTCGTTATGTTTTACAAATTAAAGTTTTACAAAATATAAAATAGGTAATGAAACAAATTCCAAATTCCAAATTTGGGCTTCCAGGTGCGCATATTCGGTTGCAAACGTACGTTATTCAAAACTGGATGGCTCTAGGTACCGTTGTTTTATGACATTTGGAGAAACATACATACATTTATGCAGATTCTTCATTATTTAAGTTCTTTAAATATAATACAGAGCTGCAAGATTTGATGGCAACAGTTTGAAAAGTGATTCAGACTTTTAATGTTTCCGACGCCAAAATCGCAAAACGAAAGCAATAGTCCTTCGGGGAATAAAGCCCCTTTGGACTAATAATATTTTATGTTTAGAGGTATAGTTTAACCATAAGTTACTATCAAATAAATCATACAGTAAATTTTCCAACTTTTTAAATTTCGTTGCACGTTAATTACACATTTACGGATCACAGTTTAGACATATATAAGAATTAATACACTCACGTTTGTGAAAATTGCAACACCATGAAGGACTTACGCGAGTGAGCTGAAATTTTCAGGAAATGCAAAGTAGCGCATGATATGCAAATGATTAGAATTGCAAATCCGTAGCGCATGCGTATGCTGAGCAGCGCCCTCTGAACGGCTGATGGATCCGAATAAATAGACGGCTGTAGCGAGTCGTGTATGGTTATCGGTGGTTATCTGCTAGTGGTAAACGTTAACTCAATCTGTACTTATGCCTCGTCGACGAAAGAGAGCGAGATTTGAACAACTTACAGAGTTTGAACGAGGGAGAATCATCGGCCTTCGTGAAGCTGGATTGTCGTATCGTGCAGTAGCCTCTCGTGTGCAGCGTAACAGCAGCACAGTGATGCGCGTTTGGAAGCAGTGGACGGACGAGTGTCGGACAACTCGGAAATCCGGGAGTGGACCCCGAAATGTGACGTCAGCTCGCGATGATAGACACCTGGTCCGCATGGCGCGGACGGACCGTACAGCTTCCTCTAGACAATTGGCAGCACTGTGGTCAATAGCTACAGGTGTTTCATTGTGTGCTTCATCAATTCGTAGACGTCTGCTGCAGTGTGGACTGCGCGCACGGACTCCTTTATACAGGATCCCCCTAACGCACGACCATCGCCGCCTGCGGCTACAATGGGCCAATCAGCATAGAGACTGGCGTGCTGATTGGCAGCATGTCGTGTTTTCTGACGAATCCCGCTTTAATTTGTGGTACCATGATGGCCGCATTCGTGTCAGACGCTATGCCGGTGAACGCCACCTTCCGGAGTGCATTATCGAACGCCACAGTGGACGAACACCCGGAGTTATGGTCTGGGGCGCCATAGCATATCATAGACGATCTCAATTGCTACGAATTGTGGGCAATCTGAACAGCAACCGGTATATCCGTGAAGTTCTACAGCCCGAAGCTGTTCCCTTCCTTCAAAGCTTGCCAGGCGCTGTATTTCAACAGGACAATGCCCGCCCTCATACTGCTCGGATTGTTAAATCCTTCTTTGCAGCGCAGCAGGTACAGCTTCTTCCTTGGCCTGCGTGTTCCCCGGATATGTCGCCAATTGAACATGTGTGGGATGTCATTGGTCGGCGTCTTGCTCGTGATCCTCGTCCTGTTGCGTCTGCAGACGAACTTTGGGTACGCGTACAAACGATATGGAATGCTCTTCCTCAGTCAGACATTCAAACTTTGTTTGACTCCATGCCACGTCGTGTAGCAGCACTTATTGCGGCGCGTGGTGGCCACACAAAATACTGATTCTGATCTCTTGTTCTTGTTTGTTTGCTTTGAACATTTAATCATTTATTTGTACCACTACCACTCAACTGTGTATTAAATTGCATTCAATTATGACGATTCCTTCTTGGTGTTGCAATTTTCACAAACGTGAGTGTAGTTTCCTATACCCTTTAACGCTTCTAGCAATAACTTTAAAATTGTAAATTTAGAGGCATATTTATTTATGAAACAGACTTTTAAAAATAAATGGATGTGTGGAGTCATCAGGTTATTTATTTCGAAGCAGAAAATGTGAAAAATGTGCAGCAATATCCTCGGATCTTCCGATTGCTACCTGTATGTGTTTTCCAATTACATCGTGAAGGCGCGCATTAAGGGAGAAAATATCTTACATACATTTTAAAGGGCGACTGCAGAGAAGGGGACCCAATCTCCAAATCCTAGTGTTGACCAAACTAGTATAGTCCACCATCTCCCTGTTCGAATGCCACCTGTAAAGTCATTAAGCATTTTATTTCGAAGTAGAAAATGTGAAAAATATGTAGTACCCTCGTTAGGTCTCGTCTGGACCTTTCAGTTCCATTCAGACGTGCTTTCCAATTACACCAGGAAGTAAAAAAAGTAAAAAGATAGAAATGTGATAAAAGATGTGGTAAAAAGAGAGAAACTGCCTTACATATATGTATTTAATCTCAAATCCCATGACTGGCTCATTAAATAAAATTGCTATTAATTCGACAAGAATTTGGGTTTAGTCATAATATCTGAATGCATCTAAGTTCTATGTTATGAATTCCAAATTTGCATAATATACTCCATGAAACGAACCAATTTTCCTTATAAATTTCTCCTTGAAGGTATGCTTTCTCTTACGCAGATGGGCACTGTGGGCTTTGTTAAAATCGATTAAACCAGCATTCCATTATTCTTACACAACATATTATTTTTATTTTGGGCATAAAAACCTTATGAACTGAAAGGATAAGTTATAATACACATTTTACTACTAATGTTTAACCAAACAGTATCACTATAGGTCAACTTATAGATTGAAACAGGTATAATAGTTAAAATCAAATCAAATTTTATTGGTCTATTCTGTCTATAATAAAAATACTATGAGGCAATAATGTATAGTAATAACTGTAAATAGAGCAGGTCTGTAACAATTAGAATGCTGTAGAGACATTAGGTATTTATGAAGTAGGAGACATGAAAAATGAGCAATGCCCTCGCCGGGAATCAAACCATGGACCTCTCGAATACGCATAGAGCGTGCTGACCACTACACCACGAAGGCATGCTAAAAAGGCTGGACAAATACCTTGTATACTCCCCCTTTTAAAGGGTGACTGGGATTTAGAGGACCCAATCGCCAAATCCCGGTGGTGGAGAATCATCATCCACCACCTTTTTTAGTTCGAGCGCCACTGTAGAGACATTAGGTATTTAAGTAGCAGGAGACGTGAAAAATGAGCAATGCCCTTGCCGGGACTCGAACCACGGACTTCTCGAATACGTGTCGAGCGTGCTGACCACTACACGACTAAGGCAGGCGGGAGAAATACCTTATAAAGCTATTGCTAGAATATAATAATATATCACTCAAATGAACTTAAAAAAGTTCCCTCGTCAGACGACAGCACTGTTTCACAAAGATTGCTTGAAATGCTGTTAAACAAAAAGTTGGTGGATGTGGCCATAAAAGTGTTGAATACCAATAACCATTTTAGATAATATGTTAAGCATCATAGATCGTAACATAATTTTAATAATTTTCGTCTACAGACTATTCGTCATATCATGGCAGAAGTTGAAAATACCAAAACATCAATATTTGAATTCATTTAAAGTAAGTTTTGTAAGTGGAAGTCTATAAAATAAAATTTTTTATGTACATAGTGCATTTGCCTAATATTCCAATTTGGGATAACGTTTTTCCAAGTACTTTTCTAGTTACAGTGTATTTGCCTCTTTCTTATTCCAGCTTGGGATAATTGTTTCCCAATGGCTTTTGTAAACACAGTATATTTGCCACATTTTTCAACTTGGAATAACTTTTTCCCAAGATGATGCAAATGTTCTAAAGCAGAGTTTTTTTTTCTTTTTTTTTAGTAGCGAGCACTAGCAATTTTAGTGCTTTGACCACTGCTAAGGCCAGAAATTATGATCATTTTATTATGCAGGTACCCACTAGGCGGCCATCTTCGCTTCCTATGAAGAAATAAGCAATTTATATCCATGCCTCCTCTGGGATTCGAACTCGGGCCCTTCGGTACGGCAATCAGGGTCACTAGCCACCTTCCCGACTAGGCGGCTCTAACTCAAATTAAATTTCCTTAAATGTAGATGTTTGATATTCATCATAAACAGGGAGAAATTGGTAGCATGTTTGTTGTTTCATTCGTCGTTCTCTCTGTATCATCATATTTCTGTCCTATGTCTACATTTGTATGCATCCGATTCACCATATGCACAGTTATTGAACGATAAGCAAGCTACTGAAGTTAGTGGCACTGAATATCATGATTAGATGATATTTTACTTGAAACTATTCTGAGACAGTATGATAATCACGTAAACTGAGACATATAAATCTTATAATTCTATATAAAGTAAATTTAAAGAAAAGTAAATTAAATTATCAATAAACGAAATATGTGATGAAATAATTCTCATAAATAATTCTAATATATAAAGTGTTGCCGAATCTCAATGGAGATTTTGTTTTTCCTGTGGTATTTTAAAAGCCAAAAATTTCGTTGTAAATTTAATTCTGCATAAAATTTACACAATATAAAAATTTCAAAGGCCATGTCATTTAAAATGTCTATGAGAGTGGCACATCGACTTGAACACTATTAACTGATAAACATAGCACTTATATTTAAAAAACGTCCTTTCGTTTGACATCAGCTTCAGACAAAAGTGTAATTTCGTCAATTATTAGTGTCTTGCTTTTTTTACTGCACATAATAATAAACTCAATTAGAGGTCTTTTCGTACGTTTAAGATACAAATTGGCTGAAAAACA
>KK118842.1:81314-99832 GCA_000611955.2 Stegodyphus mimosarum | reverse complement strand
ATTTTTCTTTAAATTATTTAATTTAAATTATTTAAATTTTTCTTAAAATCATTTAAATATACTAAATGTCATTCTCGTATTATGGAAATGGTTTCGGCAACTATTTTTTATGCACAAAGGGGGTATGACTGATAGCCTTGATTGTTAGCTATGGCTCTAGTTCATATTTTGTATGAAAGTAAACATTTTTAGCACTTCATATCAATTTTATTCCATTCCTCTTGGGTTGCTTTCCAGTGTCCGTTTAATTTTGTTAGATTTCGTTTCCTTACGGCTCGTTTTAACAAACCAAATATACAAAAGTCCATAGGATAAGCATCAAGTGATTTTGCAGTTATTTCGTTAAACAAGACCCTCTGATTTTTCTTTCTTAAATAACCAGCAGCTGACTTAGGCGTGTGACTATTGGATTTGTATTTGAAACTCAAAACTATTGATGATTTTTCCAGCTGAAATTTGGTTTTCAAAAATTTCTCCTTGATAGTACAATAAATTAATTTTTACTTTACTTCAGACTGTTTTTTAAGTTTTAATTCACCACTGTAACAAAATCCTGCGACTATCATGAATCCTATTGGAACATTCTTTGTATATTCACGAAGCCATTTCGTACAGCCCTTTTGTCATTGGAGCAAATGAATATAGATCTTTTTTTTATTAAAGACACTCAGGCCTCAACAGGTGTTACTACAAATTTCTATTTATTAGCATCTAGGTGTTTTTTTATATAATTCTTTACAATCTGTTTTCCTTCCCGTGATAAACATACGAAAACTCAGATGTACTTTAGGTTTAAACATCGTTTTTAATTTCAAATCTTTATGAATCTTACATTCCCAGATGTTACTTCCAGTTCCAACGTAGTTTGGTGGATTTTCTTTCAACATCAGAGATATCATTTTCTTGGCATTTGCCACCGTTCAAACAGTCTTAGAGTACAATTTTCAACCATTTTTTTTTTATTTTTACTTTCAGCTAGATGTGTTTTCCGTTTCAAATTTAAAATATTAGAAGTATCTTTCTTTGAAATGCAATAGCCTCGATTTTTAAATAGGTTTACTCTTTGTGGATGCGAATATCTTCTCTTAAAAAGTGCATTTATGTAATCTTCAATCTATTTTCGAGCCATTTCCAGAATAAACCTCTTTTTTGCATTCCGATCAAAAGGAAATCCTTTTGTTTTGATTAGAATTCAAACCATTACGTTGAAAACGCAACGATTGTATTGAAAATGCCAGAGTAGTAGACTGTTTTATTGAAAATGCCGAATCTTTATCTCAAAATGCCAACGAGAAAATTTAAATACAAAATCATTTTCCTAATGTATGAACGACCTTCTGTATGTTCAGGTCTAAATTTTGATGAGGGGATAATTGCACAAGATCTCTATAACATCTTCCTACGTGCTGCAAACCTTTTAATACCATATCAGTTTGCTCCATTCCTTCATATCCAAACAGTGATAAACAAACGGCGAACGGTAAAGACCGCTGAATACTGGGAGTTCGACTTAAATTCGATCCCAGATAAATGGACATGCAGCATGGTTGATTTTCACGATTTTCCACATGTATAACATGAATTTGAGCCACTGTTCGTTAAAACGTTCTAAGCGGTGGCATCTTTCCTTTTAAGCAGTTAGCCCTTATGTGCTTTGCCATGTCTAAACAGCCTAACCTATTCTTCATAAAATGTCAAAATGGAAATAGAATTTTTATGAGTCCCTTATATATATAAATGATGAACTTAGATACAATTGAATAATTTGTAATCTGAGACAATATCCTACTGATTCTTTGTTCCTGCGCTATATTACGGCAAGTGTATATTTATTCATAAATGACAAGAATGAAACCTTAGTTTGGCATTAATACTGATCGTAAAATGTAATTTCATATCAAGGCGCTAAAATAGAAGTCACTTTTTTCAGAAACCACAATTATTTGTTGAACGTCTGAAAAATCTCCGCATCAGCAGTGGTAGTCGATTTATTTTGTAAAAAGAAAGATAATGCATATTTCCTTGCATTTAATTTATATTCTTTCATAGCTGATTTCGTGTAAAGTATAATAATTAATTCAGTTTTAGTAATTTCAGAGAAAACCACTACAGGAAAAATCCTAAGCATAAATTTTTCAATTTTTGGAAGTTAACCATAAGTAAACTTAGTTGTTTTTAAATAACTATTAGAAACTGCATTATTATACAAGGTCTCACTGAGTTACCATTTCGACCTTCATATTTCATTTTTAAGAGATTTTGTGTAATTTATTCTCCCACAAAAGAAATAATTTAAGTCTATTTCAAGCACATTAAATGAAAAGTTGTTATGCCGAAAAATAAATCGTGATGAAAAGAATTACCTGGCATTATTTCATGTATGATAAATTTATTACGTCATTCTTCCCAACTGAAATATCAATCATGGGTGATATCTTAAGTTTTTTTACAAAATAACATGATACCTCTGGAGTGTAATCAACTAACATTTTACGTATCTGGATTTCGGAATTGCTGGAGAGGCATGCTGTTCAGCAAAACCAGAAACATTGTTTTGTGACAATTCTCAAAGCTCCAGGATGGGTTTTGATGAATCACAGCAATAACGAAAAAATTTGATACGGCACGCCAGAGATAAACGTTAAATGATGATGATTCAAGTAGCATAAAGGCATTATACCATTAATTTTCAACTGAAGCTCAAATCAGGATTAATGTATTTTTCGGTACTTTATAAGAATATATGATATCATGTCTAACTTATAAGATATTTTCTCCCTCCTTAACGCGTACTTTCGCGGTGTAATTTGAAGTATGTTCTTCTGGCAGTCAGAAGGTCTAAAGTTTGAATCCCGGAGAAAGCACAAGTTATCTGCTTGATAGTTATTGTAGAGTCATTGCTTATCAAAACGCAATGACTCTACAATAATGCCCAAACCAAGTTTTGATGAACGATAATTCGTCACCTCCAGTAATTGTAAGCAAGCTCGGTTAGTAATCGGAACGCGCGGATTTCGAATCCTGGAGAAGCCACTACGTATTTTTCATGTTTCTTGTTTCAACAAACCTAATCACTGCAAACTGGCCATTAATTACTTTTCGGCAGAATATTGTGTCATCTTATTGACGCCACGTAGTCTATGAGCTATTGTATCAAATTTTTCGAAACCGGTTCAAAGAATGGTCCTTTTGCTCTCCTTTCCTTAATTCGCAACTTCATATTTCTTCGTGTGGAATATCGTCTACTCTCGTAAATCGAGAATTAAATAATTTAAAAAATGAATAGCTAACGAGAATGTTGCATTTAATATAGACATCTGAAGAATAATATAAATGAGAAAAGATAACGCGAACATAAATGTAAATGTTAAAACTAATGCTTAAATTAATGTAGATATCTTAAAAATAGTAATCCTAAGCCTTGCATAGCATTTCTTCCATTTCTTAGGCATTCTACAAACTTGCAGAGTATAGAATATTCTCGCTAATCATTTTCCTGCTGTTACGTGGTAAGCGCATACTTTTCAACTCTTGCTTCATACGGAGGATTCGCCATTTGCATTTCTGTGTCTACGCGGAAGTAATGAAATACGCTATTCTGAATTTGTTTAACAAATACCGTGCTATATGAAAAATTAAAGAGTAAGATGTAGTGTTCGAGAGTGAATTATGGCTAGTTGCCAAAAGAAACTGAATGTCGGCTATAGCTACGTCACTATACATATTTGCATCATCGTTTAATTACATATGTATGTTGTCTATTAATATGGAATTGATATTTACTTTTATTTTAATAGTCACTTATGTTTCCTAATTAAGTTTATATTACTTTTTGAATATATTTCCTCGCAGTATGCCTAAAAGAAATTTTATTGAATAAAATATGGCCCCACTTAAATCTTTCACGTCCCTGGCCTAAAACGTATGACAGCTCTTGAGGAATAAATGTTTGTTTTCATCATATTCATCAATACCGTACTTTACTTTGTTTAAAATGCAATATATATTTTGCGGTCAATAAGCGTAAAAGATAAATAATAAATATTGGACATTACGAATAAGTATTGGATATTTTTAATAAATACTCGTAGTAAGCTTTTCTACTAACGCTTTTCAACGCTTATCATATTATGCAACTCTTTTTCATGTTTACAGGGCTCTTTATGAGTAAAACTCTTTTACAGAACGATTCTTGCGTAAATGTAAGGCGCCTGCATCAACTATAGTACGGTTACTATACCATTAAGTTCACTCTTTTATAACGTCAGTGACTGCTAGTCTGTTCAAAAGGAACTTTTATTCCTACTCCCTTTGTTTCTTCACTTCTCCTGCTTCTGTAAGTGAGGTCAGCGTTGGAAAAGGCCTAACCTTGTTTACCTTACTTGCCTTGGATTACATGTTTATTTACGTTACTAAAGTAAATGCTCAGATATTAATTTAAAAAATCACTTGTCAGAAAATTCAAACGAATTCATTCCAACATAAAAATGCAACATCACGATATCCACGTTTTCGGCGAAATAAAAATAATTTGAGATTTGTTAGACTAACTAGACAGAGTTGCAAGAATCCCAAGCTTATGAAAATATAACCTCGATGCAGGATATAATACTTCATGCCATCTCAAACGTATCTGTGCACGTTTTAAAGATATTTTTCCTGATTGTTCCGGAATGAAATTGGTTTCTCGTAAAGATTACATCCTATAGCCTCCAACGAGTCTAAGAAATATTTTCCCTATGAGATACATTTTTGTAAGGGTATCTTAAAAGCTGTGCATGCCAAAAATATATAGAATGCCTAAGCAATACACAGAATGTCGAATATTGGATGTCAAAGTATGAAAAGATTAACATTCTTCCGCTTCTAAAGCATTCTACAAACGTGCAAGGTATGAAATATTCTCGTTAACAATGCTTTAATGTCATGTGGTATGCCTCGTGCTTCAGACGGAGAATTCGCGATTGACATTCCGGTTTTTAGTCGGAAGTAATGAAATATGTTATTCTGAATTTATTCAACTGAGACTGTACTGTATGAAAGACTTATACAGTCATGAAGAATTATAGGATGCTTTATGAAAAATGGAAGAGTAAGGTATAGTGTTCGAGAATGAGTCATGGCAAGTTAACATGCAAAGACAGATCTACACTGAACTGTCTTTAGTGCGAGCCAGTGTTGCCAAAACAATGCTTTCCTGACCAAAGTAATTATATTATAGAAATTATTGAGAAAGACTGCTGAATAACTATTCATCTATGTATGTTAGTGGAAAACAAAAGTAAACTGGTTTATCGTGTCAAAGAAGGTGTTAGTGCTAACAAGTTCTAGATCACGTTTTCTCGATAAAATATTTTTCATGACTCTCTTTTAATACACTGCTCGACATTGAAAATACAACACCAAGAAGGAGTGGTCAGAAAGTGAGGAAATTTGGAAAAAAGACAGAGACAGCAAGCAGGAATAAGTGATCTTTATTTCAAAATGATAGTCAGAATACAGAGCGAGAACGGCGTCGGTTCAGTAGGACGTAGGACCACCGCGCACAGCGATGCACGAAAAAACGCGTCTAGTCAATAAGAGTGCGGATGGTGTCCTGAGAAATGGCTCTCTATTCCTTTTCAACCATTTGCCACAGTTCGTCTTCTGAACGAGGCAGGGGCAGAGTCTGCAAACGGCGTCTAATCACATCCCACATATGTTCGATTGGTGACAGGTCAGGAGAGTACGGTGGTCAGGGAAGCATATGTATACCTTGCAAAGCATGTTGGCAGATGCGAGCACTGTGTGGTCGGGCGTTATCCTGTTGAAAAATTGCATTAGGCAGCCCCTGAAGGTAGGGTCCACTGGCCGCAGTACATTATCCAAGTATTGTTGGGCCGTCATAGTGCCCTGAATACGAACTAGAGGTGACCTGAAATCGTAGGCAATAGCGCCGCAAACCATTATGCCACGTTGTCGCGCGGTGGGGCGTTCCACAGTTACTGCTGGATTAGATCTGTTTCGATGTCGACGCCACACACTAATCGGCGACTGTCACTGAATAAACAGAAGCGTGACTCATCTGAGAACACGACGTTTCGCCATTCTGTCATCCACATCGCTCCAGTTCGTCACCATTCTAAACGTTGGCGTCTATTCTGTGGGGTCAAAGGCAGTCTTCTCAGCGGACGCCGTGAGTGCAGGCCACATTCAACCAATCGACGGGAAATGGTTCTCGTCGACACGGGAACATCCAGGACATCTTGCACATGCTGCAGAATCGCGGTACCAGTGACTTGCGGGACCGCCACAGCTTGTCGGCGGATGCGTCGATCCACGCGTACTGACGTCACTCTGGCTGCACCTGCACCCCTCCTTCTTCCCAAATTTATCAGCTGCGATTTGACGTAAGGACCAACCCGCTCTTCTCAGTCCGATCACCATATCCCTCGTAAAATCGTCTATCTGCTGGAAGCGCCTTCGTTGACGGCGGCCTGGCATTCTCTCATATTACACGTATCCTCCGGGACAAAAACCAGCTTTCTTTGATAATTCGTCTGCCAGAAATAACGACACTCACGGCCCATTCTGCACGTTCCTTCCCTTATATCTTACTTCACGTGCGTCGGAGAGCTGCGCATTTCACATCATTCGCATAACTCAGTGACGTGCGTCTACTCTAAAATTTGCATAAATTTCTGGCCACTCCTTCTTGGTGTTGTATTTTCGATGTCGAGCAGTGTATTTTTCTTAAACAACATCTGCCTTTTCGAATACAATGCCCAGGTGTTATATAGAATCCCGGGAAAATAATATGTAATATCAAAATAATTCAAATATTTCACGTTTTGACCAAACACGCCAGATACTAGCTAGATATTCTATATAATGTCTTTTTTTCATACATTACCAGTAACTGTACTAAAGTAAACAATCAAAAATAACACCCACTGTATTAAAATATCTACGACCTCGCGAGCCACGTGTGACTATGGTTTTTAAAATTTGCTTGCCTTCGCTAAAAGAGTGCCAAAACCGTGACATTGGACATCTCGATAATCTTACTTTTTAAAAATTAAATTCTCAGATATGTTTGTAATGTAAAATAAAAGCACAGAAAGAAGATTTATAACATTTTATTATTTGACCTCAAATGAGCAAAAATTCCAAATTCACCCTAAAGGGCGGCAATTTACTGAAATTAATTTCTATTAATTACACCCTTTAATTCTACAGCGAATAATTCAGGAGTAAACAGGATACTTCCTTACTATTAAGATGTTCAGTTTTGTAAGCGATTCCAAAATCATTGATAAATCGTTAAAGGCCGGCCATTCTCAAATGGCTGGCAGTTCTAGCGACAAACAATTATAATTTACTCGAGGAGTAAAGAGTTTCGACTAAACTACATGTTACTGTATTTTTGTTTTCACTTAAATGTTAGCAACTCGCTCTAACTTATAATTCTCTTGTCACGTAAGATCTGGATATCCACGTTGTAACGTATTTCCTGTTCTTTTTTAATTTTCCTGTTCTTTTTTAATATTCTTTTTGAATCTTTTATTAACCAAGAAGTGAGGGAGTGGCTATATCTTTCTCTCACAAAAAGGCGCATTTTACCTCTCATTCAAACATACGAAATTGGCCGTTAAATTAATCTACATATCAATGAAAGCATTTAGGAGTGCAACCTGAAAATTTGCATGTGAGGGTAAAGCATGCATTTTGCAATTGGCTTCGGGATATTGTTTTGTAATAACGCAGCTATTTATTTACTGTTGGACGGAAGACTGACATCGTTTAAGTAGTGGCAGAAGCAACACAGCCTATTACTGGAACAGTTTTGTGAGAGATGTGTATTCTCTACATCTCATTCAATAGCCAAATAAGTGATTATGAGGTCTGGAAAAATTGTAGACACAAATAAAATATGTTCGTGGGGGAAAACATGCCGACAGGGTTTTTCTCAAGGTTTTTTCTCAGGGTTTCTTTTGATATTTCGTTGGTTATGCTAAATGTACCGGACGCTTATCATAGGATACTCTTGGCGTACCGGGATGATACTGGTAGGTTATGCTGAAGAACTGGTGAATTCTTTTCCGCTCAGGTTTCGAAACAGAGAAGGTGCCACAGTTGTGGCAAAAAAAGTTCTGCCATCTACAAGAAAGATCGACGAATTATTCAGTCTGTTGACTAGTTTCTGTGGGTAACCTGTATATTATAGAAAAGAATTTGTTAAAAATATCGTAAACAGATTTAAGCTAGAATCTAATTTCTATCATTCTAACCAGCATCTAAACACCAAAAATGGTAGAATGGTCTGCTACTGTTGCCGTTTATCTTCTACTTAAAGCGAATCCACTTTTACCACTGTATTTCCATAAAGCAAAATCAAGCAAGTCTTTAATAAAGAATTATTAATCATTTCCATAAAATATTATTAATTATTTGCATAAAGCAAGTCTTTATTAAGATCGAAACAGATCTGTGATATGAAGAAACTGCCGTTTAAAGCATTGTTTATTGAGAAAACCCGAAAATTAAAAAGCTAATTCATCGTTTTATTTGGAATTTTCATGCTACTAATTATGAGTTTTTGGTAACATCAGGCTTTATATTTAAAATATTATTTCGGAACAGTTACCCTGTTAATCTGCCGAAAACTAAGGAATAAATTTTGAAAAGTATACTATATCAAAAACTAAAATATAAGTTCTCCTAAACATGTTCTTCCAGAAACGTATTTTAATTTTCTTCAATTTGGGTTTTTATAAATTTTAAGGAGAAAAAAGAAAATCTTCTTCTAGTATCTCAGTATCCTTCAAGTTTCATTAAAAAGCATTTTCTTCATCATTAAATAAGCGTTTTAAAATTTTCAAAAAGCAGGATGAATAGAAATAATATTTTGAATTTTTTAAACCCCATTAGAAAATTTAATTTCGAATTTTAAGCTAAATGTCTTTATTTCAGCGAGTAATCCGTAGCAATAAATTTGAATTTTTTAAAAGTAACTGGACTCCAGTAAAAAAATATTGTTAATATTTCTGAGGCACTGAACAGCATCTTTGTTCTATGAGATTTCATGAGAAAAAACTTACTTCTTCCTAACTTATTATTTTCCTTTTATCCAACAGAAAAATCACAAAAACTTAGGCTCAATCAATCAGATTTTTTTATTATGTCTTTATTAATAGTAGCGTGTCTGTTACACCTGTTACACTTTGGAACATTGTTTCAAACAAATCGTGAAAAAAATTCTATGGAAGTATTTCAGCTGAAAAATCATTTTTTGCTACAGTCCTGCAAAAAACTGTATTTTAAATTTCAGTTCAGTAGTCAAGATACATCCAAAGATTTGAAGTACTATTTTAAAAACTGTATTAGCCTTTCGGAGTGCTCTACTATATTTGTGTTACATAAAATGGATAACGATTGTAAATATCGTTCTGTATTTTACAAAATTACCTGAAATGAGCTAGATTTATTAGAATTAAAATCTAACTTACACACCTTTAAATGTTTTTATATTTGATGTATTCTGCATACAGAAGCTGTTCGCACATTTTTTAAACGATTTTGCTTTGTTGTAAAAGAAATCTGCTTGAATACTTTTTAACTATAACTGTATTTTTGGAAGTATAAATTATCCTCTGATACTTAACGGTTTTGTTTACATGCAAAATATTGCTTTTGAAGAAGCAGTGAATGGAAGGCTAGGTTATTAGAAACTTATTCGTGTCTAGTTATTAAAAAATGCTGTGAAATCTATGGTTTTTCCGATACCTAAAGCTACGATAGGTAATGTTATCAACAACAAAGGAAAAAACGTCAAAATTTAGCTTCAAGTGGAAAAATTGTTCTAAATACGTATCGAGGGAAAAAACGGAATGTTTCGAATGTTGCAAAAGTAAGATCTTTAATAGTTAAAGACAATCCACCAAGTCAAAAGACAGTTGCAAAATCATTAAATTGCTCAGTGTCAATTGTAGACAAAATGAGTAATGCTGATATGAATCTTAAAACGGCGAAAAAACATGTGCACTTTCTTTCTCCATGACACATCGACGCACGCAGAATTCTTTATGAGAAACATTTATTCGGACAAAAATGGAAAAATGTTGTCACAACAGACGAATCTTGGATGTACATAAATGACTGCAATAAAAAGATAGCCCACATGTTATCAAAAACATATTTTATTCTCAAATTTAAATATGAAATAACTTCTGTTTACACAGTGTGATCGATCAGCAGAATTGCATCGAGGCAAAGCAAGCAAAGACACGTCAAATTTACTGTCAATTTCCTGGGGAAATGGAATAAGAAACGGATATCAAAGCCATTATTCCTCACTCATATCCCTCCTAAATTTCTTGATCTGTCATCAATATATTTTTATGCTTTCGGACTTTTAAAAAGCGTTTGTTCAAACCTCGATCTACAACCTCCTTAGACTTTGGACTCCTTAGACTCCTTAGCTGTTCGAGAGCAATGGAATGAAATACCTTTTCCGATATAACAAGAGCCTTTACTGGCTTGGAAATTACAGTGCTTAAAGATAATGAAAAATAAGGGTTATCAAACGCAGCATCTAAAACATAAATATCTTGGGTAAAATATTTCTGAAATTGCAACAAAAATCATTTAAACATTGTGCGAACAGCCTCCGTATAGCTTTGCTAATGCACCTAAGCCTGAAATATTTAGATTAACTATAATTGTATCATTCAAATATTTGCAGAATTCGGATAATTGTGAGGACTATTTTCTAGATGCAAAATCGTATTTACTAAAATACAAGAATTTTCTTTTTTAGTTAACTATACTTTATTTCAATAAAACTTACGTTATTGAAAAGGGAGAAAAAGTATTATATCAGTAAAAAGTAATGCAAAACATTTATTTGAAAAGTAAACAAGAAATTAATTTTACTAACTTATACATGCAAACATTTTATTTAAACATAAAGAACATAACAAAATCAACTTTTATTTGCTTAGATCTGAAGCTTAAATATATAATGTTGTAATTAAAAGACAAATACCCAATATAAAAATTAGAATCAGGAGAAGATAAAATATAGTCCGATGTTGATGTCTATATGTTAATTCTAAGAGCAACCTGACATTACCTCTTCTTCAGGAAGAAAAATAGTTGAAAACGTTAAAGAAACAACTAAAAGATTCAGTTTGAAAAATAAATATTTTACATTTTGCCGAATGGCAATAGTCTTAAATAAAAAGTAAAGCAATGCAAAACCCGGATTCGAGACAAACCGCCCTTTTGGGCTAATAAAGCATAAAATAATAAAATAAAATTTTGCGTTCATGTTTTAAATTCTATTCGCTTTTTAATAGTAGTGAGAACTCTATTTAAAATTTTAAAATTTATGTGACAAAATGTAAAACGGTTAAAAATGACTCGATTTTTTATGTTTCTTATTTTCATGAAGTACATAATATGATCAATGATCAATGATACCGTGCAGAAAAGATAGCTTAGAAAACTAAAGCATTTTTTTATCATAATTACATTTTATAGGTCTCGCATAATGAATGAAACTTGAAATTTGAAGGAACAAGTAAAACTATCATGTCGTGCTTGTTTAAATTAATGAGATATATAGGCTGTCCTCAAATAATGTCATCGTGTGCTTGAAGGGTCTTCTGCTAGTTAAGTTTAACCAAAAAAGAAAGAAAGAAAAGAAATTTTAAACGTCAGAGTTTTAGAATACAGTCTAAGTTAAGGTAAAATTTTATCATTAAAATGTTCAAAAATATAGATCGAAAATTAAAAATGGTAATGACTACTGAAACATCTGTATAGCACTGACGTACAGAAAAATCCATTCAAGAAGTCTCGCCATTTGAAAGATGCCTTTGAAAGTATTTTTTATTCGCTGTCCTGTCACATTTTTCTTAAAATGCAATAAATAAGTATAAAAACCAAATTATCATTTTGCCTTATAGTACTTGAAAACAGCTTTATTTACAATAATTACATTAATAAAGAATTTTTAAATGAATTATGAGTTAAATATACTGTTGTAGAGTTCTACTGCCTATCTGTTGTGTAGAATCTGGAGAATAGTAACTCCGTCGAAGAAGGGTTAAAACTACCCTTTATTAAACTCTTTAAAGTATTTATAACCAGTCAACTCGACGCTAACATACTACTCCTCTGCTTGGGCGGTAACTAAAACAGTAGAATCTAAACTCAAAATTGAAGATATTAACAAGTAGCAGAATTAAACTACAGGCCTCATACAATCCTGCATCCTTACAGCGCATAGAGGAATCTAGTGGCAGGAAGATAATAGCTTTTAAGCCACGTCTAACAAGCAATAAATGCTAAGCCGAAGTTTGCGTTACAAACACGTACATAGTTTTTCCCAGATTCTCTTAACTTTCCCTTCTAGAACTCGATGTTTAAACTTTTCTCAAACTGGTAGAATTTGCATTCCTTACGTGCGCTACCAAATTTAAATACTCTGGCACTGACAATTAGGGGAATGAAGGCTCATAGGAAAATAACATAAAATTAAATTTAACCGGTTATTTAAAATAAATATAAATCTCTACACTGTAAACTTAGTTTTTTGCTTTTAAATACACTCATGTCCATAAATTAAGTATAATGCAAAATCAGGCAAAAGAAGAGTTAGAAGCAAAACAAATTTGACTTATTTGTAAAGCTTATTTATTAAACAAAAGGTAAAGAGCAAAAAAAGATGCTATGTGTTTGATATTATTAAAACAATTAGCGGTTTTTTCTCCCTGGAGCAAATTACAAAAAAAAACCTATTTACAAAAACCAATATTACGTGGTTAGTTTAATTGTTAATACATTGTATGTCTCCCAGCCGATGCAATACAGTCCGTATAACGCCTAGCCATGCTGAGTATCAAATTAACGATTTGATCTTGGGGGATATTACACCACTCAAAAAGCAATGTTCTCCGAAGTTCTGGTAGACATGTAGCAGGAGGTTGACGGGCTGCACCTCGTCGGCCAAGCATGTCCCACACGTGCTCTACTGGATTCAAGTCCGGTGAGAATGCTGGCCATTCCATACGGGTGATGTCCTCCGATTGAAAGCATTCGCTTACAATGTCTGCACGGTGAGGACGGGCGTTGTCATCCATAAACACAAATTGTGCGCCCATGGCGCCCCGAAACAAACGTACATGTTGTTCCAGAATGACGTCCCGATAGATTTGGCTTGTCATGGTTCCAATTTGAACATGCAGCTCAGTTCTGGAACCCACAATAATTCCACCCCAAACGTGCACTCCTGCACCACCATAACGGTGTCGTTCAATGATGTTTTCTTGGTGGTAACGTGTACCTGGAGCTCTCCATATGAAAGTCCGGCGAGAATCAAACTGCAAGCTAAACCTGGACTCGTCGGAAAACATCACACAAGCCCACTGTTGCGTTGTCCACAATGCATTCTATCTACTCCAGGCTAACCACAGGCGACAGTGAGTTGCAGTAAGTGGAACGCATCTGACAGGTCTACGAGCATATAGACCAATCTACCCTAAGCGTCTGTACATGGTCTGCCTTGAAATTGTCGTACCAGTGGCTGAAGAGAGCTGACGAGACAGGTCTGAGGCTGTGCTCCACCTGTTTCTTTTGGCAGTAACTGCCAAATACCGGTCCTCATTCGGCGTTGTAACTCTGGGGCGACCTGTGCTGTAACGGCTACTCACATTACCATCATCTTGGAATCGTTGTCAAAGCCTGGAGATGACACTGTGGGCAATTCCAAGTTCGTCTGATACTTCCAGTTGGGTACGCCCACATTCCAGACGGTCGATAGTTCTACCACGTAAAGAATCATCCAAATGCGTCCTTTGTGTCATAACTATTCGGTTATTGCACTGAAATGCTTATAAAGCGCCTGCGAACAATTTTACTTGTTTGCCTGTATTCCTTATATATCACTCTCTTACACTCTCGTCATTGTGACGTACCATCGGTGTCATCTGGTTACTTCCTGAAATTTGCATATGCTTCTTGAAGATGTGTGTAGTGATTTTACAGTTGATATATTTATTTTAGAGTTCGATTTCGGCGTGAATTTCATCCACTAAACCAAAAATAATACTCCCATCTACGGATTTTTTATATATGTTACAGCATGATGGAAATGGTAACCAGATGCCTAAAACCAGTAAAACAAATGATGATGCTTAGGAATATGATTATGCAGTTCTTCCTCTCCAGGCGATTGCAAAGGAAATCGAAATTATAATATCATAACATATGCTGTCTCAACATAAATGGTAAGCTTTATATTAATTTTTTAGTTGTACGTTTAAACTGCAAACGAAAATTATCAACAAAATGCTCACATTAAGTTGCAATGTAGAGTCATTGGATTAGTTCGAAGCAGGAGATGGGAAAAATATACAATACTTTCGCCGGGACTCGAACCCTGAATCTCTCGATTACGCGCCGAGTTTGCTACCGTTACACCACGAAGGCATGCAGAAAAGAAGGAGAAAATATCTTATGTACTACCCCTTGTAAAGGGCGACTGGCGATTAGAGGACCCAATCGCCAAATCCTGGCGGTAAGGAATCGTCATCCAGCACCTTTTAGTTCGTACGCCACTGTAAAGTCGTTACGTTATTTTGATGCTCGAGACGTGGAAAATGAACAATGCCCTAGCCGAGACTCGAACCTGGACCTATCGAATACGCGCTGAGCGTGCTATCGTTACACCACGAAGGCATACAGAAAGGAGGGAGATACCATCTTATAGCTTTACGTTTTCTTTATATAACTTTCTTAATTATAAAAATGATTTTTTTTACTTTTCTCTGCCAGGCTGCTACGCCGCAGGGGCAGGCAGATCAGATGGACATCTATCCAGAACATAAATATGTCAGATAGTTATAAGGAAATGTAATTCAATCACATAATACAGTTGAGTTAGTAATACATAGTAACATCAAAAGCGATGCAAAAAGACAAAGTTACACTAAAACTCAAGAGTAGGACAGCACAGCAACATACATAAAATGTAATATTATGTGTGCAAGATGGAATATTTAGACGTTACAGGAAGAGAATTGGAAATAGTTGGAAAGAAATCGGAAATTATACGATATGTTTATAAGCAGAACAGAATGTAATGCAGTTGAATAAAGGACATTTGTCGCAATAGTATTACATCTACAATAAAAATAAACAAACATATCGCATAATATGACTTACTAAAATGAATAACAAGTTTTATTATTACTTCAGTGTTATAGGCAAAAGAATCGTAAGCAAAAATAACGCAAGGCGGTGAAAATATTGTGGAACAAAACATCGTGAAAGAAAAGAATCATAAGGAGAAAACATCATAGTTCTAAAAGAAGTTGTGGTATAAATTATCGTGGTCGAAAAAAAAGCATTTCAAATCATTGCAGCTTTGAAACATCGTGGTAAAAATTATCACGGTAAGAAATAACGAAAAAGGTCAAGATTTCTACATATCTCGCATGGCGATAAATCGCAGATATGTGCTTTTCAGGTTTAAAAATTGCAAATATATTTTCCTATAATAGTTTGTCAGGGCAAAAAGGAATAAAGACTATTTTTATCTTAATATTTCATATTTTTGAATTAATTAAAAATTTTTGCTGAAAAAGGCAAGAAGGAAATTTGAGCATTCAAAAACTGAAAATCACTAGAAAATGAATCCTATGTATAACAATTAACGGAAATTTAAATTTATGTGCTTAACTTTATAAATCATTATTTAATTAATTTTTTATGAAACTGTATTTGCAAGATTTTCATGAAAAATATACTCTAAAAAAATTAGAAAAGGGAAGATGAGAAACTGCCCCCATGAGGTTACCTGTCTGATTTTTTTGGGGGGGCATGTTTTCTTTACTCTGGAATCTTGTCCTTTTTGCTAGCATACAAAGATCTCACTAAAGAAAGCTAGCGATTTCTTGCACAAGCGTAAAAGAATACCAGTACAGAAGAAAGGTAAGATAACCCTTTATTACTCGTCAAACTCTTAACACAAATGCACATACTTCGTGCTTACAATAACACCAATGACTTGAGGTGGAACTTAAGAAGAATTTAACAATCAAATCAAAGATAAAGAGTAATGCTGAACTAACAATTTAATTTAAGACTAACTAGGCTAACTCAACAACCTACCCTGCTATATACTTATTAAATGGCCAAACAAAGGCGTATCAGCGACTCAGTGTAACAGCAAGGACAAACTAGTCAATCGGCCTGGTAGAACGCAAGAAATAGAAGTGTCCCATTTGTTTTTGGCAGTGTACATATAATGCTGTATTGTATTGTATTAAAGGGAGCAGTCTCAGGCCACCTAGCCGGCATAAGCCGGCCATATGACTAAAAGGAGAACTCACCAATCCAACCAAAAAGAGGAAGCCCGGCTGCGCCCCCTCCAAAAAAAAGCAAATCAACAAAATTAAACTAGCCCCAGAGAAACGAGCCTAAAATATTAAAATATAATAGAGTTGTTAAAATTAAATAAAACTCATAATATACCTCAAACACATACATAGCCCATTCCAAATAAAATATATTACTGTAGAGTAGTTATTCTCAAACTTTCTTTTTTGTCGCGGCACATTTTTAGCGATTTCAAAATTCTTCGGCACACAAAGAAAAAGATAAGTTTAAAGGTTGTTCATTTACCTATAAATGCACTGTGTAAAATAGTTTATGATATTAATTTTTAATGTACAGTAAAATAATACGTACTACAAAAACAGCATAACGTTTATTAAGGGAATAATTTCAATAATAAAAATACTTTTAATGAGAAATTTCAGCTTGATGTTTTCTAATAATTTAATTTATATTTAGGCGCAAAAATGGCAATGCTACTCTCATATGATCTTCTACATTTAAAACAATCTCTTATTCGTTTTTATGTTGGTTAATACTGAAACTCCGAATTCGCAAAAATAAGATGCAGAAAATTGTAATAATGTTTTTAAAGCTTTTTTGGCCATCGTGGGATAATCGCATCTAATGTTAATCCAAAATAAATTAATCAATTCTTCCGAATATTTTAAAATTAAATCTTCATTATTCGAAAGCGAAATTAGTTCTTCTTCTTCACTCAAAGTTAATTCAAATACAGACGTATCTAAATTTAGAAATTAATTAATAATTCTCTTCTCTAATGTTGTCAAATGGTCAATAACAATTTTATGAATAATTTTCAACATTATATATCTCTAATGTTAATCAATAATTTGGGCCTGACTCAAACTTTTCCAAATCCCCTTCCCGAGCTTTATTCTTTCATAAAGTTATTTGTTTTTGGAATCCCACCAGTTTATCTGTTGAGTTAAATACATTTTCTTTCTGCCCTTGCGTACTTGAATTTATTTTATTAAAAATAGCAAAAATGTCCGATAAGTAAGCTAGTCTCCTATCTGCACCAATCAGAACTTCTTAATTTAAATTATGTACTGAAAATGCGCAAAAATGCTCCGACATGTGCTCTCCTCCAGAGCACCAAAATCGGCTTGGATAAAACAATTGGCGCACTTATTAATTACTTAAAAACCGAATTTTGCCGATTCTCATTTGTACCGTAAATTAGGATTAAACCCATTATTAAAAGTCATGGCCAGGACTCGAACCATGGACCTCTCGAATACGCGCCGAGCGTGCTGACCACTACATCACGAAGGCATGCCAACAAGGCGGGAGAAATACCTTATAATGCAAAACAAAATACGATATGTGTAATATCGAATGCACACTGTAGGTGAAATAATTATTTAAATTTAACTATCTGAAACAAGTAGGAATCTCGTGCTTCGCAGAAGAAGTCAACTTTTATCATTTGCCTACTGACGACAGTCTCATTTGGACTTGAGACCAATTTGCAATCACTGATCAGCATCAGTATTGACTATTTTGAAATAAATTTCCATTTTATGAATTCAAAAAGGGTTTTTTATGTATTACACATCACTATTTTTCACTTAAAGTATTCAAAATAATCCTACGAAAAATCGTAAAAAGGAGGAATCAAGAAATTCTGTCAGAAATATTAAATTCAAAGTGATGCCTCCGTCCAGTATGATCCAATAACGCTCTAGAGGATATCGATTTGAAATAGCAGCTGGTCAAAGAACCAGATGGCCCCTCTGGAAAATTCTCGAGTGCAGGGATATTATTCAGTTTTGTAAATGGAAATGGAGTTTTGCATTTTTTTCAGCCTGAATTTCCTCAAATCGATTCTACTTTAAAGTTTCATGGGGCTTTAAAGAGCTCTTAATACTCTAAATCTTTCGCTTACAGTACTTTCCATATACCACATCAAATATTTAAGGTTTCAGAAGCTTATAATGCAGTCTAAAGTTTAGCCAATTGTTACTTAAATTTTCTTTTATCATTGTGGGCAATAAAAGAGGAATGCTTGACTTTCTCCAGAAATTAAATAAAACTGATTTTTTTCAGGTATTATGTAAATTATTCTTAAATTCGCTGTTTATTTTGCTTAATTTAAAGGGTATTTTCCC
>KK118842.1:0-81279 GCA_000611955.2 Stegodyphus mimosarum | reverse complement strand
ATAGTATTCGAATCATATATGTTTGCGAAAAAATAGTTATTGTTTGCTAAGATTAAAACTTTTTACTTCCCTGTACGTAGTAAAGAAAGTATTGTAATCGCAAAAAATTTCTGGTATCATATTTCAACGCAAATATCTTTTTTCACTGCAATCGAATCCATTTAAAAGATGTTTTTGCGTGACATCTTTTTCCCTAAGCGGATTTAGTTAGAATTTAAAATGGATTTAGAAACGGTTTTTTCGCGACTTTTGTACGTACATACATATGTATCCATCTCTTATAACTCAAAAACGAGTAGCCTCAGAACGTTGAAATTTTATTATGTGGGACTGCTGTAACATGTAGTTTTGCATTTCCTACTTCGGTTGCAATCGGCCTCATAAGGAGTACATATATATATATATATTCACTCTGTCAGCCGCCTCTGTGAGCTCAATTTTTTTTTATTCTTATATGTTGGTAAATATGAATTTTTTGCTTTAAAAGTGATTGAATTATGTTGGTCTTAAGTTTCGGTTAAGATTTTATATCTTTTGTTAATCTGCGAGCTATAGTTGTAGAATTATCAACAATTTAAAAGTTATTAAGGGCCTTAAAGCTTAACGGAGTCGTCATTTGTTTACATTTAAAAAATCTTAATGAAATAGTGAATTAAATTACTCTGCACCTTCAGTGCATTTTTGTGTAGTCGGACAAAAAGTAAACTTTCATTTTTGTGCACCGAAAAAATCTGCCTTTGTCCAAATAGCTTGTTTCTGAAACTCCAATTTTAATTGTAAAAAAATATTTTAACTCTCTTAGCTGTATTTGGTGTTATGTTTTTCTATATTTCACAATTTTTAATGAAGATTCTTTGAGATTTATGTATTTTTACCTTGTCGCGAAGTGACAACCGAATTAATTGAATAAGAAATATATCGATAATGAAATTCGAGGAAATGAGTTTAAATGAAATATAGCAAAAGTACGTGTAATTTAATAGGTCGCACAGGCAAGCCATGTGGTGTGCACGTCAGATTTTTTTAATGTGTAGAATATAGATTTTTTGAGTAAACGTTCTTCAGTCTTAAAATTGCTTCTAATACGCGTAACTCTTGATAAATATGTCAGTGCGAGGTCGCATTGACAATTGAACTCGGCTTATGAAAATAATGTTACCTTTTTTTCAATTGCATTAGTTCGTAGCCTTTTTTATGTTCCACATTTCTTTCAACGTTTACTACATGTAAAAGTGGAATAGAAACAGTTTAAATTTACGTAAAAGAAGAATTGTTACTATTTTCCTTTTAATGAATTTCACTTAAATTCATCGAGCTGTCAGCATTATTGAGAGGTTAAATACTTCAGGTTCTGATGTGTTTAACTTCACCAATAATGCTAATTATATGCGTCTTGATGTCAGGTAATCCTTACTAAGTAAAGCGGAAGTTATTAAAGATAGTCTGGTCTAATGTCTGCAATTAACCATTTCTCTTAACCGTCGAAAATTCATTTTTCCATTCATGTAAAGAAATATCAAGTTATTATATAATAGGATTCAAAGACTTGTAGAACAGACCGGAAATAAGCAGATTTTATAACCGAATATATGTGTAACACCAACTAACAATTTACGACTGCTGACGACTTACCCTTTACGCTATCAAGACGTTTTTATGAACAGAAGCCTGACGAGCGGTAGATAAAAGCGTTCTGCTGGCGTAAATCCTCATTTTTCTGCGTGTTTTTTAAAGTTCGAGAGGTATGCATTGCTACACAAACGCAGAGCTCGTCGGTATGCATTTTATCAATGACGGTTTGAAAAGCATTCATTTTATCAATGCTAAAGCATGCATTTATCAACATAGAATTTATCAATGACGGATTGCCGTTATTGCAGTAGTCTATAAAAGCAATAAAATCACACTTTGTGAAACACTTCAATATATTAATTACCGCAAGGAACTTTAAAAACATGTTTTTAAGCTCCTATTCACGGGAACCTGCAGCGTGATCTCATTTATTTTCACTATATATTGCAAATGATTAGCTGCAAAGTAAATTTCTGACTGCCATCAATCTTCTTTTGATAGTATTACTCGACAAAATTGTGAACTCCCAGCTTGCGTGCTTATAGCGGATACAATACTCGACGAATGGCGCATTTGGTTGTAAGCTGGAATACCTTCACACCTTTGCGGAATAAAGTTTCTAAAGTAGTGCTGCTTGTGCAATACTCTCACAAGCAATACTGTTTTGGGTTAGCAGATTTTCTATAGATATTAAAATATGTACGAACCGCTCCTATAGTTAGGCATGCTATCATGCGACAACGTATGGCAGCGTAAATCTAGTCGGTTTCTGCAGCTGAAAATTTCCTGTAAACACGATTAAATATAGCAGCCCACGACTTGCCGAGGAGTTAAGACAGCTGAACGCTGGGAGTATGATGAGGAAGGATTGTAATAAAAAATCTGTAAATCTGTAAATAAATCTATAAATCTATAAAGTGCAATCCTGACGAATATACTAACTGAATGGGCATTATCATCGTTTTCCATTACGTAACATCAATACAAGCCAATTTCTTTTAGAAAATGTACCACAAAGGATCATTCTCTTTGCATAGAATGTCGTATTGGGTTTTTTCACAAAAAAGTGATCCTAATTCTTGCTTTATATTTGTTTAATATTAGTTTAATGTGGCGTATCTTTCCTCATAAAGAGCAATAATCTCCAAACATAATTTTGCAAAGCCGGGTTTATAGCGATAGACATTTTCAGTGAAATACCCATTTTCTATAATATAATAACATTTGGCATTAACCTAAATTAACTATCATGCAGTAGGCTTAATTTAAAGAGTTATAAAATGGAACTACATGCAAATTATTTTTGTAAACGTAAATCAAACTTGGTAAATTTGTTATTGATCTGCTGGACAGTGGTAGGCAAACGAAAATGAACTTTTGAAATATGTAATACAACATCATTACGGCTTACTAAAAGCCGGACCATGTACAGCTCCCATAAGAAAAGGTAAAGGATGGTCTATTATTTGAATAGTTCAGTGATTATACAAATATTTTGGAAACACTGACATCAAGAAGTTTAACGCATTGCCAAAGAGAATGCTTCGTAGTTAAAGATTCCAAACAAGCAACAAAATGACATGAGTGTATATACACTTAGTATGCAAACCTGAAGCAATGGTTCTGAACATCAGGCTGTAATTCCACAAAAAGAAGTCAAATGGGAGACATAAAATTCATACTACATAGGCACAATTTAATGCTTAAAGGATGAGAAAGACACAGCGCTGACATATGCATATGCGTCACTTTCTACTGAACCAGCTTTTTCATTGTACTAATCGCAAAAAAACTCTTCAACAATTTTCTGATTGTATGTCGAAATATGGATTTGCTTTTTAAGTTTTGCTCACTGCTGTATGTAAAGAATTAGTACTTTTGGTAATTTAAAGGCAAAGATGGCTTGGATTCTGTTACTTTTAATTGGTGTCTCATTCATTATTATTCACTTCAAAAGTTTAAATTTAAAAAAAACAAAAAATTTCAAATAAAACGCAAGAATTTTTATATCTAATCCTTCTCATTTTGTCACTTTCAGCACTCAGTATTCAAAGCATCGATGCCTCAGAAAAAATGCCTGTAGTTGAAGGTACTGAACTAAGTCTTGCTTGCATCACACAAGGATCCAGTGCAATGCAGGTACGCTGGTTTAAAGATGGGGCATCTATAAACGTGCAAACATCCTACCGATCTATGTGGACAACTTTAGTTCCTAAGAACTCCAAGGATCAATATACAGCTATACTTGGCTTCGAAAAAGCTCACGTTCTGGATTCAGGTGAGTAACTAACTGCATTTACGTTAATTTCATATTATAGCATTTTTCTTAAAGCCCGGTTTTGGGTTTAAACCCAATTGAATCTAAGATAGCAATTTTTCCTTTAGATACCTTTCTTTTAAAGCATTATTTAACAGATTATTTATTGTTCTATTAGTGTTATTTATTTCCATATATTTATTTCTTTTATAGTGTGTTCAGTAATACAGTATATTTCAGTTGGACTATTTAAGTATGCCGTGTTTGAATTAAAGCATGAAGTTCTATTTACTAACTTAAAGTTTAAAATGTTTACTACGTAATATTTTCCTTCTTACTGAAACGTAAAATTCATTAATTCAATTGATAAATGAATTCACGTGCTTCTTATCTGAGATTAAGTAATTAAGTTCTTTTAGGTATTCCATCTGAATCAATGACTTTTTGTAATCTGTGTTATACAATAATTCAATTAAAATTCACTTTCAAAGGATATAAATTGATGCTCTAATCAAATTTTCAGTAATTGATATTATTCTTTATTAAAACTGGATTCTTTCGATGGTTTCTTATTAAATGTAACTTCGCGTCATCATCTTCTAAGAAACTTCATCCATAACTGTAAAAAGTGATATTTTCAAGCTGGAGAAATAAATGAATTAAAATTGTTTTCTAAATCGTATTTGTGTCTGGTGGCGTAGCAGCACCACAGGTTCAAATCTCGATCCCTTTCCTAGGACAAGGTTGACTCAGGCTTTTATTCCTTAAGTGGGCTGATAAAATGAGTACGAAGTCGGCTAGGGACTAAACACCCGGGTTCCTGCGACAAGCTGACCACTTATCCACGATATTCTGAAGTATTCTTGTAGCATTTAGTTTTTTTTTATACTTTCATTAAAATATTAATTTTGTGTGATTTTATTATGAATATACTTATACATGTTATGATTTTCTCTGAATATTTTCCATGTTACGAATGAACAGTTATTTAAATATGGTGTATAGTTATAATATTAAAAGGTTTATTTAACTTAATAAACCTTATTACGTGCTAAAGAATTTTTACCATCATATATAACAGCCTGGCTTAATAGAATAACCATTCAGGAAATAAATAACATTTTAAAGGTATTTTTGTGACCTTCTATAAACAGGAAAAATATCATATAAATTCTTATCAGTTGTTGGTTTGCTTAAAGTTAAACTAAGTAATCAACTATAAAACTTGTATTTTACAACAGTGTGTACAGTAATCTGGCATCCAATAATTAATTTACCCTATGATATTATACCCTAACACGCATCACTACGAGAATATCATTCAGAAGTATTTGAGGATAGCTCGATAGCTGCTTCACTCAGCGCCATTTGTTTTCTAACCTGTTTTGATTTGCAATATAACAATTTCAGATGTTAAAAAATATTCTGAAGTATTTAAATTATTTTAAAAATATTAATCTTTTTCCAGGTTAGAATTCTGAGGTATATCCTGCAGCAAGCTTATGTTAGAAACCATTTCTATAGCAAATTTTTCACGAAATATGATACCTCTGTTCAGTGCTTTCGAATGCTATCCAAAATGTTTAAATATAAATCTGTAGCTTAAATTCTGACTGAAATTCAAGGGTTTCTAAATCCGTTAAATATGAAATGTATCATTTTTCCTGTTGTGATTGCTCCTGATTTGTGTATAAATTTGCAGCAGAAAGTTTGACGGAAAACAGAAGCTTGGCCTGCTGTAAAGAAATAAATTTCTTTTGAAGACAGTTTTAGTAGTTTTGCTATTTATTAGGCTCAAATGATAAGCATATCGATGTGTACCTACGAACACTGCACTTATCATATTACGAAAGATGAAATTATTAAGTAATGAATCTTTTCGTATTTCCGAAAAAATTGCTTTCAATAAGATCTGAGAAAGTGAATTAAGTAGAGCTAAACGTTCCTGGCTTTACGTATAAAACATTCCTCTTTCATATATTGTAATGAAGTTTTAAAAAACTCTCGCCGTTTTTCTCGAACCACTAACTTTATCAGTCAAACTTACATAATGTACTTGTTCATCTTTACATCTGTACCTGATTATATAGCATTTCCTTAATATAACTGCAAGCCTACCAAGTACCATAATAGTGTATGCCTAACATGTACAATGTATTTGTTCATCTTTGCATCTGTACCTGATTATATAGCTATCATTAATATAACTGTATGCCTAACATGTACCATAATAGTGTGTGCCCAACATGTACCGTAACTGTATAAATGTCTGCCTAACATGCACCATAATAAGTGTTCCCCTTAGTCTCAGCAGTCCCCATCATGCAACTTTTTCCCATGTTCTGGTCCTTATTTCGATGCTCCTCGTTTAGCGTGGTCAATTGCAGGAGGACACACTACTTATATATATATATATACTTTAAATTCCATCGACGGGATCCAACAGGCTGAAAAGCACCTAACCCAGTGGGCCAGCTGTTCCGTCGATGGCGAAAAGAAAAGAAAGAAAGTCAAACTTACAGAATAACTGAAAAACATTTTAAGCATATGCATCTTCAAGCACGGATATTTTATGCTCAAGGCTTCTTTATATTTCTTACTAGTATTATGTTGGTAGCGTGGCAAATTTTAAAAGCACTTCCTAATCAGACTAATTATTTTGACTCTTTAATCCAAAAAGCTCAGTCTTAGAATATTGTACTATTACTTGAATGCAGTAATAAGATGAAACATTTTCGTTCAAACTGGCACTGTGTTCATAAAACACATACTTCACACGTCCTGTATTCCTTCTCTTTTTAAACAAACACTGGTTTCATTTTCCAATCCCAGCGACTTCCACCAGATATGCATTTTTTACATGTCTGTAATGCAGTTTTAAAGAAATCTTGCCATTTTGATCGAACCACTAACTTCATTAGTCAAACTTACAGAATAATGGAAAAAAATTTTAAGCGCGTGCATCTTCAAGCACGGATATTTTATGCGCGAGGTTTCTTTGTATTTCTTACTGGTATTATGTTGGTAGCGTAGCAACACAAATACGTTGCAATATATACCAGCAGTAGTAAATGAATAAATCTGAAAGTTTTTTTAATAAAATCGTCTACGTTTTCCTTTGATTGTTCAACTGAATGAAGTGATGGGTTAATTTGCTTTAAATTATTGAAAACTGAATATCTTGATTTCATTACTAACTAAAAAGTCTTATACCCACAGAAATAAACAAAACTTTTATAATGCACATTCTGATTCATTCACTTTTCATGCTACAATAAACGAGTGCGTAAAACGATTTCGCATGGGATAAGAGTCCACAGCAGATGGTTTTCTCGAAAGTCGACAAGTGGAAAAATTGACACCAGAAAATGTCGCTTGTGTTAAGTAGAAAATACTGACTGGTAGAAAAGTTAGCCAAGGAGATAGATTCTATTTCAAAAACCTGTTTTGCACAATTGACAGGAACATCTTTACGTGAACAAAATCCAACGTAGAGGATATTCCGACTTTTTTCAACGAATCAAAAAGAGGAACGTGTCTTTTGCTCCGAGGAGTTCTTGCAGTTCTACAGTGCAAATCAAAGAAATATTTTATAGTCATTTGTAACTGATAATGAAACAGTAGTACTGTTCTGTTACCTTGCGCCAAAGAAAAAATCTGTGAAGACAACCAAACTTCACCAAGAAAACAAAACTTGCAGAAATAAACGGGAAGCACAGTAGCCACCTATTTTTAGGACTGTCAAGGGATCTCCCTGAAGGAGGGATTTTCAAGAAATCGTTAAGGGATCTTCCTTTCTTTGCTTTGTAAAGGATCACAAAGTATTTCTGTTTATCTTCCGTTGAATTGTTTTCATACAGGGTTCTACAAATTGTTCTGGGTTGATCCAGATGCCTCGGCAAAAGTTGATGAACATTATATCTTTTTAGCTTAAGTTGCAAATCTAGATTTATTATTTTATTTATTGCTAATATGAATATATTTAAAAAGTTTGCAATTAATTTCTGCTTGAGACGTTTTCTTGTTTCCAATAATTTAACTTTAGAAACATTATAAAAACTACGTATTTTTTGTGTGTATTCGTTTGGTATGTTCTTTCTATGTAGAAATAATGTTTGACTCTTTTTTTCCTTTACAATTGATAATGTTGCTTATTCTGCCCTAAGAAATGTTAATACCATGCATTTCACGATGCCTTTGAGCTATAGAAAAGGACTATTTTTCTCCGGAAAGCTCAAAAACATATCACAGCTTGTTTACAGGCGGCAATTTGAAAGAAGAACAAATTTGAAAGTAAAAGACGGTAATTCTCATTTCCAACAATAAGGTATCACCAGAAATGTTTATTCCAAACCATTTTTTGTTTAAATTCTTAATGGAAATCTTTCCAAAACATGTAAACACATTTTGTTCATTTTTCAAATAAGAGCAACGGAAAAGATAACTTTTCAGCTGTAAGTTAAATTTCTTGTGTACTTAATAAGAAGAATTATTTGATTACAGGAATAATTCACATATTGCTAAACTTTTATTTTTCTGTACTTTATAGTTTTATTGCGCCGAAATCATGACTATACAAACACTACTTTTTTACCATGTTAAAGTAACAAAAATCAACAAACTTTTTTCATGGTGTCTTAAACACTATAAAATGGCTACTAGTGAACTACTTCAGTAGATGATCGTAAGATTAATTTTAAACTAATTCATCATTCCAAATTCCACTCAAATCTTTAAGCTAAGCATCAAATGTCTGTTATATGTTTAAGATAATATCGTGAAGCACAGCGAATAAATAATTAACGGTTATCTGAGACATATAATTAATGATAATCTGGAGCACATAATTAAAGATTACCTGGAGCGTAAAATTAATGGTAATTTGATGGAATAATATGAGAACAAGGCATAAATGATTTGCATGGCTACGTAACGATTTCGTAATAAGAAGGTGAATGGTTGAAAAGATTCAGAAGGTATTACATTAGTGACAATGAAGTTGCCATCCGAGATGAAGTATAAGATTAATTACATGTATATAGTTTTCACAAATTAATGATAACCAGTTTCACTCTGTAGTATAGGTTTAGACGGAATCTGCATGTTATTATTAATGTGATGCTTTTTTATGTATCATTATATCTATGGTTTCTAAAAGAAATGAAAAATTGCAACTAAGGTTGGAAATATTTGTACCTATCTCCTTTCCACTTTGTACCAAAAACATATTTGTACCTCTCCCACTTCCTCAAAGAAAAGACCATATTTTTCTTTATGAACGCGAGATTGCTACAAATTTAATTCAGGCGCTTAAATTCTCGCATAAGTATTTGTAATTTGAACACTAAGTATTCTTCAATGAAACCAAAGATCCATGGCTCGACATTCACTGATGGAAATTACTTTGCTTCTAATACTTGTCGGTAGATGACGCTATTGCTGTTACTTTAAAGATGCGTAAATGATCACTATATATTCATATCTAAGAAAGATGCACCTTGCTATGATCAGATTTACTCAATGAGAGGAATGATTTCAATTTTTGGATTATAGTTTAGCCCACTAAAACCATTGCCTATGGATACGGATGCCTTCATGGTGGAATTTCTGAGGAAATTTCGTTTACATTTATTTTACATGTAGGAGAAAGCACGAGAATTCCTAGCAACAAATCGGTTCGCAAGAATTTGAACCTGGATCGAACTACTATATTGGCTTACCATTCGGCCATTGATAGGCTTCTTGTTGAGATTACCGTTTCAGAAATATTTAAATATCAATCATAAGCATTATCCGAAAACTGATTGTTGGTTTTGATAGCTTAGCGATTATGTGTTTGTCAATCACGAAGCTGAGGTTTGATTTTAGTTTCACAAAGCACGCTAGTATTATTTGCATAAGGGGAGGGATGCTGTCGTGGAAGACTTCTTTCTGAGAGAAATTGACTCCATTCACGAAACACATTAAGAAAATCTATGCAGCCAATCTATGCAACTGAACCTAAGTCTAACTACCAGTATTTAGTGAATTTACAATTGGACCCTACGAAAATGATATCCTAGGTTCAATTCTCAAGGAAACGCCATATCTTCAGAGTGTCCTGTGATTAAAGTAGAGCCATTGGGAATGTGAAGATCACTTTACTTAATTTGCAAATTGCAGAAAAATAGTCCTCCAGACGCAGATAGTGTTCCAGATGGGAAGCAAATAATCCTCTAGATATTAAACCCTAGCATTATTTTGACAGACATTAATCATCTTCTGTCACCGACAGAGCAATATTAGTCACAATGGGCAGGCAAACTCATTTAAAGCGGCAACTAAAAGGAAGCTAAATTAAATTATCAAAAATTGTACAATACATCAGTTAACAGATGAGAAGGGCAATATAATGGACAACATTAGCTAAAGCTTTAAGATATGTTAGCCTAATGCAGGAATTATGATTTATGTATCACGATTATCATGGATTTATTTGTGTCATTCACTTATGTATCATGGACATATCATGAACTTATGTATCATGGTTGCTCTGAACTTACGCATCGTGATAATAATCCGGACGTATGTATCATGATTATTCTGGTCTTATGTAACATGGATTCTTATGCTATGCTGTTATGTATGTAAGATGTAAAATATTTCACATAGGTAATGCCTAGTGTAACTGTAAATAATTTCGAAATTGAAATAAATGCTATCTGATCTCTTAACTCTTTCCTTGGAGGACTCTAGCCGGTGCCAGATAGTATATATCATGATTACTAATTACAGAAAAACCTTTCCAGAAGTGTTCGGTCAGTGGCCATTCTTGGTGTCAAAGTCTTTCGGGTAATAGAGGAATTGTGAAAGACACGTAGTCAGATCGCGTTCCCTGGCGTATGATGCTTGTCTGAAATTGTTCAAACATCAATTATTACTTCGAGGGAAAATTATCTCGAATTTTCCTCGGTCTCGTGAGCTTAGCGGTAAAATACTCTAACCCTGATGTCAAAATCGAAACTCGGATGTTTAATTGTCTAAATTCAGTTGTTGGAAAATTAATTATGTTTCAGATAGTGAAGAATAGGTTACTTTGCATGAGAAAAACTGCTTATGAAAACGTATTCATGAAAACCTGTTTATGTAACGAGTGAGCTTATAAGGAATTTCTCTCCGCCTTCGTGGTGTAATGGTCAAGCACACTCGGCGCGTATTTAAGAGGTCTGAGGTTCAAATCCCGGCGAGGGCATTGCTCATTTTTCATGTCTTCTGCTTCAAAATATTCCTAATGTCTCTACAACCTAATATAGAGAACAGGGAAGTTTGATTAGTAAACATTTAATATTTGCATTAAGTCGACATGCATTTTTCCTTCATTAGATATATAAGAAATTTATTTGTATTTTTAAGATATCTAAAATTGAGTTTATGTTAGTGTCCCAAATTTTTAGGCCCACCAGCGGCCGAGCGGTAAAGACGCTGAACACTGGTAGTTCAGTCCGAGGTTCGAATCCCGCGAACGGGCTGGCTGCATGGGCGTTTTCGTGGTTTTCCCCATGTGTAACGTGTATACGAGCCAGTTTCCCTTAGAAAGTCCTCCACGAAGGCATTCCTCCCTTTAGGCAGATAGCCCTCGTGTGCTTTGCCATAATTGAATAACCTAACCTAACCTAACCCAAATTTTTAGACTTTATAAAAATATGTATGTATATGAATGCATGTTTTTGCACATACTTGCATAAAACGCTTTTAAATCATGGATTCCCAACCTTTTCCTTGCATCGACTTATTTTAAAACAAGGGTTTACTTCATCGCCCTCTTACATTTTTCTCTATAATACACAGCGTAGGACCTAATTATAATGCAGTTGATTATATGTAAGTAACTTAATAATTAGACTAAGAATATGAGAAAAAATTTTTTTAAATGTTCTAAGATTTATGTTTAATTAATTATTTTTTAGTATTACGTTTGATTTTACAATTATAAGCCAGTTTTCAAAAAGAAAATCACAGATTCTAATTTAACAGTTTATCAAGAATTCTAAATGTGTCCGACATAAAATATTTTTGACTTGCACTCGCCACTTTTTTGCCGTTCGGCAAACCGTAAAATATTTAATTTTTCCTTAAATTTTAATTAACTTGTTATTTATTAACAAACTTAAAAGCAATAAATGCATTTCTATACCTCTTTAATTAATTACCAGCTGAATCTCTAAATTCACACGAGCTGGATTTATTAAAAGTATTGCATATTTTTTTTCTCTTTATTATGACTACTTTCGGCAGCTGATCGAGCCAGCGGCTAGTTATTTGAGAAGTGAAGCTAACAAGGAAAGTGATTCAAACAAAAGTGATGTTCTAGAATAATTATGTATGGCAACACGTAATACTGAATCGAGAGTTCCGAAGATATGCTTTTTTAAAAAATTTTGTGATTTTGCTGTTGAAGTTTAGAACGAAAAAAGTGATATTTAATATTAAAGATAAAACTAAGAAAAATATTTTATCAGTTATTCCAAGACCAGACAGATAAACTGCAAGCGAACGAAAGCATAAAAAAACTTAACAAACCCTCTGGTGCGACATTAAAATATGATGACGGTAAAATCCTTTCAGATGTTTTTATCTACATACGCTGGTGCGTACAATATAGTGTGTAATCAAAAAATAATGAAATCGAAGAAACTTCTTTCTACACTGCTGGCCACCGTAAATACAACACCCTGAAGGAAGCATGCAAATAACATGAAATTTACAACATGCATTAGCGGAGGTGAGATATGAAAATGATTAGAATTTCAGCGCAGATGCACATCACGCGCGCCTGTGGCGCCACTTCAAAGCGTTATTTAAGGCTTGGAGTTTTCGACGATTTCAAGTTCGGCAATTGTGTTTTTCTTGTGGATTTTTCAAGAAAAAAAACAATCAATTATGCCTCGTAGTAAACAGAGATCATGGTTTGATCAAGTATTCGAGTTCAACAGAGGAAGGATAGTGGCCTATCCGGAGAGTGTGGATTATCTTTCAGGGTAGTCGTGTTGGACGAAATCAAACAACTGTAATGCGGATGGGTGACCGTTGGATGCAGAAGGGTACGACGGACCGACGTGTTCGATCGCATCCACCTCAGCGCACCACTTCACGTGATGACAGGAATATTGTGCACATGGCAATGATGGATCACTTAGTCATATCACAACCCATAGCACAGCACATTCAGTCTGTAATGCATCATCCAGTGTCTGCGCGTACCATTCGACAACCACAGACGTCTCCGCCGCCAATGTTGCGATAAGAGAAGGATGTGGACGGCAGAATGGAATGAAATTGTCTTTACTGACGAGTCACGCTTCTCTCTGCAACACCACGATGTTCGGATTCGAGTCTGGAGACACCGTGGAGAGAGGATGCTGAACAGCTGCGTTATGCACCGCCACACTGATCCTGCACCGGGTATTATGGTATGGGACGGTATTGAATATCACTCTTGTACTCCTGTAGTACGCATTACCGGTACTTTAAACAGCCAGCGCTACATCTCCGAGGTGTTGGAGCCAATTGTTCTTCCTTACCTTCAGGTCTTGCCCACATCCATATTTCAACAGGATAATGAGCTATCACACGTGGCGCGCATTGTCCAAGGGTTCTTCGTCAATAGCTAGATTGAATTGCTTCCCTGGCCGGCTCGCTGTTCGGATCTTTCGCCGATAGAAAAAATGTGGTCCATGGTTGCTGAATGATTGACCCAGATTACATCCCAAGCTGCCACACCAGATCACCTTTGGCAACGTGTGGAAGCTGCTTGGTCTGCTGTACGCCAAGAACACATCCAAAATCCCTTTGAAAAATGCCGAGGGGTGTGGCAGCGGTGATCTCCAACAATGGCGGCTGTTCTGGCTACTGATTCTCGAAGGAACCACACTTCACAGACGTCTATAAATTTAATCATTTGATACTTGGTCAACATGTTATCTACTAAATAAATTTTGTTGTGATATCTTGTCTTTCTTGGTGCTGCCGTTTGTGTGGCCAGCAGTGTATTTGTAAATATTATGGTACGTGGGTTAACAGTTATGATATACTTTTTGATGGTTAAGCTAAGAAATTTGTTAACTGATAGAAGTCTCTTTAATACGGTAACACAAGGTTTCACATAATTTTGGTCTTCTGTGGAAGTTGTCGTCTTAGTGAACAAGAGTCTGTGCAAGTGGATCGTTTAATGCAGATGTTTATTTAAAGGCTCTCTTAAATACTGGTCATTTTCAGATGTTATCGTCTTAAGAAGGTCAACGTTAAGAAACTTTTTATCATATTAAGGCGCATGAATTGGTAACTTTCTTTGACACAAACCGATTTTTCATGTATATAATCAATAATATCTTTTTTTCAAGTGTTTCAAGAAAAGTAGACAGTAGACTTAAGAACTCAATCGCGAAGAAAATTGGAATCGTTGAAGATTTTGTAGTTTAATCCTAGTCGTTTGTACGAAATATGTAAAGAAAGTACGTTCACAATATATTATTCAGTATAAATGAATACGTATATTCATTTTAAAATACGAAATTGTATTCAAAAGTATTTTTGTGTTATTTAAATACTTCCTTCGAGATAACTTAATTTGAAGGAAGTGGAATAAGCAAATAGAACATTTTTATTCTTTCTTCTCAAATATGAAGTTACAAAAATTGAAAATAGGTCTCCAAAAGGACACTCGCACTGCTAGTACGCAGATCATATAATTTAAAAACCTCTCAGAGGATGCAATAGAGAATAATTTTCATTTTCAAAAAGAGACTTTCTTTGGACTTTCCTATTCTTTGTTGCAACTAGGAAAGAGAGAATCGTTAAAGTCCGTTTCTCCACTGAAGGACAACATTATTAGTTCTCATTTGCTCCGGACTTCCTATCATGAGCATTTCTAAGATAGTTGTAATGCTATCACTTTCTTTCTATAAAGCATATCGCAAACTGTGAGTGAAAGACGTATCTTAGATACGGTGAACCATTCTCAGAAAGCAGCATTGTCAATATTCTTCTACACTGATTATGATAAATTAAGGAAAAATCACAAAAAATAGCGATTACTCCCTCAAGAATAAGCCAAACTGTGTAAAATTTGAATATGCTGCCAAGTAAGAGCAGCTGAGTAAAACTACAATATGCAAATAGTGGCGCTACACTCGGAATACGTCATCTGCGTGAAGCATAAATGTCCATGTTTGAGAGCAGGCCCACATATTTCACTATGATAGTGACATCAGAAATCTGAGACAGCCAATTCGTAACAATGACATCCAGGCATCATTTGCCTGCAGAACTACGATGGAGGGCCATTGGGAGACTTTAGGCAGGACAAAGTCAAACAGAAGTCGCCAGATGGCTAAATGTGTGTCCTTCTGTTGTTCAGAGACTTTGGAGGCAATTTTAAACCACAGACTCGGCATCTAGGAGGTTCAGCCAAGGATGGCCAACTGCTACGACGAGCGCCGATGACCGATATTTGACATTATGTGCAGGCAGGAATAGAACCCCTACTCCGACTCTTCTTACATCCTCCCTTACTGCAACCACTAGAATGTTGGTGTCAACGTCAACTGTACGTAAAAGGCTTCACGAAAGTGGTCTGTATGCCATGCGACCAGCCATTTGCGTGCCGCTCACGTCACGCATAAGGGGGACCGTTTGCAGTAGGCACGACAACATGTCCACTGGACGCCTGATAAATGGAGGGCTATTCTCTTTACAGATGCGTCCAGGTGTAGTCTAGAAAGCGATAGTAGGAGTTATTTGGTATGGAGAGAACCTGGAACCCGTGATCATCCGTAAAACATGCGTGAAAGATTGCATACGGAAGAGGCAGTGTCTGTGTTTGGGGTGGCATCTCTTTGGGTGGACCTACAGACCTCCATATCTTTCCAAGGGAAACCGGGAATGCTCAGGTTTATAGAGATGGCATCCTTGATGTTTATTTGTGCCCATATGCCGGGGCAATATGTGATACTTTCCTGTTACAGGACGACAACGCAAGACCACACAGGGCTCGCATCGGAGATGATTATCTTCAACAGGAAACAATTATGCGCATGGAGTGGATCCCTGGACTTGAATCCTATTGAGCACGTTTCGAATGCTTTAGGGAGACCTTTAGCTGCTCTCAATCCGCCCCTCAGACCCTTGCCGCGCATACAACTGCTTTGCAAGAGCAACGGCTATCGCTTCCTATGGAACTGATAGACCGCATAATTGAAAGCATCACCCATCGCTGTATGTGCTGTATTGCTTCTAGAGGCGATCATATTCCATATCGAAGGTACGTTTCCTATAGCAAACTGACACCTTCGATTTGCTCTTTTTATACATGCGCTAATTTCTATACTACCACAATTGTCTGGCAATTTCCTTTTATGTTATTTGATGCCTTACTATATGTTGTATATTGTGGGTAAGTTTCATAAAGTTCTATGTGTAACTTTTCAGTAATCGTGATTTTTGTGATTTTTCCTTAATTTATGATAACCAGTGTATATTTCCTATTTACGTTTCGGTATTTGAATTAATAAATCTTACTTAAGTATAATTACATGGAATCGTTAATTTTGTTAACGAATTAGCCTTCCAGTTTTCGTTACAATCCCGTCTATCCTATAGTTCTATATACATTATATAAAAAATTCGTAAATTATATAAAAAATTTCACTTCAGTTACTTATTTTTTTTTAGTTTTACTGAAAGTTAAATTTAATTTACACACTATCCTAATTTTCCTTTGATTCACGTCATATATATCAACTCAGACCAGAATGTTTTACAAATTATAGTAAGTGCCATTTAATGTCACTGTGGTCAGTGTTCTCATGTCGATACTGTTATCCAAGGGCCAAACACCGACAGTTTGCATAAGAAAATATAGAAAATACTTTGATCTTTTAATGTCATCAATGCTTTATAGAAGACATTTTTAAAACTGAAAAATAAAATATAAAAGCTTATAGGGTTTCCCTTACTTTGCATAATAAATTTATTTTAAGTTTGATACCTTTCCTGAACCTCTCAACTTCCCCTTGTTGTTTCTCGCCAGTATGTAAATTTAAAGTTAATTCAAGTGAATATTTAAACGGGTAAATCTTTGAGTTTATGCAGAATGCGTTTTCGTTAGCAATCGCACGTTTCGCTGCTATCTCGCTGTTACGCTAGTAATCCTTTTGACCATTTCAGATTATCATCACGCCTGTTAAGTTTTCGAGAGTCAACCTGTTAGTTGTGAATTAACGTGCTAATCTAGCACTATTCTATTTTAGACCTGACTTGAATTGTATTCTACATTTAAGTTTCTCACCGCAAGTTGACGGTGTTTTGTAATGCACAAAGATCGTGTCTTTCTGTTAAACTTTGAATTAGTAAGGGATTACTTTTCACCCTTCTTCTGTGCTGGTAATTTATTCATGCCCGTGCGAGAATTCGCCAGGTTCATTGTAGGATGTAGAGCTGTTTTATGTGGATCAGTAGAGACAGATCTTACAAGCTATGAATGACATCGAAATATAGTACAGAAATTATGAAATAACAGAGACATGACACCGAGTAAGGAAGTGGCCAAGAATCTTGATTTTAATTTCAGCGATCAATTAAGTCTTGGAAGTGCCTTTCAAGAACGATAATAAAGGAATATTTGAAACATGCCAACCTTTCAATAAATAATTAAACATGGAAGTTGAATAACTAAAAAGGTCTCCAATTAACGTACATTGTGAAAACGTCATTGCTTGGGTTAATACTGTTGAAAAAACTCAAGTTGTAGCATCCATGGCAGAAACAAACATCCGCTTGTCGCTTTCTGAAACAAATTTTTAGAAGTTTTACGAATATGAACATTTCATAAATGAACTTTTGCGTTATGATTTCAGATGATTAACTAATAATGACTTTTTTTCCTAATTAAAATACTGTGAAGGTAAGTATGTATATGTTTCCAGTTATATTTCTATAAAAAAGTCCATTGACAGTTTGAAGAATATTTTCTCGTTGCTTAATTTTATCTTTCAGGTGATTATCAAAATAGTCATCGACAAATTCAGATTGATCTTCACATGTGATTACATTATGATGTGATTCAGTAATGTGACGACACTAAGCACATTCGCAAGAGAATTTAAAGAACAAGCGATGATTATTTTCAAATCATGGCTTATTAAATGGACCTTGTTGTTTGTAGGATATAGAGGGGTGAGAGACTCTTTTACCTCCTCCCGTGGTGTTCTCCTTCAAAATTAAGGCCGAACTGCAAAATTAGTGCTCGAGATTACACCTGTACGACCAATGGTGAAATTTTGGTATCTCGTCCACTTATACCTATACCGGTTTGTACGAGATTGCCCAGGTTTTTTAGGAAAGACCCGGTATTTCCAGGATACAGCAACACTGCTCTTGCTGTTTATGCTTCGTACGTTCCTCTTTCTACAATGATCTGATCAGAATAAAATTCCGTGTCTTATTTGAGAGGTTTTTGGTTTGATGATTGTAACTCCCAAAATGCGTGGCCTAAAATCTTAAAAATAAGTGCTCCTTCAGTTTTTAAGCTCTCGCTTTACTTATAAACCATCAGTAGTGGACTCGCTGAATTTTAAACTTGTCTTTTTATAAGTTGATTGCAGCGAGGCCGATAATTGATCGGCATTTTATGAAGTAATTCTTAGTAAATTACCATTAGGTAAAAAGACTTTTGAGAATTTTTGGTTATTATAATTACGGAGCAGTACACTTAAAAATTGTCTAAACGTTGGTGATTAAAATCATTTTTAAGTTTCCCTCATCCCCAGACCTTAGTTTCGATGAGCTCTAAATTAATCTCTGGCAAAGTATTCATAATTAATGGCACAATCTCTGTCCTCATATTTCTCATAAAATCTAGCTCTAGAATAGCTTTTACTGAATTTTATAAATACCAAGACAAAGAGAAAAACAGCATACTTTAAAATGTAAATCACCAAGTCAATAAAGCTAAATTAATTAATATGGTTTCAAATTTATAAGTTTATTATTCAAGTCTAATGCATCGTCTTGTTTCACATTCACTTAATATGTATAAGAATAAAGTATCGCAAGATTCATAAGAAAGACAACAAAATGTTAACTCGCTATAGCTCTGGCTATTAAGTTCATAATTACTAAGATAATTATGTCTTTTAAATTAATGGTTTTGGGTTTACCACTGTAGACCATAGTAAGTAAATTCAGCTTCAATGGGATTTTTAAATTTAATGCATTCATATAAAACAAATAAAAAGAACTTTTTAGGTATTTTCTCCCTTTTTTTCCAGCATGCTTTCGGAGTGTAACGGTAGCACACTCGGCGCGTATCGAGAGGTCCAGGTTCGAGTTCAGGGAAGGACATAACATTTTTCACCTCTCCTGCTTGGAAAAAAAAATCTAATGACACTTCAGTGGCATCCGAGCTATAAAACGGTAGTAGACGATAATTCGTCACCACTAGGATTTGGCGAATAGTTCCCCTAATCCCGGTCGCCCTTAATGGGAGTATATAAAATATTTTCTCCCTCCTCCTAGCAGGCCTTTGTAGTGTAATGGTAGCACACTCGGTGCGTATTCGATAGGTCCAAGTTAGAGTCTCGGCAAGTGTAATGCAAATTTGTTACGTCCCCTGATTCAAAACAACCTAACGACTCTACAGGCTACAAGAAACAACTAGTTTTTAAAAAAGCTTTTAACCCTTGAATCAATACAATTACTATAATGAGAGTATTAATATATCTCTACTTCATCAGAATATTATAATAATCTAACAATTATTGTACAAAGGTTTCTGAAATTTAAATAAAATGTCCTGCACAAAAAAGTGAAAAAAAAACCTACTTATTTTATACAAAGCGAACAAAAATTGTTAACACAATAAAAGAAAATAAAGTAATTGGATAACATCCTAGAAAATTGTACCGCGTTGTGCTAAAAATTTTCTTAACACATTTATATGGAATAATAATTATTAAGACACTTAACACTGTTATATAATAAAAATGAAATGAGGCAAAAAATTAATAAGTTTTCAGTAATGCTATAAATTTAAATTATCGTTTTATTTTATTTATAAGTTCAATTTAATGCTGTGTTTATGTTTATTTCTAAGTATATTTGAATATTTATGGATTTCAATTCAACCAAAAAAAAACGAAGAATAAATTATGAGCTCAGAAATGAAAAACTAAATGGAGAATATTTTGAACTAATCTAACTTTCATTTCCCTTTTAACACTCCGTAAGAAATAATCTAAATTAGCTTGAAAACCAAATCTAATAGTTACAAAACACAATATAATCAATCAGAAAATAATATGCAGCTCGTAATCATAACAAAATGTACATAACTACAACGAAATGTACTTAATTCTAATGTATCAATTAACCGTACTATAAATTATCGCATAGGAATTATGCCTTAATATGGTAATTTGATGGTACTTTGCATTCCCGTGAGTGAATAGGCCAGATAAACAGGATGACTTGACCTCCATTGAGGGAAATAATAAATCATACAGCAAGATACACAAACATAATAAGAAAAAGAGGATATAATGAGAATTTTTCTTTTAGACGCCTGGAATATCGTAGGTTACCAGACTCATTTTCATATTAAAGTCTAAAAGCGTAAATACCTAGCAAGATGCGCCCTAACAATCGCAGATTCTGAATTAATTCACTAACGACCGCTCACAGCCTGTTATTTATAGGTTGCTCCCGGACAGAGTAAACATTTCTGGAACCTTCGAGAAAAACCGTTCCTTTAGGCTTCATTATCAGCAAAATTTGTCAACAAGTACGACTTTCCGGTTATATTTATGATTCTACTTGAGTTATCTTTGCTAATCCAATGCCAAATATCTCAGAATTAAAAGACCTATGAAGTAATCCATTAAATAAGGACATACAAACAGAGCCCCAAATTCACCATTAAAATCAAATGGTCCAACCGGGATAATGGTTAGCGATGCTGACTGCCGTAACGAAGGGCCCGAGTTGAAATATCTTTAAAGGCATGGGTGTTTGTATATGTATAGTGTCTGTGCGGCATGGGAGCACTCTAAATATGCCGCGACCCGAAAGTCCTCTTGGGAGGTTGAGGGTAGAAGAGAAAGGATGGGAGACCAACAGACCCGTCCTCCCGGGGTGCTGTCCATCAGAATTGGGGGTGGAACTGAGCAAACTCGTAGTGTCAGTTGTAAAGTGCTCAAGGCTCTTGCCAACGACAGGCACAATCTTCCATGCCTTGCCACTACGAAATTTCGTAGGCTTGTTCTGATGTTACTGTCAGACAACTGAGATACATCCAAAAACAACACCAAACTAAAATAAACATGCACTATACAAAATGGCCTAAATAGGTAACTAATTAAATAAATGTATATAAACTCAATCAAATATACACGATAGAAAAATACTTAACTCGAAGATAGTAAACAAATAATTGCAAATATTTATACCAACTTAAAACAGCTTTTTTAAATATGTATAAAGAGGCTTAATATATTAAATTTGATTCATTCTAATTGTAACATGATAATCACTGTACACTATACAAGCTGTTACGCTTAAAATATTTCCTAATTACGTTCTCCTGTATTTTTATGAGTTTAAACAACATGAAACAAAAAGCGAAAGTTATCCCGTCCCAATCTATTGCGCTGGGAGCGTAATCACGATTCAGTTAAAGCCATTTTAACTTTTTTAAGCTTTCATGGTCATTAATGGCGTACGTATCAAACCTGACTTTTAATCTTCGTTAATATCCGAGAGTTGAAATGAGCTCCAATATTGTTTTTAACCAAGCACGTTATCACTCCCTAGAGGTTTACTTTGCAGCTGCGCCTTACCACAGCGAAATGAGTTGAAAAATATTTTTACGAATGGTTAAACCTCAGCGGTGTTGTTTTATCTAGATATGGCTAGGTACTTACGAAAGCATTTAACTCTGTACGTTGAAACACAGTTAGTTCACCCGCACTGCAACCGAACTAGCGTTGCATGAAAAATTTAAAAGCAGCGAACGAAGGAACTCTGTGAAACCTGCATCAATTTTGCAAGATGCAGTTTATTGCTAGAAAGCTTTCCCAAAATAGCATCGGTAACGATCATACGGCAATTTTTCCTGAAAAAGGTTATGATGCTCTCTCTGAAAAGAGTTTAGAAAAGAAAGGTTATATGGAATAACTAATGGAAGTATATGTGGTATCATAGAGTAAACGAAAGAACAGGAGACTTATATATACATATAAAATATAATAATCAACATCAATTTTTAAAATAGCATAATTTTAAAAAATTTAAAAAGTATGATTTATATCTTAAAGGATATAATAATTAACATCATTTTTTTTAAAAAATTAATTAAAGCATTATTTTTAAAAGAAAAGCAGTAAATTAATAATAATAATAATAATAATGCACGTGCTTTCAGTTTCACGCATTACTTTAACAGATACTCTGCTTCCAATAACTCGCAAAGGAATATGCAAACAATTCGAAAAATTTAAAGCCTAAGAGGAAACAAATGGAATTGCCAATTTAATGACTCTCACTTAATATTAAGAACCTTTCTTCAGGTACATATCTAATAATTAAATAAATATATTTATTTTTAGTAATCCTTGAGCACGAATTTTGTCATTTTATTCTTAATCTTAAAAACCGGAAGTTTGCTCTAACTGCAAATGATACGTTTCAGTGTTAGAAAAATTCTTTTGTAGCTATTTCATATATGTATATGTATATAAATATATTTATGTGTATGTTTGTGTGGGTAACGCGAAACTAAGGGATACACAAGAAATTTTACTTAAATCTTTACCATTCGAAAAACATTTTTAATGCTGCCACAAAAATCTGTCTTAATAATTGTTGGGACAACATTATGAAGTCCTTAAAGTGTAAGTAACATTGCTGTAGTGTCAGTTGGGATAAGAAAACAAAATACTTAGAATTCTTATATGTTACATTTGTGAACTAATTCATGTTTATTTTAGAATTTCAGAGCTTCTTTAAATACATAAAAATGATGTTTATTAGCATTGCCAACTTCAGGGTAAAACTATTAATGTCTGTAATGAAAATACTTGGCTATCTCTACTTCCAGCTCTGAGATCTTCACGCATTTTACGGGTATGGTAATTTTATCAATATATTTCTTCTGAAATAAATTTAGAGTGCATCGTATATAAGACGTGTTCAGTGGGAAAGTGGGATAGATTGTTATTTTAATATTTCGCTCACACTTTAAAATTTTAATCTAGCTCCAGTGAATTCAGTAATGCAATAGGATATCGAGTTGCATTTGAGGTAATAATTTTTTTGTCAAGAAAATAACAATAAAAAATATCTTATCTCGCATACTTTATTTCATTTAATCAAGAAATGGCTGCATTCTGTGTTCAACCAAGGCATTAATATAAATGTAAGCAATAATTTTGAATAAACATATGCACTGAGGGGGAAAAAACAAACATATTACCAATTAAAATAATGTGATGAGTACACCACGTGAATTCCTTTTACGGAATTTTAAATTATACGCATTTTGCACTTCATTTAAACTTATTGGATTGAATTAAATGTACTTCGTCGATACTGCACAAGCCACAATAGAATAAATTCACTCTTTAAAATGCACTATATTTGTTTACCGTAGCGACACTCTGGCGCTACGTTCACTTGGCAGCGTTACATCTCATTCATTTTATAACTCAGAATGCACAAAAATTATGTATATTATATGCTAATCGTTGCCACATGTTCTATTCATATACTATGATAAACCTAAAACGATGTATAAAAGAAATTAAACAAGCAACAAAAAAAAGAAACAGTTTTTCACAGACGAGACAGTATTTCTCATTCAGTTAATTCAGTTCTCACTTTGCGATGAAGCAAAAATACATAAAAACTGAAAATATCTATATTAAAAATTACCAAGTAAATCTTAAATACTCATTTCCTCGAATAAATACCAGAATGGATTAAGCATGATTTAATTCGCAATAATAAAAGAAGGCGTTATCTTTGTTGTTGCGAAGTTTAGTTTCTCTAGATTGGCTACAAATCCATTATTCTCCTAAGTTTCATATGTAAATATATATGGCTGCCATATGAAAAATAACTAGCCTTAGCCGCACTTAAACAACTTTTAAATTGTTGATAATTCTACAACTCTTACATGAAGATTTACTAAAGGCATAAAAACTTTAACTGAAAGATAAGAACAACATAGTTCTATCATTTTAAAGCAAAAACTGCACAATTTAGCAACATATAATAAAAAACCGAGCTCCCTGAGCCGAGTAACAGAGTGGATATATATATATATATATATATACTTTTGGTGCGGCCATTTGCAACGAAAATAGGAGGTGCACATTTACATATTATAGCAGTCCTATGTGCAAAATTTCAACGTTCTGAGGCTACACGTGTTTGAGTTATGCGAGATACATACATACATACGTACGTACGCACAGACGCCACGAAAAAAAATCTATTCAGAATGCATTTTAAATCAGTTTTATAATTTTTTGGGCAAGAAAAAAGAGTCCTTTATTCTGTTTTACGTTTAGATATCACGCAAAAGCATCATTAAATTTCAATCCGATAGCGGTCAAAATGGATATTTTCGTTGAAATTTTATAACCGAAATTTTTCGCGATAACAATACTTCCTTTTTATTTCGTACGAGAAAGTAAAAAGGTGATATTTAAGAGTTATTTTCAAAGCACATTCATATTTCATCAAGCAATGTAAGGCATCAGCTAAATTTTAATGCTGCCAAATGTTTAAGAATAAAATTTGTATCGTCTTAATAACTTTTAAAAAGAGGGCTGAAAGGTTATGCCACTATTCTTACGAAAATTACTTTTCAAAAGAAGTTCATAAAAATTTATGTTGCAATAACATCGTTCATTATATAGTTCGCATAGTAAAACCAAAATATGGCTCTCTGAAGGTTTGATTATATTTACAGCAGATTCGGAAAAAGTATTTTAAGCAAATAGAAACAAATCATATGAAACTCTTCCGAAGTACTTTATGTAGTTAATAAAATATTTGAAATTCTAAGAAACTGATATTTATATTTCAATCCCGACAAAATAATATGTGGGATACCTTGTAGTGGTATTTTTTCTGCAAAAAGTGTTTCAATGTAAAACAAAGTATATGATATATATGAATATGATTTGCTTTCATACGAAGAAATGTATGTTATTATATTTTCCAGGATTTCATTTGAATAGCAGAAACGAAAAAAATAGAAAATTTTTATTTAAAACAAGGGCATTAGTTAAAAAAATCTAATATTTTAAAAAACATCTGTTCTGTAATATCTTGGGAAATGATGTTCTTTCTTAGACATTTACATTAATAATATTAACATAAAATCTTATGGAGTCACTATTTTTTTTTGAAGCAGTAGACGTGAAAAATGAGCAAATACCCTCTCCCGGACTCGAATACGAGCCGAACGGTTATCTCGAATATGCGCCGAGTGTGCTACCATTAGACCACGAAGGCATGCTGAAAGGAGGGAGAAAATACCTTATACACTCTCTCTTTTAAATGGCGACTGGGGATTAGGGGATCCAAATCCTCTTGTTGACGAGTTATTTATTATTCACCACCTTTTATTTCGGGCGCCAAAAGTGGAATGATTAGAATACTTTTTTTGGAAGCAGGAGACGTGAAAAATGAAAAATTCCCTCGCCGGGGCTCGAACCTGGATCTCTCGAATACGTGTCAAATGTGCTAACAGGGTTTGACAAAATAAGACCGCTTGACAATGTACGCACGATTAAAGTCATGTGGATTAAAAGTGCAACTGGTACTCCTACTTGTAATCCACTAATGATTTATCCAAGATCACTTAATGATTTATGCAAGATAAAACAACGAATGTCGTATTAGACCAAGGGTACGCAACCTGCGTTTGCTTCCGAATCCTTTGAGTCTAAACTTTAAATATGTGGACCCCACATAAATGTATATGAAATTTCCTTAAATGAAATATTTATTTGTAGTATATTAAAACCTAATAATTTTAACAGTTAAACAATTTTTAAATGAAATTTTTATTTAGGCATCAAAGGTTGAATACTGAAAAGAAAATTATAAAATAATGTTTTTTAAAAATATATAAAAAATTTTAAAAAGGGACTGAAATTTATAATTTTTTATTTCATTTTTGGAAGGGGTTCACTAGGAAAAAGGCGTTCAGTAACACAAATGATAAATTGCCACAGCGATACCAATTACTCAGTTTAGAATTAAATGACTCCCTCTGACTCACTCACACAGTCTCTCACTTTTAGTTGATGTCACTTTCACCAGATTAGTTGTCTAACCACGAATTACTGGAATTCTCTATGACATTAATTCATTTTATCATTATTATTAAATCCTTTTATTAATAATATTTTATCATGAACCCTTTATACACGAAACAATTTTTTTTCCTGTGGACTTCCCAAAATTTGAATGGATCTCTGGGTGTCAATGTAGACACCGGTTGAGAAACGCTATATTAAACATTCCGATGACAACATCTGGTTTCCTTGTGAAATCCAAACACAGCCATAATAACGAAGCATTCAGCTACACTGAGCCTGACAAAATATTTTGCAATTTGGGAAGGTACTAGCTTTATAGAGGTAAAACCTTTCTGCGACCAAAATATACCAAACTGTTATTACTTCAGACCAGATTTGCCAAATTGCGTATGAGCAGCATTCTTCTTCGGTTGCATTACAGCCACAAATTTTCAAGTGACTGTATGGCGCGACAGTTTGTACATCTGTTGCTTCATCTCCAAAGCATGCTCATGTGAGCACGCTTTGGAGAGGGCTAAGTTAATTCTGCATCAAGGATGATTACATTTGTTCAAAATTACAGCTTTGAGTTATTTTAAAGTATTTCAGTATACTGCTTGTCATTTTGAGTCATTCTGCAGAGATTATAACGCATAGTGTTAATACGTTCACCACTTCAGCAAGGACAAGCAAAACAATAGTCATTTTCTGTTATTTATGAAGCCCACTATCCTTTGCCAAACTCTTCATCATAAAATTTATAATTATTAATTCGCATCCAATCATTAAAAATATATTCACTACATATTTATTCGTACAGATGTTTATCAATTAGAAAAACAACCAAAAACTAACTTTTTAAGATCCCAGAAGCTAAAAGTCGAAACAGGGGTACACAAGCAATCGTAAAATTAAGCGCTTTGTCAAAAGGTAAAAATGAAAATCAGAAATATGTAGCAAAGATCATTCATTCATCTTAATGCTTTCATTCTGTACACATAAGCAATGTACCTTTTTCCCATTGTGGATTCAAGTGGAGACAGGTCTTGCAATGAAAGAGGAAGAAATAATATCTTAAATAAATATTTGATGTATTCGTTACGGATACAGATATTTAACAAAGTAAGTTCATTGGATTTCCTGAGGCTATTGACATTTATATTATACCCATTGAAATTAAACTTCTCTCTTTAGCCTTTCTTTAACTTCTTTAGATCCCAAAAGGTTTGTGATTTGAAGACTCCCCTATCTAGTTTCAGTTTTCAAAACAAAAATAAAACGAATTCATTCAGAAACTTCCAGATTTATCAGTTATTATCATTTATTTATCACTTAGGGACAAAACGTCCTTGAATAAATAAAGGTAACTGCAAAAGACAAAGATATCTAACTGTAAACACTGAGATACCATTCTTCTTGCGTCAACATATTGCGATTGGAGTTAAGATTATATTATGAGACACTAAATACTGAATCTCTGCAAACACTGAAAACAAACACTATTTCAAGAACTTGTGCATTAGAAATTGAATAACTAGTACAAGAAACTACAATATTAAAATGAGAGGCAAATTATAGTATTGTAACATTAAATATGAAGCCTGCATAGCATTTGATATAAAAAATGAATAAATCAGTTTGCTTTTGACGAACTGCCAATAATATAACACTTAAAACTTTAAATAGAAATTGAACACAAAATATGATAGGATTGAAAATGGTAGACCCATAAAAATAATAGTACGCAATAGACATACAAATTTAGCCACCAGCTACCCAGCGTTAAAGTCGCTGAACACTGGTAGCTCGGTCCAAGATTCGAATTTCACGAACGGGCTAGCTGCATGGGCGTTTTCGTGGTTTTCAACCAAGTATAATGCATATATTAGCCAGCTCTCTTAGAACTTTCTTCACGAAGGCATTATAGCCCTCAAAGTTTTGCCGTAAACATGTAAACCAAACAAAAACGAACTTTTTTGTATGTTTTATAAGATGATTTATTTGTGTATGGGAAAACAATCGTGTATTTTATTTAGATGTTTGTGTGTATTTTTACGAGCACTCGTAATTTACTGAGTGGTATTTGACAATAATTGTAAATTATGAAAATAAATAAAACTCAATAAAATTTTCTGCTCTTATTTTAGTTTCACCTGGTAAGTTATTTTATTTCTTCACTCACATTCGTGAGGTATATTTTTTTGTTTTTGAAATTAACCAAGATTAATCTAACATATCTGAAGTAAACATATATACACTGCGTCCACAAAACTCCTTACCCAGCCTTTATTTTCACAACCATTGGCCAAAGACGTACATTTCCAGTTACAAAATTGTTTTAAATGACACTAAGATTCATGTTTTAGAATTTTTAAATTTAAAAAAAAATTTCAGTTTTGTAAAAATTACGAAATCTAACTCTTATACATTCTTATGTCGGGGAAGTTTATCTTTCTTATGACCACCCTGTATATATTTATTTAGGAAAGTTCTGTACTCGTTGAAAAAAATAAACCACAAAATGTTGCTAAAGAAATTGACCGATATATAGGATTTTAAAATTTAAAGTCTTTGCCATCGTACTGAATTTGGTTTATGTGATTACGGCAAAACCTCGAGGGCACTCTGCCAAAGGAGAGAGATGCCTTCGTGGAGGACATTTTAAGGGAAACTGGCTTGTATGCACGTTACACATAGGGAAAACCACGAAAAGCCTATGCAGCCAGTCTGTTCGCGCGATCCGAGTCTCGGACCGAACTACTAGTATTCAGCGAATTTACCGCTCGGCCACTAGTGATCTCGAATATGCGTTTAGAAATCGATTAGTAAATGAATTAGAGTAAAACGACGCTGAATTTCCCTCTTTAAATGGTATTCTGAATTTATTAGTGCATTTTGTCATTTACTAGTATATACTAATATAGTACTTACTAGGAGTCTTTAATTGACAGAAAAATGATAAATTCCTCGTCTTACTAAATGAATTAGAGTAAAAAGAATACTAATAGATTTACTAGTAGTCTTTAGTTTATAATTTTGTTATATTTGATATCCCAAAGAGTTTTCAGACAAATAATTTACATGTTTTCAAAGTCTAAAAATATATATATTGCTGCGAAAAATTCGGCGGTTACGCCTGTATGTAAGCTTTCCGGCATAGCACTAGAGGTGCCATAAAATAGTGTATGGTAGGGTTGCCAGATTGGCGCCTTTGACTTTATCGCCCATTTGGCGACCAAATCGGCGATATCCCATGGTCCAATCGGGAAGCTTCTAGAATAACTTCCTGTCGAGATATTTCTCGAAACCTGTGGAACTTAAGGAAAAGCTATATAAACCCTTGCGTTTCGTAGAGCCGTTATTGCGAGTAGTGTGATTAGTTGTGAGAGTAGTGTGAGAATAGCTGCTTACTGTGAGTGCTAAGCTACGCGAGAGTTTTGTGAACGGAAAGCGATCGAGATAGTGCTTTGCCGTGAAGCTACCTTTATAGTATAGCTTGACAGTGTATTGGTGCTTGTTCCACGGTGTTTATTATAAGTTTAGTGTTGCCGTGAAGCTACCTTTACAGTTACAGCCTAAAGCTGTGTTGCTGATTGTTTCAGCGTATTTATTGTAGATTTTCGACGCCTTTAAAGGTAATTTTGGAACTGTGCTGTAAATAGTGATTCTTGTAAATAAATTGTGCTTTTTATTGTTCTGCATCGTGTTTTCATCAGATACTCTCAAATCCACGAACCCGTAAAACGCAACAATATTTTCATAAAATTTTATTACTTTAGGATCATAATCTGGTAAACGAACAAAATTCATTAACGTACAAATATTTTTCATTTCTAATTAGCACAAATAATATTACGAGTTGGCTACGTACGAATACTGAAGCTTGGAAATGTTTCCTTAGGACGCGAATTCTATAAGATTTCATGAATAAGATAGCCCTTTTGAAAAAAAAATTATATTGATCAATGTTTTCACAATTTGCATATAAGATTTCATAAATAAGATAGCCCTTTTGAAAAAAAAATTATATTGATCAATGTTTTCCCAATTTGCAAAGAACTGTCTGTCATGCAACATCTTAACATCAGAAATTTTTTTCTCAATGATGTTTAGATACGTACAAATGCAAACCTTTCGCTTTCAATTTGTGTATGGACCCTCAATATGATTATAGACCTTGATTTCGAATGCCTTAGTATCTAACCAGCTTTTGAGCGTCAAAAGCCACTGAACACTGTTAGTTCAGTCAGAGTTCGAGTCCGGGGAACAGACTGGCTGCATGGTCGTTTTCGGGGTTTTCCTCATGTGTAATGTGGAGACCAACCGGTTTTCCTTGAAAAGTCCTCCACTGGGTTCCTTTCTTTCCGTGTAGTGCCAAATGACCAAGAACGTAATAAATAGATTAAAAAATAATACTGATAATTAGGTCAAGACTTGTCATTTTTGGAGCCAAATATGTTATATTTTATTTCTTACAACGCGTATAAAGAGTTTCTAAATATAGATACAGGCATTAGATGCACGTATAAAATGTTAGGAATTTTTTTGATAAAAGATAAAGAAGTAAAACTTTTATTTTAATTTATAAATACGGAAATGAGTCAAAGAATCGTTTTAAACAGGAAAACAGGCCCACCAGCGACCTAGCGTTAAAATCGCTGAACACTGGTAGTTTCGATCTGGGTTCGAATCCAGGCGAACGGGCTGGCTGCGTGGGCCTTTCCGTGGGTTTCCCCATGTGTAATGTGCATACGAGCCGATTTCTCATAGAGTCCTCCATGAAGGCATCCCTCTCTTTAAGCAGATAGCTTTAGTGTGCTTTGCCATAATAAACTAGAACTAGAAGTAATTTAAAACATTTTTGAAATAGGAAGAATATGTCTTGAAGCGACGGTTATGAAAATAAAAAAAGATAAGGAGTTTTGTGGACCCAGTGTATATTTGGATTAAAAATGCTGTTTACTTGTTTTTATTTACTTCACCAACGGTTATGTTAGCTTAATACTCATCCTGATATTTTTATAACTGCAATTTAAAATATTTCATAAGTAGCTATTTTCCCTTTATACATCTAAATTTGTTATCAACATCTCGAGAGAACTACTTAAAATGAATACATCCTGTTTTTCGTTTAATCTCCAAATTGGAATAAATTCTTTAAACCCTAGGGGAATGGGTATTTTTACTTATTTTTTACTGTCAATTATCCTTTGTCATTGCTTTTGCCTTGTTACAGGATTACTGAACAATGCGAAAGCTGTAACTTAAAAACTTTTGCAATGAAAAAACTTAATTTTTTATTTTAAAGTATTTCGACAAATCTTTCGAAAATATGCTGTTGTTCATATTTCGTTTTATTAATGTCATTTAATTCTTAAACATAATAACAGGAGTAATCCGATTTCGATAATTCTAAAAAATATTTAATCATCTTTTCTAATATTATATTTATCTTTTAACTATAAACAAATAATGCTTTTGTGTCGAAAATAATTTTCATAATACCCCTTTCGACGCTTATTTTATTTCTTACAAATAGAAAATAAATTAAAAATCTCTGAAAAGATAGCTTTAATATATATATATATATATATATATAATGTAATGTCTTAAGGAAAAACTTCAATGCCCTTCCAAGGGCTGTGAATGTCATCCAAGTCAACAATTTTGTTACTTGCACACTTGTTTTGCAGCTGTTGTTTTCTTGTTTGTTTAGTCAAATACAATGAAGCGATAATAAATTACGATGCATCGGTTACAAAGTTATGGCACAATAATAAGTAAATTTTAAACAATTAAACTTATTTTTCATGGAATTACACCTATCAACTGTACTCAAACATTTAAAGACAAAAGACAAAGAATGCTATTCTTTCATTCTCTTAACAACTCCTTGCTATTTCAGAAATTGTGTCTCAGCTAATAATTCAACAGTCTTTCTGTTCAGCGTCTAAACTGTAACAGTAAGACAAGGTTTCACAATCACTAGTTTTTGTTGCTAAATACTAATCTCGCCTACAGTTGATACCCTTGCTCTGTATCCACTATTACATATCTCTTTTTTTCCTAGCTAAACAACAGAAAACTCAGTTGTTGTTGGTGTTATTGCTGTGACTTATCTCACCTGTGTGACTGTAATAAAAGATCTAGCTTATAAGTTCATGAGACCTGACGCGTTCCAGAATCAGTTCCTTCCTGGAAAGAATTTTCTTTAAGGCGATTAATGAATAAAAGGATATACAAACGAGTAGATGATGAAGATCCCATGCAGGATAAATCCCATTACACAGTGAGGATAAATCTTGCGTAGTAAAGTGTAATTCTCCTTGATCTTACCAATAAACATGATGTCCAAGTTATTGCTAGATTTTGAATTATTAGTGGTACCTCGGTAAAGGCTCACTTTGAAATGCGCCCAACTTGGTATGCGTGCTGTGTGGATTTTTGCTTCATGGAAGAAGGTCAAGAAATTTTTGCTTCATATCTAACATTTGTTTGGACTATGAATCGAGTTCAATGAGTCACGAATGCACGAATTACGATTTTTTGCCTCTTATGAGACAATTATACGACTGTCCCTGAGCGTCACTACGCCTGTTACTGCTATTCAGTAAACAACAGGCATTAGTTTGCCTGTTGTTTACTCTTGAGTTTCCAAGTGATTTTCTCTTAATTTTTTGCAAATTCATTAATATTGAATTTTAGGAAAGACAATGAGAAGTGTCAAGAATCGAAAATTATTAGGAACACCATGGAGAGGAAAAAAATAGATTGTTCAAAAGTACAAAGATGGCATCTATACTTGTGCCTTGGCTATTGCATAACGTTTGCAGAATACAATGTTGTGACAATGTGTACAATTGTGACAACCAAACGCTATTAAATCGGATAATATTTCAAAGGAAGTGAATTCGATGAGCATAAAGGGATCAGAGACGTTATAGTAGAGATTCTAAACCTTTTTTTCATCATGTACACTGAGCAAAAAAAAAAAAAAAAAAAAAAAAAAAAAAAGAGACAGTTCTATATTTCCCGTTCTACTGAGCCGATTGACGAAATTCAAATTGCGTTTTTCATGTGCCAAAAGCACGACATAAGATATATATCAGACTTATATATAGTTTTGTTTTAACATAGGTATTTTGACCCAAAACTGGCCTTTTTCTGAAATAACATAACAATTTCTTTCCATATTTCGATTCTACGATTCAAATTACGATTAGATATTAAATTTTGTAATTTTCGGTGAGAAATTTATGAAGAAATTTTAAAAATTTTTATTTTGGCAAATTTTTTTTGTTTGCTCAAAGAATAATTCACTTGGCGAACTTCTTAATTTTTGACAACCTATTTTCCTTTCCTTTTTCTTCATTGTCCACGAGCGGGAAAAACGTCATCGTTTATACTTTCAAATAATTTTAAATTTGTTTTCAAAAAATTTATAAAAATTATTTAAAAATACAAATTTTAAAAATAAATCGTAAAAAATAGGCGAATTTTATTTGGAATGAACCTAAATTCCGAAATATGAAAGGAAGAATCAAATAAGTTTAATAAAAAAGAGATATTAATAAATATATATCAAATTCAATTAACATTGAGGAGTTAAAATTTTAAGAGCAAATTTTTTCAAAAATACACTTGCGAATTTTACAAAACTTGACAGATTGGCTTAATTTGAATCATAGAATCTAAATATGGAAAAAGCTGGCATGTTGTTTCAGAAAACGTCAGCTTTTGTGTCAAAATACCTACATTGGAACAATGCTATATATAAATCTAATACATATCCTAAAAACGTAGGTTAAATTTCATCAATCGGCCCACTAGAACAGGAGATATAGAACTGTCCCTTTTTTTTTCGCAGTATACCCCTTTCACCACGGTGGAAGATCATTGCCCTCACCTCCTTTTCAAAACTCGAAAAATATATATTTATATTTATTTAGATTTAGATGATTTGAAAGGTTAATTATTTTCCCTTTATTTCTTATTGAAAGGTTCTTCGGGTATACGCCTAAGGATCTGCAGAGGATTAAAGGCGTATACCGAAGTACTACCGTAAATTAAATATTATAGTATATTCCGACAGAATAGGTGTTTTTAAAGCGTGGTGGAGATTTGATATCTTTAACGAGAAACCTAATCTATGATTATTACGATGATAAATATCCCCGAAGATTCTACTTTTGAATAAATTACCTATTTCTTACTATTTGGTTTAGGACATTAATTGGGCGAAAGTACACTAGAGATGCATACCAATGGGAAATCCTCGGTAACCCTGGGGATGGAGAATGATGCTATCACCAAAGACATTCTGAAAGAAATTAAATTAATTCAACACTATCGGAAATGTCAAAATGTTGATAATGATAGCCATAATATAATTCATTGTATATCGCACTTCTGGTACCATATTTTGAACTGTAGGGTATATTACTACAGTTTTAAAATACTGTTGTGTATTTTGAAAATTAAATTGACAGGACAGAATGTAACTTATGAAAACTGATTAACAGCTTAAAATTAATATTACTTTGCATTTGACTTTTCCATTTTGAACAGCTCGTTTAAAACCTAAATTTCATATTCAAAACTTCTGTTTTGAAGGTTACTTTTTAACTTAATAGGTATGTAACTGCTCAGCATAAGTTGTTTCAGTTGTTAAATTTTAATCTTTACGTTTCTGGCAAAGCATGAAAGACCGGTATTTTATAGAATACCTAGGGCATTTTATAGAATGCCTTGCGTTTTTCAAAAACGTATGAAATGTGAGAATTATCATGTACACTGGTGTGCAAAAATTTAGGACGAGACGGTTTTTTCAATATAACTTTCTACAAAAGCTTTCCAAATCAACACATTTAATACCGTAAGATCCCCAATACGTAAGGACATGAGTAATGTAAGCAACACTTACTAAAAGAGAAATCAGAGGGACAAAAAGAAGCTTTATTGAAAAAGTAGCATGGAGCGCAATGCGACTGAAGGCCGAAACATCCCTGTGATGGGTGTCCAGCAAGAAACATCCGGTCTTTAATAGGGGATATGATCTCCCCTGACTGCTAGGCAGGTTTCACATCATTTGTGCATGCTGGATATGTGGTTGTTAATGAGCTGTTGAGATACTGCTGCTCGTTCCTCTTGTAGCACCAATCGCAGTTTCGGAATCGTTACTGGCGATAAGTTACGTGCTGCCACGGGTCTCCCTAGTAAGTTCCGTACATGTTTGACGGGATTTAGATCCAGAGACCTTGTCGACCAATCCATGTGTTCAATATCTTAACTCTCCAACAGCACTTCGACAGTAACTGTGCGATGAGGTGGAGCGTTGTCGCACATGAAGAAGAACTGAGGACCCATAGTCCTTGTGAAAAGACGCATGTAAGGAAGAAGAACCTCGTTACAATAGCAGTCCCAGGTGACGAACCTCCTTGGGAGATATGAAGGTCGGTCCGGCTACCAAGCATTATGTCTGCTCGAACGAGAACTCCGCGACCTCCAAAACAGTCCCTTTTGATGATGTTGAAGGGGTTATTGCGTGTTCCCCGCTCTGTCCAGATGTGTATGTGTCTAGAATCGCAACTCAGACTAAATCTGCTCTCATCTGTAAAGAGTACTCGTCCCCATTCATTGTCTCTCCAATTCCGGTGTTCCCGGCACCACAGAGAACGCCTTCTCCGATGGGCAGGCGTTAGAGGTACACACCGTACAGGGCGTCGTGCAAACAGACCACCACCGTGCAGTCTTCTGGCCACGGTAAAACGCGATATCGGTCGTCCAGTCGCCTGTGTGGTGTGTGTAGCGATTTCTCCCGCTGTCTGCCGCCTGTTTCTTCTGGCCTGTAAGGCAATATACCGGTCATCTGCGGGTGTGGTTCTTCGTGGACGACCACTACTAAACCCCCGGATAGCTGTTCCTGTAGTTTGAAATTGTCTCCAAAGTCGTGAAACGATACTGTGAGCAATTCCGAACTCTGCAGCCACACTTGTTACACTGCGGCCTTCCTCCAACTTCCCAATGATTCGACCTCGGGTAAAAGTATCCAGATGTCGTCTAACAGATTGATTATTTGCCATTTCTCGCTGAGGCAGCAACTCAGTGTGATTTTAACTGCTATACGGCGTGCAATCTCTTTGCCAGAAATACTGATCTTACACCTGACAACATGCTTTATACTACTGAGACACTCCCCCATTACATCTACCTGCATATCTGCGCATGTGCTACCGTACATCACCTTACTTAATCTCCTGATTGGTCTTTCTGTTCTGCCTCTTCGTTCAGCTGATATGCTAATTTTTCGACTTCGTCCTTAATTTTTGCACACCAGTGTATTTTACCTGTACACTGCGCAACAAAAAAAATGGGACAGTTCTATATCTCCCATTTTACTGGGCCAATTGACGAACTTCAAATTGCGTTTTTCATGTATCGAAAACGCGACTTATGATATATATTAAATTTATAGCATCATTCTAACATAGGTATTTTGACACAAAATCGGTTTTTTTCTGCAATGACATGCCAATGTTTTTCCATACTTCGATTCTACCACTCAACTTTTGCTTAAATATCAAATTTTGTACAATTTGGTACGAAATTTACGGAGAAATTCGAAAATTTATATTCAAATAATTTTAATAAATTGGCGATTTTAATAAATTAATTTTAATAAAAGCGATAACCACATTTCTGTTATTATTGCTTTTAAGAAATATTGCAAATTTCAAAGCGCTCAAATATATAAATTCACGTATATCTTAGGAAAGTTTAAATAAAAAAACTCTAATTTTTTGCAGGTATGCTTGGAAATACATCTACTTTTAAGATGATGGCAAATATTTTATAGATTATACTTGAATTTTTTTTCGAAAAATTTTTAAAAATTATTTAAAGATACAATTTTTAAAATAAATCGTAAAAACAGGCGAATTTTATTTAGAATGGCCCTAAATTTCGAAATATGAAAGAAAGAATCCAATAAGTTTAATAAAAAAAGAAATGTTAATAAATATATGTCAAATTCAATTAACAGTGAGAGCTAAAATTTTGAGAGCTAATTTTTTAAAACCTACCCGTGCGATTTTTGCAAAGTTTGGTAGTTTGGTATAATCTGAGTCGTAGAATCGAAATATGGAAAATGATTGGCATGTTATTTCAGACAAAGCCCGATTTTGTGTGAAAATGCCTATGTTAAGACAAAGCTTTACGTAAATCTAATACATATCCTAAGCCACGCTTTCGAGACATGAAAAACGCAATTTGAATTTTGTCAATCGGCCCAGTAGAACGGGAGATATAGACTGTCCCTTTTTTTCGCAGAGTGCATTGTATATAGTACCTAGGCATTCTATAGAATCATAAATGCTCTTTAGACAAAGTATAAAAAAGGTCATTATTAGCCTTTACTATTAGCTAAAAGAAGATCATTCCTCAAAAATACAAATGCTATTTTGAATCAATAATGAAGGAGTACCATTAAAAATTTTGTTCAAAAAAGGTAAAGAAAACTGAAATTTATATGAAACAAAATTTATATCTTTCTTATTAAAGAAAACAAAATTATAAAAAAATTAGGAATTAAAACTAACTTATTTGTCGCAACATGGTAAGCTTGAGTAACAATTTAATTTCACTTCGTTACCTTTTTCACAGAAAGGCATTTCATATTTCGGCACTTTGTTTCACACAGACATTTGTCGAATACTCAAATTGGCCACTTCAAATGAACTGAGCAGCTGCAACTGACCAGATAGGAGTTTCGTGGTCAGAAATACTTTTAATTCTAAGCTAGTTCTTAGAATATAAAATGAGCTCTTATCTCGTATATAATTGTTTTAAAATTCTTTTAGAAGTTCCAGGTCGGTAGAAACTACCTTCTGATACACTCATTACACCTGTCCCAAGACATTATGTACGACATGAAGATATATTTTACACTTTTCCAATCTGTCATTTGGCATTCTATAGATTGCCTAGGCAATGTGTGAAACGTTTAATCGTTCATAATTGCCAGCCAGTTTTCAGCATTCTATAAAACGGTTAGGTATTCTAGAATGCCGGATTCTACTTTGTTAGTAACATATATGCCAAGATCAGATTCCAGATTCTTTCTAAATTTTTGTCTTTTTCAATTTTTTAAATGTATCTTTTATTTTAAAAACTTTAATATTAAACGCTTCGAAATGATAAAGTGTAATCGAAAATTTTCAAATTGGAGTTTTTACAGTAAGAGAACATATATTTTATATAAAAGATAATGTATATTTTTAAAATAACAGATTAGTTTTTCGCTGGTAGGCCTCCGATTTTGTAACAAATCGAATAAACTCGCTACGGTATCAGTTATATGGGAATGAGAATAAAAGAATTAAAAGGTAGAGAAGAAATCTAACTTTAAAGCTGTATATGCATTTTGAGACTTGGCGATAAGACTAAACGAACATTAATTTAAATTAAATAATATGTAAATAACATTAAATATGGTTAAAAAAACGAAAGTGGATACATTATTATTATGATTATTATTACAAGGTAACTTTACTTAACAAAAAGCAGTAAAATTAACAAAATGAATAAACTCATAAAATTAATCAAAATGTTCACTGTACTCAATGTTTCGGGTAAAAACATTGCTAATATTAATGTACATATAAGACACATGTACAGTATTTTAAACTAAATATAAACTTCAGAGCAGAAAACTCGCTTTTGCTTTAACTAAAGCGTAATAGTAAATTGCGACATAGTCACTGCTAAGCAACGAACAGTCACTTTTCCCGCAGATAGGGAGAAATTCGTCTATGTTTCACGTTGCGGGAAGAACGAAGGGAAAAGGAGAATTTCTTTTGACCTTAATCAACTCACTGCATCCACGGCACATACAATCAACTTTTCTAAAGTGATAGTAAGAGATTTGTTACGTTTCCTTCTTGAGACATCCCTTATAATAATTTTGAATGGTGAGAGTTATTACGAAGATGTTCTGATGCTTTTCTTTCTAAAATGAAAATACCTTTCTATTCAAATTCTACTTCATTTATTCCAAAAACTACTATAATGACGTTATAGGCATTATCTCATGGAATCTAATCGTTCCGAAAACTCATTGTTAATAAGCATAAATTGAAAGGGTTTTTTGAAAAAAAAATTGAAATTTCGAAATTGGAATTCCGAAAAGCTCCCAAATGATATCATTCGCTAGCAAAGCAACATCCATCCATTTCTTGGCAAGTTAACCTTAGAATATGAAACAAATATTTGGGGAACGTTTGAATTTTTTCACTTAAATGATTCAGCTAGCCATTAGTAATACTACCTAAAAAAGATCATTTTTTTTGTCTCCTTCCAACGTAATTCACAGGAGCAGGAGGATGTGAGTAACTTTCTGAACTGAAAAATACGTTCCATGCCTTTATATCCATTCTTTAAAATTCTTTTGATTAATAGTATTCTGATTCTCTTTGTTTTGTTCTACTTCAGCATGTACTTCTTTTCTTTGTTTGGCATCATTTAAATTTCTTAAGAGTATCATGCATTAAAAAAACTAAGTTTTTTTTATAGTTTTTCAGACATTACGAGAAAAGGTCTTGCAAAATGTAGATAATAAATGTTGTTATAGCAAATAACTCCTGGGTCATATATTTTCTCATTGTTTTTGCAAGTATGCATTAAGTGCTGTTATAAGCAACGTGAAGATTTTTTCCGCTCTTTTATTTTCGCATTTAGGTTATTTTTAGATTTATGATTATTATGCGGTAAAATTTGCGTGAGTTTTTATTTTGCTATGTATCTATGATTTTTTTTTATTAGCAACATACATCTGTAGTTTAGAAGTGACCTTTTGGAACAATGCAATTTAAATGTAAGCAATGATCATTTGTAACCAAACATAGGGTGGAAAATTATGCAGATGGACTTTTTATATCCTAGAACTGAACCATTTGATGAAATTATTCTTGAACGTGTTATCCATCATTGTGGAAAAAAAAGGGAAATAAAAGAAATTTCTTCGAAACAAAATGGCGAACCATTTTATCACCACTTGAAATGTTTTACTCAGGCAAAGAATATTTCATGAAGAGAAATTTTTGAATTACTTTTTAAATGTGGTTTAGAAATTTATTTCGAATACATTTCCAATAAATAGTTCTTTGAATAAGTATTCAGTGACATTCAATTTATTTCATTTGTCATCCCTAAACATAATACTTCAGATAATCTAATGTCTCCTTAGAAGTCAGATTTCATTCAGAAACACAGTCAGCTCTCCTTACGTAGACAGGTTTTGTTTCCAAATTATTTTGGTCTTCCATGAAGGTGCCTTTGAGATATGAAGTTAAAAATCAACGCTTATTTATGTTCTCAAAAATAATGATCGCCTTCAGAATTCGTCACCTTACGGAAGTAGTATCCACTAGAAGGTTCACTACATTACCAAACGTTTTTGATTTTTGATGTTGTTGAGAGTAATACCTAGTAGTAAACGTAGTTGCCTACCGAAGGAGCATACTTGACGTAAGTGAAACATTAATTTTAATGGGTGCTTTTTTGAGCTTTTACCAAATAGATCAGCAAGACATGTCAGTCTATGGCATGCGACAAAATACATAGCATGAATGATAGGTAATTACTTTGGTATAAACTGTTGCGTTATGTCAGTAGTGTCTACTTGGCTGCAATTCCTTGCGATACTTTACATAAATGCTGTCTGAGACACTCTGCTAGATTCCTACTCCCATTCTAGTCATTATCAACTATATTCTGTGCTAAGGCTCCATGCATTAAATCGCCGCACCACGCTGGAGAGAATCACAGCTATTGGCCTCATCGATAACCAGGCGACACATACCCCGAATAAGCATATCAAGGAGGCCACACAGTCTTAACTCATTTCTTAGATCGAAGTTATAAGATCCGTCGAATTCCGAGCTTAGCTGGCGTAAGTAACTAGGTGTGTACCTGCTCAGTGGACGACTATTTCTTAGCTTCTACCGCGAGACTGTATATACTTTATCCTCTTCAGCACTGCGCAGATGCAATGGGGAATGCAAATATCCTAATACCAAATAATTAAGAAGCTCCTCGGCGGTTGAAAGGATAATCCGGCAAAACACTACTGGTTCAACCGAGGATTCTAGTCAGCGGTGTTGAGCGGACTGACTGCAAGACGTTTCCTTAGTGTAGCTCTTGACTAAGGTAAATACGGTTTAGTTTCCCTGAAAAAAATCATAGATAATAACATCATTTCTTATTGGCAGGTAATCCTAATGTTCTTTACCCCAATTAAATTAATTCAATCCAAATGCTTAAGAATTAGTTTATTTAAATCTCATTCTATTATTATTTGAATTTTAGTAAGATTATGTTATAAGGCCTTTCTCTCGCCTCCTTAGCATGCCCTCGTTGTGTAGTGGTCAGCACGCTCGGCGCGTATTTGAGAGGTCTGTGGTTTGAGTCGAGGCGAGGGTATTGCTCATTCTTCGTAGAGGCACAGTGTCCATGTCCCCCGTCACTTGTCATTTGTTTCCTACTTCAAAATAAGCTAATGTCTCTACAGTGGCGCATGAACTAAAAAGGTGGTAGATGATGATTCTCCACCACCAAGATTTGGCGACTGGGTCCGGCAATCCCCAGTCGTCCTTTAAAAGGGGGCCTATGTAAGGTATTTCTTCCCCCTTCTTCGCATGCCTTCGTGTTGCAGTGCTCAGCACGCTGGGCGCGTATTCCAGAGGTCCGTGGTTCGAGTCCTGGAGAGGACATTGCTCATTTTTCATCTCTTTTGCTTTAAAAAAATACCTAATGTCTCTACAATGTAGCAGAATTTCTGTTGCCAACTTAAAATATATTTGATTATAATCTAATTTGTATATTTTGGATCATATATTCTTAATATCTTTGAATTTAAGAATCGATATTTAGAATGAGATTAGAGTTCAGAATAGCTCCATCAGTTTCCTGGGCGTTAAGACTGTTGAATACTGATAGATCGACCAAGTTTGAGCTCAAACCCAAGCGAACAGCCAGCTGCATGGCTGTTTTTCGTGGTTTTCTGCAGGTGTAACGTGATTAAGAGCCATGTTTCTCGGAAAATCCTCTACGAAAGCATCCCTTCTCTTAGGCTGTTAGCTCTCGTGACTTTGCCATTTTTAAATCACCTAACCTAACCAAAATTCGGAATACTGGATATTTCAAAACGATTGCATGATTAAATATCTCTAGAGCAACTGGTCGTTAACTTGTGGTTCCACTCCAGAAATTAATTGAATGGAGTGTACTTCAAACTGAGATAATTGTAGTCTTTTTTAATAAAATTGTATGGAATTTATATATTTAAATGAATTACGTGAAAAATATTTCAATGAAAAGAGTAGTTTTCATTGCAAAATGAGTAAAAAGAAGTTCCCCCTCATAAAATCAGATACCGTTAAGTAAGGAATAACCAAAATAAGTTATAAAAGTATCAAAAATATCCCATAATTTGTAGAGTTTTACTGTATCTGAAAGCTTAAGTCCAGCAGTCCCTGCTAGGCCGATAGTGACTTATAGTTACGTCTTGAACAACTTACAATGCTGAAGAAGCTTAAAATAACCTTTTTATTTAGTCCTAAAAAAACGAACAGAACAGATACAGCTTGTACTGCAACAAACTTCCACTATCTTGTGGAAATTTAAATTAACATAACAGAAAGTAAATTCATTTGCAGGTAACATAGTCGCAGAGTGCACGTACAACAGACTAATTAAGATAATTCATAATTTTACAGGCGTATAGTTTAAAATATCGGCTAGCAAGACGCTAAAGTCTGAATATAACTTTAGGCACAGCTTACGAGAGTAAGTAACAGCAAAAAGCGGCTGCCACAATCTCTGATCTATGGAAAGAAGAAGTTATAGTAAAGGTTTAAATCATAATAATTGGTTAATTAAAGTGAAGGAAGTTACAAGATCATTAAATGAAATTTCACGAACTGTGTACATATTATTGCAATGCTACAATCTTCTTAATTTTTTTTTGCATTGGGCACTAGTTGATGTTATATCTAATTCCTTGTATAACTGCACTTTTTTAATGGTCCTTGTTCCAACGAATCATCGTCTTGGTACCTCAGGTCCTTAAATAATTTTCAATAATTTCACGCACATGAAGTCAGACTAAGCCCGGCTCCAAATACAGACGACATAGACAGATGACTAGAGCGCCGATTGTTGGTAAGGGGCCATGGAACTTGAGAATTATTATATACTCTCTCTAGGCATTGTATATAATACCTAAGCATTCTATAAAATCACAAATGTTATTTAGGCTGTGAAAAAAGTTCACGAAAGGCTGTTATTTAAAAGACGTACATTTCTCAAAAATACAAATATTATTTTGAAAACATTATGAAAGAGTGCTCCTAGAAAACTTTTATTCAAAATACGTTAAGAAAAAACGTTAAGAAAAGTTGTCCAAAACAAAAATATGCCTTTTTTATTAAAGAAAACAGTATATGAAGAATGTATGAAATGCATGGAATTAGGGAATGAATGTATAAAATTTATGAATTGCGTATGAATGTATTAAGTGTATGGATATTCGAAATAGGAAATGTATGAAATGTTAATCATAAATTTCATACATTGCCGGCAGGTTTTGGCATTCTATAAAAAGCTTAGGTATTCTCTAGAATGGCAGCTTTCATGCATTGGAGGTAACGTATACACTTTACTCCGGATTATTCGTATGCTAATTCTTCCCTTTCCTGTATACATGCATTATTTACAAATATATTTCTCAGATTGGTTCTTGCGACATCTTTGCAAAATTTTTGAAGTTATCCAAGACTTTTGTGGCATAAATGTTACTGCTAAAGGTCACAATCAATATATAAGAATTTAACCTAAATTTAGCACTAGAAGAGTACTTATTTCTGATGTCGTGAAAATAAGAAATTTGTGTTGTAATAAATGAAGTAGCAGCAGCGTCACGTTTCGCTGAAAAACCTTAAGAGTTCAAACAAAAGTGTCCCTTAATCTAATGTTCAAATGTTTGAAAATGCTTCAAGAAAGTACAAAAGTTTTGATAATGAAAGACAAGCACAATAATTGCACGAAAAATATGTTGGCCTAACAAGGATGTCTTTGTTAGACTAACTCATTTTTGTTGCAATAACTGAAGGAGAAGCTGTAAAAAATTTCAGAAAGCTTAATGAAGACAAAGATGAAGCAGCAATTTTGCCTGCATGGGGGCTTTCGAATATATCGACAGAAAATTATGTTACATTAATGAATAAAGTGTGTGCGAATTTAATGTTAACATAGCTTTCCCGGTGCTTGCCGTAAAATAAAGAATCAACTTCGAAAATGCAAAGCTGCGTAATAATCATAGATGTTAAACTCCCAACTCTGTAAAAGAAATATAACAACTATTTCACCCCAAAAACTGAAAATGTATCTACGTTTTTCTGTATTGTATCATTCATTTAACACTTCTGATAGGTTAATTTTTATGATACATGTGCATCTATTAAGAATTCTCAAGACCATTTTTCTGATTAATTAAGTTTTAGGACCATCTGCACAAATTAACGTGAATAGTTGGGAGTTCAATATAAGCAGACAAATTTCTATTCATTTTGCTTATGCTTAGAGTCATAGATATATATAGCAGAACTGTGCTCATGGGGAACTCTAGTTATAAGTGAATAACATTTTAATGAGTATTGAGATTTAACGGGTTAAATGAGCACGGGTGTGTCAACCTGTGACCATGAGAACTGAAGTTGAGATAGACAGGTAGTACTGCCGGTTGACCATAGTAGATCTCCAGTATCATATTCGTCAGGGCTCTGGACATCATGTTATGTCCATCAGCAGATACTTGACTACGATTCGATGCATTGCTACAAAGTAGGTATTGGCTAGTAATTGAACTTCGTATCAAGTAGACTCCTATAGCACAGCACCACGACAGCGTGAACCATAAACTAGAATCATGTCAGTCCACTATAGGCTTACACTAGGGATTAAATCATGTCACTTCTTTTCCTTCTCAGCACTGCGCAAATGCACGGATAATACAAATTTCCCAACACATTTAAATATATATAGTTGACTAGTTATAAATTTATGAAAATAGATTCTACATTGTACTTATTTCCATTACCATTAAAAATTAACAGCATTTTCTCTTTTGATCCAGGTGAGTTCACTTGCCAAGTATCGGACTGGGGAACTATCCAGAACAAGAGCATCCAAGTAGTAGTTGTGACAGTTCCACAGCCTCATGTAACGCCTATCACCTCAACAGTTAACCAAGGGGATCGTGTAGTCATCACGTGCCTCTCTCAAGACGATATGTATGGAAATTTTGGTTATAACTGGTTAAAAAATGGACGCATCCTTAATCCTTCAGCCGAGCCGGAAATGGTTGAGGATTTGTTTCCTGCTGGTAGTCGAATACTCATCCAGTCTGCTAGGGCATCTGCCACTTATACCTGCATAATTACTAGCACTGCAGGAGCTACAAGGAAAGACAGCTTTGTTACAGTTATGTTATCGAAAGGTGTGATTATTAATTGACATCTTTGATTTGTCATAGTTGATCTAGTTCATCTCCTTTAAATCGTTGTAGACCCTCTGGTCTATCTAGTAGTGTACCAGCTGAGATGCTGATAGAAATAACGCAGGACAAGGGCGAAAAGAACCCTTTATTAACTCTTTTAAAATTCACAATACGTCGACTTGACGCTAACAAACTACGCCTCACTCGGCGATAAGAACTAAACTAAAAATTTGGAGATATTAATAAGTAGTAGAATTACGTTACAGAGATCAGACTATCCTGTTTCCTAACAGAGCTCTGAAAATCTAGTGGCAGGAAATTAATAGCTGTTAAGCCACGTTAACCAGCAATAAGTGCTAAGCAGAAGGCTCACGCTACAAAAAGCATAGTGTTCGCCCACATTCTCTTAACATTCCCTTCTAGAACTCAGTATTTAAACCTTATCTCCTGAAAGTAGAATTAGGAGAATTACTTCAAGCGCGCTACCGAGTTTAAATATTCTGGCATTGAAAATTAGGGGAATGAAGGCTTATAGGAAAGAACAAAAACTTAAATTTAACTGGTTATTGAAAATAAATATAAATTCCTACAATTGTCCTTGTCAGAATTTAGCAGACTTAGATAAAGGTCCTTAAAGAACTGTTGCAAACTGTTAATAATTCTATAACTAACAGGCCCTGAGCACTGTTTACATACAAGTACTAAAGTTGAAATTATAACAGAAATTATTATTTTCTTGTTTTTCTTCCGCTGTACTTGCTTCACGATGCTTGCTCAATAGGTCATTCAGTCTTGTCCTTCCAATTTTCTGGAAAGAATACATATGAATAAATGTGTATATAAAACAATGAATAACACTTTACTTTCACCATACTTTCAATGAGTTTCTAACCTTTTTGTATTTACCGTAGCTTTCTCAACTTTTACGAACATTGCGGTTTTTGCGGGTCACATTTACTCATTACACATTCATGCTTTAATTTAAACTTAATTTCCTTTTTGGCTCTCCACAATGTGTGGTAAAAACGCAAGCGTAATACGTCAATTTGAACAAACGGTCCGCCTAAACACACATCAACTTGTTAGCACGTAACAACCTTCTTAGACACACCCTAAATTCACTTCTTAATTCTCAATGAGCTAATAGACATGAAAATACCCTAATAGACTGGTTACAATATGTGTTATCGCTTGCTTTTTACAATTTTATTTATTTTGAAGCAAGCTCGCTAGCTTTACGCAAGTGCAAACGATATTTTAATTAATGTAGTTTGGGAGACTGCTAATACAACTCGTTTGTTACGTTTTCTACGTTCGTAATTCTTTAAATATTTTATGGAAAACAAATTGTATGATCAAAATAAATTTAATAAAGACGATAAACCTATAACTGGACAATAGATAAATTATTCCCTAAAAAATGAAGTAGCTATGCCCATAATTGATTATGTGGCGTTTGTAAAAAACTTATCACCTGTTTTCAAACATTCCTTTAGATAAATCAAAATTTGAAAATACAGAACTTTATAAATTGAAGTTGTCTCAGATATGTCAACGATATGTTGTAATCTGTCTCTTCGACATTTCTAGAGTCGAAGCTGCAACCTAATCCACTCAAATAACGTAAAATGTTTTCGCAGCACCTGTGAAATTCTCGAATGGTTCAGAAATATTATCATAAAGTTGACATTGAGAGAATTTATCACGCCTAAAAGCATCGCTTTGAAACTTGTCCCTGAGTGTTTACTATGATGGAAAGAATTTGAGGTACGTCTGACGAAACGAGTTAAAGAAGATCTCAGGAAGAAAGAATGTTTTAGAAAGAAACATTCTAAAGAAAACCTTAGGAAGAGTTTTATTGACTTCCTTGGTGTTAAAACCTATATGGAGTGAAATAAAATTAAACTTAAACGAAGGACCTTTACCTTACGAGTGTCTAATTAACTGAGTAAATTCTTTCCCATTATACTTCTTCGGTGATTTTAACAAAACTTCTAACAATACTTTCGGTGGATTCGGTGGAAGAATTCTTACTTGCCACTCAGACGATCTGGTTCGTTTATCGGCCGATATAGCACAAATGCATGTAAATCATTTTAAACCCGCATTTATAAGTGGTTCTATTGATGTTTCTTAAAGCTAACAAGCACTCCATATTTTTATTTTGAATTATTTCGTGAACAATATTTTTCTATGTACAAATTAACAAGGTTTTATATAAATCGTATTTAATAACATGTCATTAAATTTCTCTTCTAATTACTCTACCCTGCTAATCTTAACCAATAAACAATTTTACAGACATTGTATAAGTAAACAGAAACTTCTGCAGCTTTCTTTACATTAGGAAAACCTGAGACACGTTGCTTTTTGCCGTTATTTCAAGCAAATTCCTTTGTTGTTTTCAGTACAACTTTTGCAGTTTTTAGTACATACACCTATTTGCAAATACATTTATATTATGCTGTTACATATGGTTTTATTGGAAAGATCAATCCAAAAATGTAAAACATCTCAAGTATCACACAAGAACAATGATGAATAATAAAAAAAAACTTTAAAAGTAAGAATCAAAATAAATGAACATGGGAGCAAAAGTAAAAAATTAAACATTTAAACAACAAAGAAAGAAACATAAGAGATGTAGTCTTTACAAGTAATTCATGAAAGCTCTGGCGTTCCAGTATAGTTTACTTATCTCACCACGTTTCTAAGACTCTATCTAGTCTGGACATAAAAGAAAATGCACTGCATTCATGATGCCCGAATTGCAAATTTGGCATATACTAGATAGAAGGATAATAATTTTATTAAGATGATGTGCCATGTAGCCGTGGCCTGTTTGTTGTCAGAAGTTTGCAACAGCTTCTTTACGGTGTTTTTGACAAACCTTTTCTTTTGTGTCTTGAATGTTAGCACAAGATTTGCCTGTTGGTTTTGCATTTATATTGTATTGTAGATGATGATGCTCTTGGTCTCAGTTTTTATGCTACTGAGAAATCATGTATTTAATACATCTTTTGTGTTTTCCATTTGACTAACCATTATTTTAACGATAATAATTGGTTTAATCAAATTAATTTGCATTGAGGTTCTAGTAAATAGGTTTCGTGTCCCATGATGCTTTCCTCAAACTAGATAAAGATGTTTGAAAAAGACCACGATTCCCTGTTTTACTGCAGATAAAAAAGAAATTATTCAAATGCCAACAAAAGTAGTTAATCATTAATTGGGGGGATAAATTTTCGGTGACTTTTGGCAAAATTTTTATTTGCCGACAATTGTAAAGATAATAATCATCAAAATATATTTACTTTCTTCAATACTAGATGAAAAAGACTGTCGCTAGTAATAGCCAAACATCTGTAATAACGTTCAATTCATTCGTGTATTCCCATCTGAAGATTAACCAACAAGGGAAGCATTTTTGCGACTGTCAAGCTGCCCCACTAATGCTGAAAAAATTCCAGAAGTGCAATATAAAAATGATTCAATTTAAAAACAAATTTAATTACATACGACGTTAGTTTTGTTTCCCTATATAGAGTCTTACTTGTTTTGGTATCGTACACTACATCAAGACTCTTACTTAAGCGACTTGTTGCTATATCTAGGTAAGCAAACAGAAACACGTGAAGGGTGTAAAAGACCCCTATTGTTTAAAACTAAGTATGCTAAACAGAAGTCCCACCAGGTGCATACAAATCAGACAGCATTTAGGGCATGAAGTCAAAGGTAGAATTTTAAATTGAACTATATCTAAGTAGCTATTAACAAAAGGCTGCGCACCAAATTGGCCCTTAACCTACACCGGCATGACTTACTTACTTACACCAGCTGAGTTTCTGTATCGCCTGTTATATGATTATCAGCATTTGTACTCAATTGGTGGAAGATTCTATTGTCGCTAAGCCCATCCAAAACTATTTATGGAATATAAAAATTTGGATGAGGATTTAGTATAAAGTCACTTCGGAAGATGGGTATTTGTGACCTGTGATTATTAAAGAGACCCTTTCAAGACTGCGCTGAATGAGGATTTTAGCAATGCTTTATGCATTCTGATTCTGAGTTTATTGAGAACGTTTGCTCTAGAAGTCAGAGGTAACTTGGATACAAGAATTTATTCAGATGCATTTATACTGAACTATATGAACTGGGTATATTAATGTACATCATATGTGCTGTTAACATATTTGCAGAGTTCCTGGGTAAATATTTGTTTTTCACATTCATAGTAGTCGCATGTGTTATTCACTTATTTACAGTTCGCTTACGATTCATTTATGTACAGTCTGCCTGATAACTGAAGATGATTCTGAGAAATACAAATCAGTGTGTATAGTTAAAATTTATGTGTTTAATGAAACACATGGGCGTTTCACTTATACACAGAGCACCATTTTATATTTGCTTGGCATTTTGTACCGATTACTGGTACAGAACACTTGTTGGTGAACTGCACTATCGTCGAGAATAAAGAAAGGCCGTAGAATGGAATGCTTGTCGTACATCTAGTTACGTGGCCTTCAACCGCCAGAACACGCTCTAACTAAAACAATCTCAAACCTTCACTTAAATATACCCGAGCTATTTTGCATTGTGGCAGGCAAACGTGTAGAGACATTAGGTTAATTACAAGCAGGAGACATGAAAAATATGCAATTCCTTCGCCGGGAATCGAACCACGGACCTCTGAAATACCGGCTCAGTGTGCTGACCATTACACCACGAAGGCACGCTAAGAATGTGGGAGATATACCTTATAAACGGAAAGAGAGAAGTGACAGTAAGGATTTGAAACATAAAATAACTGGTTAATTAAAAGTAAACCTTAAGGTGTTTGGTAAAGAACCCGACTATATAATCCAATGAAACTCATTTTTAGTTTAAGGATATTATTCCCTTTTCAGTTTATAAATGTCATAAATATTTAAGTATTTATTAAACATTTGAATTTTCGTATAGATTGCAAATATTGTATCTTATTTACTACTGCATAACTTTTTTATGTATTAAACTAAGTTATCAAAGGAATAACACAGTTAACGTAGTGGTTTTCATCAAGCAAGTGTTAGGTAATACACGATTCGGTACGAATAGTCACACTTACAAGATTGCGTTTTAATTACTTGCTACTAGTAACCAGTTTGGTGCACAGTATTAAATTACTGATCACGGTTTAAATTATTATGAATATAAATAGTAATTTAGCTAATTTGCTTTCCATTACTTCTGTTAAAAATATAAATTTTCAACTATCAACTTATTTAGAATTCTATTGCTGAATATTTCTAAAGACCTCAATGGCTAAAATACGAAATATAATTTATAAAAGAAATCTTCTGGATTTAATTCATCTTCATAAATTTTGATTTACGGTTGTTCTCTTTTAAGATATGGAGTTGATGAGTTCTATGTTTTTATCAAAAATGTGCACACTGCGTCATTCCCTTGGTTATAAGCCTTCTCATTAGTTATTCCTTGTAATGTGTCCCTAAGCGTTCTACCCGATGTTATGGTGACTCCCTAGTTGTTTCTCTCATAAGATATGCAGAAGTACTTTGTGCTCGCGAAAGTATGTTCTAGCACAGAGTAATCCAATCTATTGATCTCCTTTTCAGAAATTCAGGACTTCTATGATTTTCCCAAAGCACAGAAGATTACCTTAACTTTTCCCTAGATTATTAGCCATTTCTTTATAAATTATAAAATATTGTACCTTATTTCCTTTCCAGATGAATGCAGTGTATTGCTGTTTCGTACATTATTTATCATATCATTAGGCTTTCGAGGAATTCTTGTGTTATCTTACATTACAACTGTTCTTTGATTCTTAAATATTCCATTACGTTGCCTTTGTTAACATCTGTCGTAATTAGGAATTTTCAATTTATTGTTTTCTATCGTATTTTCATTTTGTATTATAATCGCATGAGAAATTGCTTTTAACCTGTGCATTCGGAATGATTTATCTGAAAGACGATTTACATTCTAAAAATAGTAAAGGATATCTAAAATCGAGGGTAATATTTGAACTTTGTTAAAACATTAACTTTGATGAAATAGCATCGTTATTTTTTAAATCAATAAGAGACACCTTTTCTAATATAATATTTATATTAGAAATTATTATTTATTTATAATTTCTAATATAAGATATCTAATATTCCAACCAACAATTACACAGTGGTAAATGTTTCTGAGTATCAAAACTATCGCTTTTAAGTTAGTTACTTCAATAAACAAGAATCTAAAATAGAATTATGAATTTAGAAAACATTTTGTTAGCAATACTCAATTTCAAAATGAGAAGGCTTAAAGAAATAAAACAATTGATTTAACTTAAAGATGACAAATCGCAACTAAAATAAAAAAATTGATGGGGACACCACATGACCTTTTTGCATGGCCTATTAAATTATACACATTTTTTGCTGCATTTCATTTCAACTTTTGAAACATATACTTATAAAAAGATATAAAAACTCAAAACATCTTCATTAAAAACTGCATAATACGGAAAAGTGTAAAACAACAAATACAGTTAAAACACTTAAAAAAAGAATTTTTATAATTAAAATTAGAGTTTCTATGCAAAAAGAAGCAATTCGGCCATTGGGCAAGAAGACAGATTTTTCAGTGCACAAAACTGAATGTTTACTCGGCAAAAAGACATTGAAGGTGCAGCAACTGACTTAGTTCACTAATCTACTGAGTATCAAATGTAAACAAATGACAGTTCGTTAGGCTTAACTCGACACTTACATTTTTAAATTGTTGGTATTTCTACAACTATGGCATGCAGATTAACTAAAAGCATAACATCCTTAAATGGAACCTAAAAGCCACATAATTCAATAAATTTTAAATAAAAAAAAATGTGCGATTTATCAACATATGAGAATAAAAAAACAAGGCTCACCAAGCCAGGTAACAGAGTGAGAATATATATATAATCATGTATGATTGGTGCAGCTGATTTCATCGAAAATGGAAAATGCAAAACTATATGTTATAGCAATTCCCTGTACAAAATTTCAATGTTCTACGGGTACTCGTTTTTGAGTACAAGAAAACATCTCTTTTGAATTCATTTTAAATCCATTTTACAATACATTTTGGCAAAAATAGCCCTTTATTCTGTCCGCACGCACAGATGGCACGCAAAAACATCATTCAAATTGTTTCGAGAGCAGTAGAAATGGATATTTTCTTTGAAATGTGATACCCGAAGTATTTCGAGAATACAATTCTATCTTTACTTCGTAAAAGGAAGTAAAAATCGGCTAAAATTTATTCAAATGGGTTTTATTCTTCATTCAGTCCTCACCACACGAATTCACATAAATTAGTATCAAATATAGTGAAACAGTGTATTTCTGTTTTTATATTTTTCCATAAAAATCGCCTGTTATCATTTCACGAAAAAAATTCCGTAATGTCTGGTAAGTAATCAGTGTATCAAAACTGTTGTCCTGATACTCTAAAACATAGTATTAATTACTTTATATTACGTTTGCCTAGCGTCTGAAAACCATACATTTAAAATTATTAAAATTGAAGATGTATTTCAAGTGCCCGATTGTGATTTAAGAAATACCAATACTTTCAAAAAGAGGATTTAAAAAGCAAACTGTGCCTTAAAATATGTTTTACTTTTAACAGGAAGTACCCCAACATGCCCAGCTGAAAAATACATGGAAGTAAATTGGTCTGTAACAGCCGCGAATTCTGAAGACGTAGAGTTTTGTCCTAAAGGATACACTGGTAAAAGTTGTCGTTTTTCAGTTTACTTTTTAGTGGCAGATATCATTTCCATTGATTTAATTTTATTCTGTGATAGTTCATTGTGCTTTTATTAAAACTTAACTTTTATTGTTAGTAACCAATTAGTAACGTAGCACTTTTCTCTCAAAATCGAAGTACGTATGTGTATGTTTATAGCATGAGATTTAAGAAATTCAGAAACTTGTGCTAGTTTTATGTTTTAAATAACTTTTAGAATAATATTTCAAAAATGTACCGGTATTGATTTCTGAATATAAAAAATTGCCACAGAGGACCAACATATAATGAAAATCTACGCATTTGAACGAAATCTACGAATTTTGAACACGTTTAGCGTGTCCACTAAAAGCGTTTTAATGCATTTAAATATCTGAAATCAGAACAATATGCCTCGACGAAGTTATTAGCTTGAAACCATTACAAAAGTTTTAATTTCAGTTTAAGAGTACCCATCTTTGTTCCTTTAGACTTTTTTCAAAATTTGTTATATCAAGATTAGTATTATCAAATTAGAAGTAAGTTGAGACACGTTATTTTTAAGTTTTAATTTTCTTTATGTTCCTATGCTGATTATGTTATTAAGTGCAAACTTAGACTAGAAAATATTTTCCTATCAATTGCTTTAATTAAGTAGTTAATTTTATCATTATGTTATAGATTGGGTTGTTAATAAATTTTGTGTACACTGCGCAAAAAAATCGGACAGTTCTATGTCTCCCGTTCTACTGGGCCGATTGATGAAATTCAAATTGCATTTTTCATGTATATATGTTTTCATATATAAATCATGTTTCATGTTTTCATATATAAATCTAATATATATTCTACGTTGTGCTTTCGAGGCAGGAAAAACGCAAGAGATATAGAAATGTCCTTTTTTTTAGCATTATGCCTTGATTTCATTACATTCTTTTACATATTTTCATTTTCCTTTATTATTACAGGGTTTTCACACTGCATTTCTCAAAATTTTACGGTAGGCGCCGCTTACGTAATATAATCACACTTGTCCATGACAATTTTAATAATTTGATAATATCAGCGATGAGAAAAATAGTACGGATTCAAAATGTCAGTAGATTTTAGATAATTTAATATATCTATCAACCAACATATAAATACTTACTTTAACCACCTTTTAATTAGGAAAAAAAGTCATTAATATTTGAGTGCCTGCAAATTTTCCACTCAAGTTCATTTATAAACTGTTTACATTCATAATGTTTCAAAAAAATATTTTCTCGATAATATATCTCTAATCTTCATAATTATAGAACATCTCTCATATTAGCATTTGTACGAAATTCTCCGATTTCGTCATCATTTTCTATAAAACGTTTATCATTATCATATAGTAGGCTTGGATTTGTTTCAGAAATCGACTGGCAATTGTTTTCTGTCACTGATGCTACGACTTGAGTTTTTTCCACCAATATCCACACAAGCTTTGAATTCCTTGCAATTCATGTTATTTAGTAAAGGTAACTTTTAATCCATTACCTGGAGGTATTTCTGTCATTTAGTAATCACTATACTTTATTTCGACCTTATTTAGCTGCTTTATTTCAGTCTTGCAGATTTCTTTGCTCCTGATAAAGAGGGACATGTACCTATTTGCCCTCGAAAATGGTTGAGGTCTTGACTAAATGTATGTTAAACACAAGGTTGTTGCTTTGCTAATTTTATGTTTCATTTTGCCGTGTTTGTCTTCCGCTTTGATTTTACTTCAGTTTAAAAAATTCCTTCTGTTATATATCGGTTGTATTAACCGAATTGTTTGTCGCAATAAGCGAAATATTTCCCATGTTTTCGTATACAAGCGGGGGGGACTTCGGCAATACCTGAATGATAACGTTAACCGCAGTCGAATTAAGAGGCGTTTACTGCAAATTCCTATTATTCATTTTCTCAGAAAATCTGCGGAACAACAGAAATAAATGGGTTCTTTTCGTGACACAGGATGTAAGCAAACTGTTTAAATTTTCCTGCGAATTCCTTAATTTAATTCTGATTAAGTTCTTTAATTTTTAAAAAAGTTTGCTTTATTTTGGGTCAGCATTTAAAGATAAATGTGGTAAATTTCCTTTCGTTTTTTAATTATCGCAGCTGAATGTAGTCGATTATATGTATATGAAAGTATATTATTGTAGTAGCTGGAACAATAAAAGACATTTTATTAGAAAGACCTACATGTGAACATTATGGTCGAAACGATCCTGATACCATTTTGCAAGTATTTCCAGATAAGCTGATGAGAATTCAAACATTATTTGGCGTATAATTGCTGGAGAAGGCTCTTTGTTGCAAATACCTCTTTCAAGTTTATCTGGTGTGTATTTCATGGATGTTGGACACGGGGATTTGTGGGAGAACTCAAAATCACTTTGCGCTCCTTAAACTGTTTGTCAATCCAAGCTTCATATGACATCATTTCACTCGATGTAGCTCTGTGTATTAAGTAAGGCGTTGTAAATGCAGAAGATATAGGAGGACATATTCATCAGGAATTGCATTAAATTAACACCGAACATTCAACAGATACTTATTTATCATTAATTAAATTAATTAACAAAAGGCCTTGGAAGAAAATATGCCTCATATCATTAAATATTATTTAGCAATTAGCATTGGGAAACCAGACCATCGCTTAATGATCTTAATGAAATACTCTAGGGCCTATAATACATATGCAGAAGTGAACTGAAATAGGATTGTTTTCAGCCAGGTTTACCTTCATTATCTTGGTCTTACGTGAGCAATAAACATTCGGATTTTGCATTTACAGGCAGAATTTAGTCGGACTTGAAGGATTTTTGGTTGCAAACTTTAATACATAACTCTGTCCATCGAGTTGTAGAACCAGAAATGTCTTTCTGATTACAACTAGTTGTTGCTTTTCAATTGTATGGAGACTTGCAATCAAATGCATTCATAAAAATGGCCAGTATCCATTTGTCATTTATTTGGCTCATTTCGGAGAGCGTTAGACAGAGGGTGATTAAGTGCGTTACAAAGAGGGTGACCAAGTTTTACACCCATAAAAATGGAAAGCTTTCATCCTAATTCTGTTGGAGAATAACCAGTGGAAGTATATGATAGATTCCTACTCTTCTTTACCAGTCGTCCAGCCAGTACAGCGGTGAGTGACGATGACTGCTGTACTGATGGGTCCGAGTTCGAATCCGGAGAAGGCATGGTGTTTGTAAGCGCATAGTGTCTATGCGGCAAAGGAGCATTCAAAATACACAGCGAGCTGAAAGTCTTCTCAAGAGGTTGTTGATAGGAGAAGAGGGATGAGAAATCATCGGATGCCACCCCCGAGATGCTCTCTCTCACAATTGTGCGAACTGCCCAGTTAGTACGTTGGAACTATAGCTGTGCGACCAGTTATGTTCTATGATCAAATCTCTTAAGAAGACTTTCATATAATTTAAGTGCCTCGATGCCACTCAAACACTGTCATCTAAGCTTTCTATGGAATTTGAATCTGATTCCAACAATACGGCAGTCAGCATCGCTAGTTACCGTCCGAACAGGGTGACTTACTGCTATTTTGTTGCGCGGTTATTTGACAAACTAGTGCTGTATGTTTATAATTCTCCACAGTTGCAATTGGAGACTGGCTATTTGTTTCTGTCTGCATGAAGATCTTTGACCACCTTTTTTTCTGCTTCTCTCACTACTCCCCGCACATGTTAAGTAAAAGTGTTTCCGATTATTTGTATAAAACTCGCAATGTTCCCGTTGGGTCTTTTCCGAAGTCAGTTAAATCATACACCATTCCAAATTGTAACTGTCCAATATCTTGACATGCCTAATGCCTTTCTGGTAAGCTAACTATTAAATCTTTTTTCATGCAAAAAGTATATATCATTTAGATCACTGAGTGTTTCTTTTTTTGTTACATGCTCCTAAGAATTCGCATAGTCTGTGCATTTTCTTCGACGCATTATGCAGCAACTGATACAATAATCAGAATATTAGTAATGCTATCATTTCTATAATCGTGGTAGTTTTATTCAAATTTTGTCTTTTTCTTAGGTGAAGTAAGAAGGCACTGTAATCTAAAGAAAGTCAGTGAAGCTATGTGGGGAGAGCCAGACTATTCTCAGTGCCTTTCCCGTGAATTTCTAACCATTAAAGACAAGGTAAGCAATGTCTGGTTTCATTTTATATCTCTCATAAATAAAGTGACTGCTTTAAATATACTTTCTTTTAAATATAACTCATTGTTTTAAATTTATTCATTAACATCAATAGAATTGTTTTAATTTCTAAAATAGTAAAAACGAGACAAAAATGAGGAAGTGAATTCCTTTCTTCTGTGGCCCTAGCCTTGCGTTAAGGGGCAAGTACCCTTAAAATACATGCATTAAGATTCTAGGTAATAAAACTTGTTTAAAATTCGTTAAAGAGCCAGGTAGTTTTACATTCTTATGCTAAAAACATAACACAACGTAAAACTGAGTATCTTAAAACATATCGTAAATTTTGTATACTTATTTTGATGTCTTTGATACTGTATTTGATATTTTGCTTTCTGTCCCAGATATTATAAAATTTTAAATAAAATAAAAACGTAATTCCTTCTTCATCATCAACATAAAAGTTTACTACATACTACATGCAACATTATGAATAAACAAATAACTATTCTGAGGCAATTTTATTTCTGATAGGAAAAATAATGTATAGTTAAAAGGATCTACTTTAAAAATAATAAAAATATAAAATAAACGTCCAATTAAAAGTAATTTCTACAATTTTTACGCAAGAAGCATAATAATTGGTCATTTTATATCCGTATAACGCTATTTTCGTCCATTATACGCTATTTCTTGAAATTTTGAGCAACGATTTTAAAGAAATCTATACGAGCAAATAGGAGAATCAGAAATTTTGAGAAATCTTAATTTTAAAATGTAACTATCTTCTGCACACATAATGACCATAATTTTAATTGGAACAATGAAAAGTGAGGAGTCAAAATTTTGATACATTTTTTAATTTAATTATAATTCTTATTTAAGAAGAATATTAATTGGCCATTTTACAATACAGGTACAGTATTTACATAAATAATAAAAATGTTTTGGAATTCTAACAAGCCATTTCAGAGAAAATTCTAAACACAGACACGAACAGAGTATTTTTATAAAATATTGATTAAAAAAAACATTACGTTGTAAGCCCATTATTTTCTTAAAATGATAAATGTACAGATAATTCTGATACTAAATGAAATTTACTGCAATGCTTAACCATACATTTAAATAAAATTGTTACACAAAGCACTTTACTTGTAGTTCATGGAATTTAATACGACTAAATTGCTTGAATGCAAATACAGTAATAATTCGTCTCGCCGTTTAAATAGCAAACGCTTAGACCAAAATCTTTTGTCATAAATTTGGTTGTAGAGCGAATTTTTTCATTGTCATGGTTTTCTTTTTTTAAACGCGCGTGAGAAATCGATTTTTAATGTAAAAATTATTAAAATATTAATATATATTTGATTGTTTGAGTTATTTAAAGCTATCTGATCTCCTAAGATCATTTATGGCTGACAAATATAGTTTAAATATGAATTATTACTGAATTAAGACTACTGCGAGGAACTTTTTGATATGATAATAATCTTCACTTTCCTGAAAAACGTTATGCAACTCTGGACTTTTTCAAGCTGTTATAAGGATATTATATATTTTCTTCAACTATTATAGCTTTATTACTTTCTGAAAAGAGAATTCCAATGGGAATTCCTATCACAAATGTATTTTGCTTCTGGCCTTTTCTTGAAATATCTGAAGAAAATTAAATTTGTTCGCGAACTTACTTTGAAAGTTTTCGAATTTTTCTTTCATATACTCAGATACACTGCCAAGGAAATGGCTTCTGTTCCTTGGTACCATAACGAACTTGATTTAATATAAGACAGTTCGAAGGTGAAATGATGATGTGAGAAAGGTTTCTGTTTATATGAGCGACATTCCTGTGCATAAATTTTATTTTTTCAGAGCTCCGAGATTACGAGTGCCCAAAATTATTTGATTAAACTTGCATGATAGAGAAATCTCTTCCTGTAGCATCATTTCAATGATTATGGAATTCATCCGTTGCTAACAAAAAAGGGTTTAACCAATGGCCGAGCAGTCAAAAACTGCTGAATGCTAGTTCTAAATCAGATAAAGGGACTGGATGCAAGTTGATTTATGTTTTTTTTTATTTGTAACGTCAATATAATTAGTTTCTCTTAGAAGGTCGCCAGCGAAAGTACCCTTTCTCTTAGGCAGATAGCCCTCGTGTGTTTTGCCATATTCAAATAACCAATTAATAACCAAACTAACAATTGAGGTCTTAAGTCTTTGAATTCAATATTGATTTCGAAAAACTGCAGTTATTTCTCTCAGTTCGAAAATAACTATATCAGTTAAAATTAGGTGCAAAATTTGTTTAGATAATCCTCAGAATATTATAAAATATTAAGTGTTTGACAATTAAATTCGATCTTTGCAGTAAATTTGACAGCATTTTGAAATTTTGAGAAATCACGTAACACCGCTGCATTGCCGAATATAAAGTTGTAGAAACATTAGGTAATTTTTGAAAAGCAGGAGAGATAAAAAAACTGAGCAGTACCCTCAGCGGGACTCGAACCACGAACCTCTCGAATACGCGCGGAGTGTGCTTGACCATTACACCACGAAGACATGCTAATAAGGCGGGAGTAATACCTTATATACTACCCCTTTTAAAGGGGTACTGGGGATTAGAGGACCCAATCGATAAATCCTGATGATGGAGAATCCACATTTTTAGTTCGAGGGCCATTGTAGAAACCTTAGGTATTTCTTTAAAAGCAGGAGAGATGAAAAATTGAGCAGTGCCCTCCCCGGGACTCGAACCACGGACCTCTCGAATACACGTCGTGTGTGATTGACCATTACACCACGAAGGCATGCTAAGAAGGGGGGAGAACAACTATATACTGACGTTAACCTGAGTATTACTACACATTTATTCCAAGACTTACTTAGAGATACGTGTTCTTATTACTAAGTCGAGGTTTGATTTAATCTCGTAATTTATCGAATGTTATAACGTCAGATGTATATCAACGCGAACATCTCTCACCTCAAAGTACCTACGTGACCATACATATATAAGCCGACCAAAACATAAATGCGAGAATTACGAAATGTTAAACAGCAAGGGTGAGAGTCAAAGGGCGTTTATAAAATGAGGTAAAATTTCAAATAAATTTTACTTTTCGTTTGAGTTCTACAGTTATTTGTTAAATGATTTCAGAAATGAAATTCATGTTATATTTGTTTTATATAAGAGGGCTTCTTTATATAAAAAGTAAAGTATTCTTTTATCCCAACGTTTTGTTTCTGCGAAAGACATTGCTAGCTAATAATAAGAACCACAGTAGCATAGTCATTTAGATAACTACCTGTACTTAATGCTTTGTTTGGCACGATTACTCTGAAGCAATATATGTTTTCACCATTTGCCAGTTAAAAAGTAAATCATACAAAAAGCTTAAGTTGTATTTCAGAACACGCTTTTAAGTCGAGGTTTGTTTTTGCGATCGATTTTTTACGTCTAGAGATCGACTGATATGTAAATACTTAGGGTAATTACAATTACTTAGTCTTAACTTTCAATTTAGATCAATTTTCCAGTTATTTTAATATTATGCATTTCCAGACTAGCAAGATTATCTACATTTTTTCTACTTAAATTTAGCACAGATAGGATATTTATGGTACTTTAATTGATGATTATTTTATAGAAATCATTTCCTCATTATATTACCAAATTTACCATCTTCACATTTAAAGGGAAATCAAGAAATTATTTAAGCTTTATTTCGGCTTATGGCTATTTATTAGTTAGTTACATACATATATAAAAGCATATTCACATAATACATATTTAAATAAAAGCAAGATGTTGTTGTAGTTGATCTATGTTTGGTGGGCAAATTACAGTAACTGCAGTTTTTTTTGCAAGGTCTCAAAACGATAATTTTATTCAATTCAAAATTCGTAATTCGGCACAGCGCTGACGTGCTGTATGAAACCCTTTAGTCTGATAAAATGATATCCATAATTCAGGCTACTTTTTTTTCAAACTTTAAATTGCAACTATTCACTCACAAGTACTTCATAATTTCTCTCATTCCCAATTTTTGCTGTCTAAATATGATTCCGATTTATGCTGCAATCGATAAGCATTTATTATTGCTGAAATTATTGATTTTTAATGTGTACAATGCTAATTTAATTACAAACGTTATAAGGTATGTCTCTCGCCTTCTTAGCATGCCTTAGCCTTCTTAGCATGTAGTGGTCAGCACACTCGGCGCGTATTCGAGAGGTCCGTGGTTCGAGTCCAGGTTGCTTATTTCTCACATCTCCTGCTTCAAAAACCCTAATGTTCTCTACAGTGGCGCCGAACTAAAAACTGTGGTGGATGGTGATTCTCCACCACAATGATTGGGAAATTGGGTCCCCTAATCCCCAGTCGCAATTTAAAAGGGGGAGTATATAAGGTATTTCTCCCTCGCTCTTAGCATGCTTTTCTCATGTATTGGTCAACACGCGTGGCGCGTATTCGAGAGGCCCGTGATTTGAGTCCCGGCGAGAGCATTGCTCATTTCTCGCACCTCATGCTTCAAAAACCCTGTCTCTACAACATAAAAAAAATTTCTAATGTATCGAATTACAGTTGCTAGGTAATGTGTCAAACGGCTCTTTTTACTTCATAGTACGAAGTAAAGGAAGTACTGTAAACACGAAAAATTCCAGGTACCATATTTCAACGAAAATATCCATTTTGCTCTCTATCGAATGCAATTTAACGATGTTTTTGCGTGACGTCTATACGTAAGGCCAAAATAAAGGACAGTTTTTTTCCCAAACGAATCATAAAACTGATTTAAAATGGATTCAGAACAGACTTTTTTCGTGGCGTCTGTACGTACGTACGTATGTAATCTCGCATAACTCAAAAACGAGTAGCCTCAGAACGTGGAATTTTTGTACATAGGAGTTCTATAACATGTAGATGTGCATCTTCTATTTTGATTCCAATCGACTGCACTAAAAGTATATGTATATATATGTGTAGCCGAGTAACGGAGTGGGTTTACTAGGCTCAGTGACCTCAGTCTTTTTATCCTTATATGCTAATACTGTAATTGGTAATTGCGCATATTTTGCTTTAAAAATGTTTGAATTATGTTGTTCTTATCTTCCGGTTAAGGTTGTATGTCTTAAGTTAATCTGCATGCAATAGTTGTAGAATTATCAACAATTTAAAAGTTGTTTGAAAGCGGCTAAGCCAATTTTTTTATCATAGCAGCCATATTTGTTTCCATTTGAAACTTAGCAGAATAGTGAATTAAGTCTTTCTGTACCTTCAGCGTCTTTTTGTCAAGTGGAACCAAAAGGAAACTTTTAGTTTTGCGCACCGAAAAATCTGCCTTCTTGTCTGTTGGGCAAATTGCTTGTTTTTGCACAGAAACTGTAATTTAAATAATAATTTGTTTAATTGTTTTTACCTGTATTTGATGTTTTATGTTTTTTTATATTTTTTAATTTTTAATGAAGCTATTTTGAGTTTTCGTGTATTTTTGCCGCGAAATGAAAACTGAATTAATTGAATGAGATATATATCTTTAATGAAATTCGGCGAAATAAGTTTAAATGAAACGCAAGAAAAAATATATACAATTTAATATTCCGTGCAAGGAAATCATGTAGTGTACATATCAGATTTTCTAATAAAGGAAAGATAGAGAATATGTTTACACATTTTTAGAACAATTTGGAGGTCCTTTAATTAAGATTTAAAATGTAAAGAATATGTTCAAATGATCGAACTGATAGCCTTTGTCCTGGACTATATGTCTGCATTGTGGGTTCCGCAACATTAAAGGCTTTTTATAAAATATTCACACGTACTGATTTCTATTCCTTTTCCGCTGCCTTCCAGAGTCCATAAATCGTGGTAGATTTACGCTTAGCAAGAGCTCTTTTCAAGAGATCATAGACACAATAGTCCATAGGGGAAATGTAGGGGACTTTGCAGGAATACGTTGAAAAGCTATATCTGCAATACATATGCAATACCTGTATCACACTTCATTTTTTCAATGAATGCAGTGGTACTTTTCGAAATACTACATGTTTTTTTAACTTGATGAAGTTTCACTCTTTGAAAGCTATTGCGGTAAAGATGGGGAATTTCTTCTGTAAATATAAAACATAAAACTTTCTCTTGATAGTACGTTGAGTTGATTTCAATATTTTTCCATTTCCACTATTTTAAATTTCCTATTATTAGGAGAATCCTGAGACAATTATAAACCCCTTACTGAAACGTTGCATTGAAAGAACCAAGTTTGTTAATTTTTTTGCTTTCGTTTTCCATAATAAATAGAGCTTTTTGTAGTTGCAGTCATTTGAAGTAAACCTATGCTTCAACAAGGCTCACAATGCTTCTTTCTTTTATCTCTTGCTAAATAAATTTCACATAGGGTTCTACAAAGTGTTGAGCCACATGCCTCTCCGAAAGCTGGTGAACATTACGTTTTTTTAAGTTGTAAGTCTTCGTTTATTTTTTCATTTATTCTTGTTAGAGATGTATTTAAAGACCCTGCAACTGATTTCTGCATCATCGGAGATTTTCCTTTACCAATTATTAAATTTTACTAACAGTACTTACCTGTTTGGGTATTCGTTTGAAGTCTTCATCCATCTTCCACGCAGAAGTCATGATTGACGGTTTTGTTTCTTGTTTGTTTGTTGATAATGTTGCTTATTTTGCACTTAAAAATTTTGATACCTTGCATTTCACAAAATCTTTTGTATTATCGAATAGGAATATTTCTCTTGAAAAACTCAGAAACATAATCCACATTTTGTTTACGAGCCACATTTTTAAATAAGAATAAATTTCGATGTAGCAGACAATATTTTTAATTTCAAATAATAAGCTGTTGCCCGAAATTATTATTATAAAACATTTGGTCTTTTTAATTCTTTATCGAAATAGTTCTAAAAATGTGTAAGTACCATGTGTATTTTTATAAACGTTTTTCTGGTTATCAAGCTCTTTGTCAAACAGCAGAACAAGTTAGATAATTAATTTTGCCTGAGAGCTTGTTTTCTTTAGTATTTGTCTTAGCAATTCCTAAGTATATTTGCCTCTCTAATTTCACAACAAATTTCAGTATTTTTAAAAGACTATTGCTATATTTTGAGCTTAAAATATTAAATGTGTACTTTCGGTTAATCATAATTTTAGTCCATTCATTTACTATTTCATAAATCACACTGAAGTAAACTTTATGCTGAAAGATTTGTTTCCCATTATCTAAGAAGTTAATTATCGTAATGTATCCCATAAATTACTGGTAGAAACATTCTTTAACGCTGTTTTAAGATACTTTAATTTTCTCCAGTTACTCCATTTGCATAAGATATAAATGTTAGTAACGACGCTGAAAATTATTGGGTACTTAATAATCTCAAAACAGAGGGTTTCCTGAATCTTATTTAGCAAGTAATAACTTTACATGCATTAAAGTAATCAATTTACAAGTAACGTAAAGATTTCATCGTATATTTATAGATGGTTGGTTTATATTGTAGAAGCTTTTAGGTGTTGAGAAATGTATTATCATTTAAAGGTTAGAAAATGTAATAATTCCTGTATTAAAGTTTAACTTTAATTAAAAATCGATATCTTTATGAGTATTCCAATAATGCAGTGGCTTACTATATTTGGAAAAAAGGTTTTGAAATTTAATGTGTCTTTTGCTTTTTTGTAATTTATTTATTCAAACTCAGATTTATAGCTGCACCGTGGTATACATCATTAATCTAATCTACATCCTTGGACAAATAACAGACGCACTATGCCAATAAGAAATAGGGGGGGTCTGAAACCTTTCAGATTTTACATTATCCCCAAAGGTGCGTTAACGTTTCGTGTGTTACTTTTATTTATTAAATATTATTTTCTTCGCACTTAAAAGTCAATTCATAAAAGTCAATTCAACAGTAATATCACAAAATATTTAAAAACAGGATATCTTTAGAATTTCCGATAGACAGTCCCGCTCGCTAAAGATAAAACTGTTTTGTTTTCTTACAGTGATGCCATTGTTCGCTTTGAAATCTTTGAGTTTGTTAATAAACAAATTCATGAAAGTTTTAGAAAATATAAAGTACATGATAAAACATACTCGAAATTCAAAATTCTTGGGCCCAGCTGCCATGCTCGGGTGGAGCATTATGTTATTTAAAACTTGATAGCTCTAGATACCGCCGTTTTCTCAAAGTGCAAGAAGCATACATACATTAATACTGATTCTTCATTATTTAATTTCTTAATAAACAGTACAGGGCGATAATATTTTGTGGCAACAATTAAAAAGTGATTCACCGTTTATAGTGAGAGGCCATAAAATACCGTTTTGAAACTAATAGTCTTCTGAGCTACCGTCTCTTTGGCTCTTTGGACTAATAATTTATCCGTTCTTATAAAAAATCCTATTTTTATTACTATAACACTATGCAGTGGGTGAAATACAGTATGGTGATTAAAATATTTCCCAATATATAAAAGCCTAGCGGCCTATAACTGATAATATCAATATCGCTGTATCAATCGAAATTAAATTTCTGTTATTGTTATTTGAAGGCGTGTTCTCCAGATTGTGGTGATTTAAAATAATAGAGTTCTCACAGTTACTGTTACAGTGAAAAAATACCAAAATTTGCGAATGCCAGCATTTTTTTTCCTTCTCAAATTGATCATCGCACTGAAATACTATATGTATGACAAAAATTGCCGACGTAAAACACTTGCAAAAACGAGCATTGTGAAGGACCAGTGACAACACAAGACAGAAGGAAAAAAAAACTGTTATTGAAATTAAGAGTTTCGAATTTGACCACCAATCAAACATTATGGCATTGCATGCGTGAGATTGTTGACAACAATGGCGAACGCAACATCGCAGGCGAAATCTGTAAAACTTCACTTTTTATGGCATTCCTCAGTTCTGATAAATCTCCGGGATTTGATGTCCTCCACTTTAGATTTCAGTTAACTACAGAAACAAAAATCCAATCCATTGGAGTAAGGTCGCGGGATAGAGGAGACCAAGAATCTGCAAAGTTACGGGAAATGACTCTATCCTGAAACGTTGTAAGCGGAAAACTTTAAATTGCAATAAAAGTTTTTTCACACTTTTCTCTTGTATAGTCTTTACAATGTATTACAGTTGTATCCTTACAATACTCTTCTTTGCAAATGTTTTACGCCGGTAGGTTTCCTCTTACGTGTATTGTTCCAACGACATTTACAGTTTTTTAATGCGCTGATCAATTTGCGCAGGAAAAAAACGGGTGTTGCCTATCTGAAATTTAAGGATGTTTCATTGTAAGACCTCTGAGAGTCCTGTTGTTTAAAATCATCACAATCCCCAGCGCAGATCTTCAACTAAAAATATCTGAAATTTTATTTTCATGGGTTGAGCTAATAAGCCGCTATATCAGGCAAATTCTTATAACCACCTTGTATATACTATATATAAATGAAGCATTGAACGTGATACTGTACATAAGCGTTTTGCTGCTCTCCGGGTGCAAAAAAGTTTTTTGAAGTAATGTAACGTCTCTGATCTTTAGTAATCAATTTCATCCCCTTCGCAACGTTAGCCGATTTCATAGCATCTTTTATTTTTTCCAATCATAGATACCATCCTATTCGTAATGCAACAGCCAAGTCGCAAGTACGCATGCAATTTTCATATTTTTCAACAATCTCTTTCACCCCATGGTGATGTTAACTACTTTCTTCGTATCTTAACTATTCTCATTAACTTCCCTAAAACACATTGTTGATGAATTTGCAAAACATTTAAGCAAAAAATTACGAAATCACTTGAAAATTCAGAGTGACAGCATGGTTTATTTCCTGAATACTACGCACAGATGTACTGACCCTCGTGGGCAGTCGTGGCTTTGTTTCGAAAACGGGAAATAAGTGCTAGGCACGCAGTCATGACTTATTAGTGTAGGGCGCGCAGTCATGACTTATTAGTGTAGGGCGCGTAGTCAAGGGTAGAGCGTTTCGAGTCGTACTCGTATTTCAAATAAATGACATATACGAAATAAAATTTTTGCATTTAAACAATACGCGTTTCAAAATAGATGTATTCACAGAGGTACTCAATATATTATATTTTCTAGGAAATAATTATAATGAATTTTTACTAAGGATTATTACTTTTTACTTCATTTTACGAAGTAAAGGAAATATCGCAATCACGAAAAATTTAAGGTGTCATATTTCAATAGAAACATCCATTTTGAAAGTTTCCGAATTTATTTTAATATGTTTTCCCTCCCGTTTATACGTACGGACAGAATTATTGGACTCTTTTTTCCAAAGCGAATTGTAAAATGTATTTAAAATTGATTCCAAATGGGGGTTTCTTTCGTGTCGTCTGTACGTACGCAGGTTCGTATACATCTCGCATGACTAGAAACCAACCGTCAGTAAAACTTTGATATTTTTAATATGGGGCTGCTATAACATCTAATTGTGCACCCTCCCTTTTTTGTTGCAATTGGCGGTATCAAACGTATATAGATACATAGATATAGATATAGGTATATACACAAAAAAAATAATAAATAAACAAAATAAATAAAAAATGAATATGCTTAAAAAGCCATGCCATATTCAGTTCGAAATAAACGGAATAAATACAAAGCAGTTCACAAACTAATCCAACTGTGCGCAATATTACACGACTTTCACAATCGTTGGTCGTATACATGAACTTCAAATTACAGAAATGTTTTAAATGAAGAAAATATTCATGTTTTGGGAATTGTAAATTTAAAAAACAAATTAATTTTGAGCAAATAGCGAAAATAGGCTTTTAATACGCGCTGCCAGTTCCTGTACATATGTTTGGGAACGTTCCATACTCAGTATGAAAGGTAAAAATACAAAACGTTTGAATCCCGTACGAAAAACATATTGTCAGAATAATTCAAGAAAATAAGTTTAAATAAATTGCAGCAAAAATATATAGATCTTAATATGCCATTCAAGGAAGTCTTGATGCCCACTTCCAATTTTTTTATTAGTTACATCAGTAGGCTCTTTTGCTTACATTTTATGAAACTTTATTATAATTCTCATACAGATGAGTATGAAAAAACTGTAAAAATTAAGATTTTTCTCCATCTCAGATAAAAGAACAGAATATCTATTCTTTATTTATAGTCGTTAATAAGTTCTTGTATGCATTATAAGCATTCAAGCTATAATTTTTGCTTAATTAGAATTTAGGTCAAATTTCTGAAACACTTTTTACCCACGTTCCATTTGGATAAGTTATTTTGACCAATACATAAGTCTCAAACATAGCAACTCATTTATACTTTTATAAAAATAAAATGCAGAAATGTTAGCGAAAGAGAATATCCTCGAGATATTTCACAGCGCTTATAAACATTATACACATTTACTCATAAAAATTCTATTTACCTAGTCAATCAAAAGCATTAAATTTTAAAATACTTGTGCTATCGATGATATGTTTTTTTTTTTTTTTTCAAAATACCTTACGTGAATCTTTCTTCCCCTAGTTTGAAAGTTCTACTTTAAGCAACAGATTGCTAAGTTTAATAGACCTCAGTGAGTGCTTTAGCGTGTTAGTAAAAAATTATTATGTTAGAGCAGGCCTGTATGGTGAATACACGACTCTGTGAGCTTGCTACAAGCTGATGAATTTTAATAAAGCTTCCAAAGCTTTCTGTTCACCTGATCTCGTTGTTTAAAGAAATGTTATGGAATCTGTAGCACATCATTAGGGTATTCTTACATTAGCGTAATTTAAAATATTATATACTAACACCAATTGGCACTATTAATACTAGCTTTTACAGGCAATATGAAGAGTTATAAATAGCACACGGAAAATAAAGGAGGGGAATTTAAGTCCCCGAAACCTCTCGAAAAGCAAAAAATAAAGAAGCCATCCCGACCAGAAAACTCAATGTAAAATAAATAACCATCTCTATCTAAAGACTGCTGTTTACAGTATTGCTCAAAGAGCAGAACAAGCACTTCTGGAATCTTTAAGAAAATTGCTCTTAGGTTTCAAAAATGCGTTTACCTGGAAAACAGCCAAATATAATCAATTTCGCGAAACATAACTGTCGCCAAGGCCCAGTACAAGAGCTTCTACGCTCTACCTTCGGGTCTATTTCAGATAGCCTTCTAATCAATATGTCAGTTGACTCAGAATTAAAACGTCTGTAATGTGATACGTAAACTGGGCTGCTAAAAACAGAGGCATGAGCCACAAATTCAGAATTAAATAAAAAAAATTCCGAAAGCTTTCAGATTTTAAATTACGTCCAAAGGGACTATTTTCAACATTTTGTGTATTACCTTTATGTTCATCGCACTTAAACCATAAAATTCAGTACAAGAGCAATATCGCAAAATAATTTTAAAATGAGCAAATCTTTAGAATTTGCGATACACAGTCTCACGCGTTGGAGATAAAAATGTTTTTTCTGTACTACATTGCCATTGCCATTCTGTACTACATTGCCATTTGTTAATCAAACATTCCTTAAAAAATATGAAATCGATAATAAAACAAACTCCAAATTCCCAATTTGGTCTTCCAGATGCCCGTATTCGAGTGGGAACTTTCAATATTCAAAATTAGATGGCTCTGGGTACCGTTGTTTTATCACAGTGCGAGAAACATACATACATTTATGCAAATTCTTTATTATTTAATTTCTTTAAATATAATACAGGGAGATAATATTTGGAGGCAACCATTTGAAAAGTGAAACAACGCTTTTAGTGAATCGACGCAAAATGCCGAAACGAAATTAATAGTCCTTCTGACCAAATTGACCCTTTGGATTAAAAATGAACATAAATTATTGCACAATCTATTCCAAGTAAATATATAAATGAAAACAGTACATAGCACAGGGAAAAAATATATAAAAAACAAAATTATTCATAAATAGATACACATTTTACAAAATTTACCATGACGTGATTAATGTCGTGGAATTATATCTATTTCATCTAATCATGCCATCTATGCTCCATAGGGTATGGTATTTATGGAAGGCTGATTACCACGCCATAAGATCAGGTTCAAAATCCCACGTAAGACTTGAAAATTTGTAGCTACGACTCTCTTTGCCGAAAAATGGCAAATTAGAAATTTAAAAATCTACTTCAGTTGCATAAAGAACATTTCAAAGCACGTACAGAAGATTAGATTTTTGGAGCAAGAAATATGACCCAATTATGATCTCGCCATGATTAGAACCACGTATTTTCTGCCTCATAAAGTAATCCAACCTTTTCTAATGTGCAATACTAATATATTCTTCAGTCCCTGAAATACATGTTACACAAGTATCGAAAGGAAATTTTTAGTATTAAAATAAAGTCTATTCAAACCGCAGATATCATTTACAACCACATGGAAGTATGTGTTGAAGTTCATAGACAAGTTCTTTCTAGATTATTTAAATAAGAAAAGCATCTTACGTTCTTTCTCCGCTAGAAATTTTAGAAAACAGATTGCTTGTCAAATGTTTCGCTGTTATAAATATTGTCTTATCTTCAAACATCCGTTCTCATGTTCCCAATGCTCGCATAAATACCTTTTCAGATCAATCATAATTTTCATCGAGATAAGAACCTAGCCCTGGTACACATTAAGTATATGACCCATATTAACGATTACTACTTGAATTCATACCTTTAAAAACATAAATCAAAATTTACGTTTATCTATAAACAGAAAATATAAGCAAGTCATTTGAAAAGATAAAACAGCTTTCTGAACATTAGAAACATTGTGAGCCTTGATTTAATTTCACTAAATTCGAGTTGGCATTTTATTTTCTACTTGCCATTATATTAAGAATGAAGTAAGTTGAAAGCATTTGAAAAAGGTTATACCCCAAGTGAACTTCACTATTTACATAATAATTTATGAAAAATATAATTCAGTTAATGAGGATAATAATACGCATTTCCACTACATCCAACGTGAAAATCCATTGAAAAAATATCTCAATAAATCTGACAGCTTTAATCTTTTTCCCTAAAATAAAATTTATTTAGGCTCAAATCTTTCTTCTTCTTCCGTAAAAGAAGAAGTTTAAAAAAATAAATTCTTACAGAACTATATATCTTGTCTCATAGAAGGAAAATATGGTTCTTAATTTTTTTTCAAAGGCACGTTTAATGAACTGAACTATTAAAATTATAAGAGAAGTAGTTTGAAAAATATATTCGCTCTCCTTCCAAATCTTAATTTTAAATACAAAATTCTACCTAGACACTACAAATCTGTAAAACTTTTGGCCTGATTCCCAAGTAAATTTAGATCAGGAATATTCTGTTCTAAGTTATTGAATTGAAAGTTGGTGTTTTCAACCGTTTCTAAATAATACAGATAATTAATCTAAACTAAGTTCTCCCACCGAACTGCATGTTAAAATTCATTCCATATTGAACTTAAATACAAGTAAATAATACATCCTTTAAATAAATATATATAAATGGTATTAACTTAATAAAAGTAAGTGGTTTAAATCAATGTGATTTAAACCATATTTAACATATTTGTAAAACTATAGTTTTACATAACCCGTAAACGTTAGTTTTATAAAAACCCATAAACTGTAGTTGTAGATTTGCAAAGCTATAGTTTACATATGGTTCTACATAACCCATTGCAAATCTACAGTTTTACATATATTTATATTTTACATTATCTCTCAGATTTTACTTGATATTTAAGCTTTACTGATCTGATATTCCTATGTAAATTTTACCAATTGCAAAAAAGGGACAGTTTAATATTTGTATCCCTCTTTCTAAACCAACAAATGACTTCGAATTAAACGTTTAAACAAGAGGGTATACATAACTTTTCTGATTTAAAGACACTATTCGCAAGCCATTTGGATCTAAGAACTACTATCAGAATCGACAGCATAGGATAAACAGCCCACTGGTTAAATAATGCTTTCTTATTGACTATGGTAGTACATAACAGCATATCAAAATTTAAAATTTTCATAACATGCATCTAAACATAATCCCAAAATAGAAATTTTAGTCCAAGGGGGCAATTTGTCCAGAAGGACTATTCCTTTCGTTTCGGCATTTTGCGTCGATTCACTACAAGCGTTGTTTCACTTTTCAAATTGTTGCCATCAAATATTATCGCCCTGTATTATATTTAAAGAAATTGAAGAATGAAGAATCTGCATAAATGTATGTATGTTTCTCACATTGTGATAAAACAACGGTACCTAGAGCCTCCAATTTTGAATATGAACGTTTCCACCCGAATATGGGCATCTGGAAGCCCAAATTTGCAATTTGGAATTTGTTTTATTATCCACTTCATATATTGTAAAACTCTAACGAATTTTTGATTAACAAACTCGAGGATTTCAAAGCTCGCAATGGCAACGTTGAACAGAAAAAAACATTTTTATCTCCAGCGCGTGAGACTGTGCTTCAAAAATTCTGAAGACATGCTCACTTTAAAATTGTTTTGCGATATTGCTCTTGAATTGAATTTTATGGTTTAAGTGGGAAGAACATGATATTTAATAAATAAAGGTAATACACGAAATCTTAAAGAAACGCCCGTTCAGACGTAATTTAAAATCTGAAACCTTTCAGATTTTCTTTCTTTCTTTTCTTTGTTTTTTTTTTTTTAATTTTAATCTTTCACTAACCTTTTATCAACAAAGGTAACATGCTAAAATTTCGAATTTGATAAAATCCGTTTCCGAACATTTTAATAAAAATGAAATAATTTTCGAGATTAAACTAGGAATTACGCGTATCACTAAAATACAACCTGCAGTTATTTATGAATTTTATTATTACTAAATACGTTGTTATATTATTATACGTTATTTACGAAACAGCTTAGTTATTTACGAATATATCTGGTCAAACGCAAATGATGGGATATACTCCATATAACCATAAATTCCATATGTCATAAAGCGAAAAAATGTTTTTAAAATATTACCGTAAATTGAAATCAGATCTTGAACAATCCGCAAAGGAAATTCTTAGTAAAAATTTTGAAAAGCTGCATCAAGAAGAAAGTGCGAGTACTAATATATGCCAGCGTTTTAAGTTAGTATATGAAGCAAGAATACCAACTCGTACTTTTTATTAATGCTCAAAACTTGAAAAAAATGAAGGAAAAAACATTAGCAGATTGAATTTTATCTTTAAAAAAGTGCTTACACAGAATCAGTTTGAATATAAAAGATAAAAAAAAGGGGAAACATTCTCAAGAGTATCTTTTTTCTTTTTTATGCAATGTAAAGGATAAAAATTCCATTTGACATAAACAAACTTTTTCACAGACTTCATAGTTATATGGAGGAGAAGAATAAATGATTCTGTATTATATATGTAATATGTGGCATAAGAAATAAATTTTATTAATATTGTATTTGGTCAAATTTTAATTTATATTAATTATATACAGTACACTCCACTTAATGTGATTGCGGTTAATGTAATTCGGATATTATCATCCAACTGCCTGTTTGTGCAAGAAAACGTGTAAAATACGTCAATTATTATTATTATTATATGTTATAATTATTATCAACATTTCAGTTAATATTATCAGTTACAGAATAAATTTTTTAAAGTGAAGTAAAGTCGGCAGATAAGCGATTATATCCCAAAATAAGGTCAAAATAGATAACTGGTTTTCAACCTTTTTTTGCCCTATGCACTCCTTTCACCGTTGCTAGTTAGCGACTTTGCACGGGTACTTAAATTTAGCGAACTGTGTTCACCTGAGCCAAAGATCACCTCCCCTTCCTCCTTTCCAAATATCTAAATATATGTATATACACATTTATTTAAATTTAGATTATTTTCTAACATGTTTTATAAATTAAACAACGAAAAGTACAGAAAATGTTGCTAAATACCAAAACTTGAGTAAAAGTAGTTTTTTATATTCATAAACTAAAAGTGAATACAGCTAAACAAAAAGCTGACGACATTCGTTCAACATGAAAACTCCCCTGGTTGATATCTCCTGAAATATATCAGAAAAATTGCCGAGTAACAGAGAAGTGTTGGTAAGTAAGAGATTTAGACGCCAAACAGCTTGCTTTCACTTTTAGTCAACCATTTAAATCTACTAAAACGTAACCTAAGTTTGGGTAGATTTGGAATTACTGTATCGATTTTGAGTGTGACTAGATACAGTACCTTCTTCTTCAGCAGCAAAAACATTTCTGCATAATTTTTCCTTTTCCATGCGCTCCTGGAGGAAAGAAAAAAAGGAAACTCTCTGAAAATATCGGCCTGCCAGCGGCGAGCGATAAAATAGCTGAACACTTGTAGCTAAGGCCTAGATTCAATTTCAGGCGAACAGGCTGGTTGCATTAGCGTTTTTGTGGTTTTCCCCCATGTGTAACGTGTATGCAAGCCAGAAAGCTGTTCACGAAGGCATCCCTTCTCTTAGGCAATTAGCCCAGTGTGCTTTCCCGTTATCAACTAAACCAACTAAGCAAACCTCTAAAATTATCAGCGCCAAACTAAGATGGCTTCACTCAGCGGCAACAATTGCAAGAGGAAGTGAATGATACATCCATAGTAGCGTAAAGCCTCTAGCGCGTTGCGAACGCTTAGCGTCATTGGAGGAAATGCATACGCAGACGGACGACCTTTTACACTGCTGCGTTGGATTTGTGCTTACCATGGAGGTAAGAATAAAAGGACGGGCCAGCCCCGCACTGCCAACTGCAAATCTGGAGACCAAAGCCTGGAAGCACTGCTTCCAGGCTTTGGTCTCCAGATGAGGTGTTTTTTGTTTTTCATCCAGAGCTTCCTTTACAGCGCTTTGATAGTATTTCCACACACGACAGTTCCATACAAATCGAAATGCTAGACACTTCATCATAAAAGAAATATTCATTGTTGGATGGCTAACAGAAGTTTGCATAGTTTAGTGACATTTACGCAAAAATCACATCTTGGTTATTTTTCGATAGCTTGCAACAGCTATATTGTGGTACTTTTAAAATTATGTACTTGTTTCGATGCCCTTGATAGAGTATTGGCTACTTTTATTTTATGTTCCAAACACCAAAATGTTTTTAATAAAACACATGTTTTGTCAGCCACATATTATCGTTTTATTTTTATATAACTGAAAAATAATCACTTTGGGTTAACTAAAAAAATGAAAAAATAATGTTCTGTCTCTCTTTTTAAAAATTACATTTAACAACATGTTTAATTGATGACTAAATTTCATAAAAAGTTATTAGTAAAAAATCTTTGTTATTCAATGCATATACTTGAGTAGTGGTATGCTATTTTTTAAAGAGTTTCATGAAAAAATGATCATCAATGTTCCTAATTGTTGTATTAATATTCTTTGCGTATTGTTACCTTCTGGATTGCCTCGTAGTACGAAAATTTCAGGTATTTGTGAATTTAGATAAATTAGTCTTTCTAACTGTTTTAAAAAATGAAGCAATATTATGCAGAGCAAGGAAATCTAGATTGCGATCCGATGACAGTGAGGTTAATGTTTAAATCTGAAGTGGATAGTTGTTATTTATTATATTATCAGAGAACTATTAAACCGGGTAAAATCGCTAAAAGAGGCATTAAATACTCTACTAAAATGAAAAATAATTAATATGTATGAGTATTTATGCATATGCTTGCAAAACGCATGCATCTGCTTTTAACAAAGTACGTAAATATTAATTAAATTATTTATAAATGTATTTGGAAATGAAGGATTTATTCATTCCTAAACACCTGTGAAAGTTACTGTAAAGAAATCTATTTATTAAATATATCTAAATTTATAATGATTATAAATATTAGCTAAATATATAATAAACTTAACATTTAATTGTAAACATAAACTGAAATTCTCTTGACAAATAGGTTTATAAAACTATTTAAGCAAGAATGGTTCGTACTGGAAAGCGATCTGTTAAAAGGTATTGCAAAGAAAATTCTATGAGATGTATATATATTCTATAAGATATCTTTAAGTAGTTAAGAAGTGTTTTCAGAATATGTGTTGTTGAAATTAAGGGTAAAAAAATCTGGTAAGTAATAAAAGAATTATTTCCTTGCATTTTATAAAAACTCAGAAGTTTTAAATAATATTAAAAAAAGAATCCTTTTTTTTTATTTTCTTCCAGATAATAGATTCATAGAAAGTTAAGTACATGGAAATCAGCACCAATATTTAGCCTATTTCACTATTAAAATAAAAGGTGCTCTAATTTGAAATGACCCGAACAGACTAATAATTATAAATTGTCTCAAATTTTTTATTTAAAATATGCCTCAGAAGCTAAAAAATCATCTCATATTTGAGAAAGTATTTTGGGAAGAAGCTGTGTAAATAGAAAAGAAATAATGCGTAATTTTAATATTATTAATACAATAAGCTTTAATCCTAATGTTTTCTAATTTTAACCGAATAAAACCGAATTACATTAACTTTTTTCCTGATGTAATTAATGACAACTTGTGAAAATATTTCATTCAAACTGTTTTGGAAAAAATATGGCATTTAATTCTGTTCAGAATAAAATGTTGTTTAAAAATGCATCCTTTTAACATACTTAGGACACTGAAATATTGCAGAAAAAGAAAATATATACATTTATAGGTATATTTAGGATGTAATTTCAAAACGTTTATATCCGATCATGTCAAAATCCATTGATCTTAATGGTAAATCACTGAATGCTTTGGTCTCTACGAAAGGATCGCTACTGCTTCAATGCAGTGGACGTGGAAAACCGGTTACGGCCTCTTTCTTTTACTTCGTACCTCCATGGCGCTTACGGAATTTCGGTGGTCAGCTGCATTTATTGCCACCAGATGTCTCTGTATTTAACTTATGGGATTCAGACTCTTTAAGATACTTACATTCGACTTTACTGAAATTTGTTATTTCTGCTTATGAACTGTGAAAGTAAAGCACTTTAGCGTTTTTTAGATACGTAAGGTTATAATGCATATTATAAACATCTCTACTTGCATAGAAGCTGAAGTACTTTTTAAAAATTTCTTTGCATATCTAGAAGCCTATTAGTATTTAATATTAAGGAAATGATATACAATTAAAACTGAAATGTACTGTTACTGCAAAACAAACCGGAACTCACTTTTATCACTTGACAACAAATTACTCACCCAAAAGGCCATCTTGCTCTCATATATTACTAATGCCTGTCTCGTGTGGGGTTTTGTACGTAAAATTACATTTCAGAGACTGCAAATCAGTGAAAACATTACACTATGCCAAACTATACACGAAGAGCTTGGCATGAAACCTATTCCTATATTTATTGCAAAAATTTCCAAAAAAAAATTTGTAATAGAATTTCCAGGTTTGACAATTCCCTTCATTTCCAATGCTAAATTGTGATACTTATAATGTACTTAGCAGAAGAAGGCCTGAAGTCGTTCTTTGACATTTAGACCGATTACAGTGTTCATTTGTTTGTCATGTTTTTTTTGTATTGCCCTTCTCCCTGGTTATAATTTTTCAGCTACCCCTTTCTATACATACGGTTTGTGTATTGAGTCTCCCCTACCCCCCCATGATTCACATGCTTTTTTGCTATTACTTTATATCATTTTACTTGTATGCTGCTGTAACACGTTATTTATGTTTGTGTTGTTATTTGTATATTATTATTTGGAACAAAGCCTGTAGTTTTGACTTGACCATGTGTTGCACTTTGTCATGACTTGACCATGTGTTGCAAAGTATGTTTTAAAAATTCCTCATTTGAACAGCAAGAATGCGTTTAAGGAAAACAGCAAAGCAGAAATTGTCTAAGAAGGTCTGATTTAAAACTTTTGGTATCGAACCAGAGACAATGTCAGAGAAAAAACTCGAAGTCGTGTAGTTTTCTGTTCCTCTACTGCTATCCTGACTTTCAGCCAATCATTAAGCTTCCAATCACGTGTACCATTTGACCCACCCCTACCCCAACCCTCCCTCTTCTCCATTGGTGCATTATGCACAAACTTCGACGTCGACGAACATGCTTCTTCTCCTATAGCCTTTATTACGAACAATTTGCTATCGTTTTACAACAAGAATTGCTATCTGAAATGCTATTATGCTTTTACGTTATTTTTCATGCTACGTTTAGCACATATCTTGTTAGCCTGGGATAGGGTTCAGGCTCAGGAACTCGTTACTGCGGTTACCTAATAAGATCGTGAATTACTACTGATAATGTATGGCATTGGTTATTGCTTGTTTGTTTGTTTAATTACGTATGATAGTGAAGCTTACAACTGCTATATTGCTTTTGAAAAGTCATGCCTTCGAAGGAAACTTTATAAGACATGGGCTGCGTCTTTTTGTTCTGGCAATGTACAGTAAAGCTATCTGCTTAAAAAAGGATGCCTTCGCGGAGGACACATTTAGAACTTTTTAACCGAAACTGACTCATTATAATGAATAAACTGTCGAAACATCCCGCAGCTAAATCATTAACAGAGATTCGAACTCTCAGTGTTCAGCGGTTTTTTCTTTCGTCCATTTATTAGCCGTTTAGCAACTGAAGCAGCGTTAGAAAAGAATTCATCAAGTACATTACGTATTATAATTATCCTTTATACACGAAAATATACTGTAAAGCTAAATGTTTTTATTTAAACTTTAGGTTTCTAAAATAATTTATGTTTCAGTACAACTGTAGCTTACTAAAATATAATTTCCTTTCTGAAATGTTTCAAATGAGATATAATTTAAATTAATATTTTAACGCATAACATTAAATAACTCTTATAGATAACTCATTCATAAATTTAATATTATACATCGATTAAGCCATATATAAAATGTAAAAAAACAATTACCCCAAAGCAGAATCATTTTACATAAAATAATTCACATTACATGCTCCAGTTTAGTTACCTTCCAATGAATAGTTTTATTTGCTGAAAATAGCTGTCATTTATAATTATTCTGTGATAATACTTCTTCAAAAATGAATTACCCGTTCACAATGTTATCCTTAAATGTATACAGTTAAACGCCGTATACATTTTAATTAAGATGTCTGCATGGTGTTTGTAAGTTGAAACATTCTTAATTATGAACATTTACTAGAAAATTAAACACCGTTTCTCTAATCTTATGAATTTGCGAAAGCCTCGGGTCAAATCATTGAACCCACTTTGTTACTTCACTAATTAAAATGTTGCATCTAAACTCTTTTAGTTGTAACTGCTTGTGAATCGTGCTGAAGAGAGCATAATGAATTGTAGTTAGCAATGTGCATTTAGGGTTTCATTTGAGTTTGATTTAAATCACATCTTGTAATCAAAAGAACTATAGAGGCTGTTAGAGCATTTTTAGCTGATATTACTGTGCTGTAAAAACAAATCTGCTGCTTGGAATTTTTTTAATTGCAACTATATTTTTGAAAGGATAAATTATCGTCTGCTATTATACTTGACAGTTTTGTTTTCACGTACAATGTCGCTTTTCAAGAAGCAATGGATGGAAAGCCATGTTTGTGTTCTTTCCGAAGAACATTATTCGTATCTAGTTATTTAAAAACGCAGTAAAACCTATGGTTTTTCGATATCTAAATCTAAGATAGATAATATTATCAGCAACAAAAGACAAATGCGTCAAAATTTAGCTTCAAGTAGAAAAATTGTTCCAAATACGTATCCAAAGAAAAAATTTAATGTTTCGAATGGTGCAAAAGTGAGATTTTTAATGCTAAACAAAAATCCGCTAACTCAAAGCCTAGTTTCAAAATCATTAAAATGCTCAGTGTCAACTGTAAATAAAGTGAATAATATTGTTCGAATCTTAAAAAGGCGAAAATATATAATGTGCATCTTCTTTCTCCACGACATATCGCAGAAAGCGCTACAGAATTCTTTATGAGAAACATTTATCCGGAGAAAAATGGAAAATAGAATCCCAATAGACGAATTTTGGGTGTACTTAAATGACTGCAATAAAAAGAAATCCATTTATTATCATTAAAGAGGAGAGAAAAATCTTAAGACATGGTTCAAGGAATCATGAGAAAGTTTTTCTAAGGCATTTATGATTGTTACTGGTTTGTCACATAACGGCAAATTAAAAATAAAGAGAGTGTAGAAAAAAGTTAAGATCAATTCAGCATATTATCAAAAACATATTTTATACCCAATTTTCAAATATGAAATAACTTCTCTTTACTCACAGTGCCATCAATCAGTAGAACTGCATCAATACAAAGCAAGCAGCGACACATCAAAATCTACTGCTCATTTCCTGAAAAAAGTGGATCAAGAAATAAGTATCAAGGTCATACCTTCACTCATAGCCCTTCTAAATCTCCTGGTCTATCACCAACGTATTTTTGTGCTTTTGGAGTTTTAAACAGCTTTTTTCCAAATGTCGACCTACGGCTTCCTTACACTTAGGAAAGGTGTTCGAGAGCAATGCGATAAAATACTTCTTCCGATACTAGAAAAGGCTTTACCGACTTTGAAATTGCGGTGTACAGAGGCTGTTCGCTCATGTTTTAGACGATTTTGGTAAGCGGTAATAAAACATCGTTTACTGCAAAAGAAGTAATTGCAATTGTACTATG
>KK118841.1:167950-201251 GCA_000611955.2 Stegodyphus mimosarum | reverse complement strand
CAAATTTCTCATATGTTATTAAAATATTATTTTTTATTAAATTATAATGCCAGTTTATCTCTATTAAATCTTTAATTAGTTACTAGAAGTGGAACGGCAAATAAAAATTTTCAGCATGCAAAATTTGATTTAAAAAATTAACTAAAATAATTCTGCTGAGCCAATTAAATTTAATATATTAAACAAAATACAAATGACGTGTTTAATAAAGATACATGTATGTTTACATTATTGAAATACTTTCTCTGAAATTCTATTTTCTCTTGCTTATTCTCTTTTTCGCTAAGAGATAAGTATTTGAAATTATTCTTACGTAATTCAATAGGAGACTGATTTTGTAGAAAAAAAAACTTGCTTGAGGATATACGCAGTTTCAAAATTTCATCAAGCAGCTTTCTATACCCACGTTTTTTAATAAAAGCTTAACACTGCGCCAAAGCATTTAATTATAATTTCTCTGGAAGAAAAAAGTTATTCTACACCTCGCGCTGAGAAAGAGTAATGAGCAATATTAATATTTGAGTTTAATGAAAGATTGTTTCAGTAAACTGTAGCAGACATGTTACATTTCCATTTAAAGAATTATTTAAATTTTGATAACAATTTTAACGCTGCATGTGACGGCTTTCTTTAATTATTGGTAATGTAATAGCAGCTGGAGATCTAAATTTAAAGGAGTTGCTCCCCAAAATGGCTTAAAAGAACTGAAATAATCACTTACAGAATTGTTATGAGAAGTAATGTTGAGTTCATTCTCACAGAAATACAATTACTTAAATTGTCTCTTCTTTCTTTAAAAAAAAAAAAATTATTTATTTTTTAGTTAGAATTTCGATAATTTTATCTCATTTAATAAGAAGTTTTTTAACATCTCAAATCATCTCAGTTTGTTATTAGGGTTAAGCAATTAAATCGAAATATAAATAAGTTTTATAAATTTGTTATAAGAAATGAAAATAAATCCACACCATTTGGTTTTGATAAACGAACAAATTAAAATCGTTGAGTGTTATTTCTTAAATGCTTCTCCTTATCACCGTGTTTATTCTATAAATTATTTTTAAATTAATGAAACAAATGGAGATAAATGGATGTTTAAAAAATGTGATTGCAAAAGAAAAGATACAAAGTTTATTTTACATATTATATATTCATTTTTTTAAAAAAAAATCCCCATTTGCAGTGCTATCCTAAGATGTGCAATGCTCTCGCCTGGACCCGAACCCTGCGCCTCTCGAGTATACGTGGAGCATACTTCCAATTACACCACGAAGGCATTAGAAAAAGGGGAAGGATAAAATACCTTATAATCAATTTTGGATAATTTTGTGTTCCATTCATCCGGATTTCAAAGACGTAACCCTCCATTTAAGGACATCACTTTATCTTTCTCGAGGTTATTTAAACTGAACGTGGCTCTTAATTAATTTTTGTATTTTTAGATTTTTCTTTTTATTAAAATAATATAAAAAATAAAATATACAGGCTGTATTTTAAGCAGTTATTTAAATAATTTTACATTAATATTATTCCTTTACAGTAAAATATAATTTATAAATTCATAAATACGTTATATGTATACATTTAATTCAATTAATTCGATAACATAACATAACTTATCATTTAGCAAATACAGCAAACACTGTTTAAAACCGCACCCACCGTTTCAGATGATTCTGGTCTTTCCTGGAGATGATCATCTTGGTTCATTATATGGGGCTACGATAATCTAATTTGCATAATGGATTTATCATATTTAGGGTTCTTGGAGTTTCTTAAGGAAAAATACTGAAGTAGGAGTGAAGTATAATTATTATTGATACTGTTATATTAATAAAATATTGAATTAATTCCAAGGATAAAACGTTGGAAAATTTATTTTACCCCGAAATTTTTGAAGCAATGTAAGTGAGATGTATTTTAAAATAGAAAAACAAACAATAAATGTACAGTGGGAAAAGCTAATTAATTCTTTTAGCAATTTTAAAACACTCATTGCCAGCTATAGTTTTATCGTGCTTCTAAATTTAATGCTTAGAAGAAATCTTTATCAAATTTTATTTATTTTAAATCATTAAATGATTATTAATAATAATTAAATAATTTCTCATTTTAAATTCCGCACGAAATTCACACGGGCATGCATTAAGCTTGTTTATTTCGAAGCAAATGCTGCCGATTGCAAAAGTGAACTATTTTGAATTATTTGAATATCGATTTTTTACATGTTACTAAAAGAAAATTTAGTGTAAAAAATTTGAAAGCTTTCAGATTTTATATTACGTCCAAACAGGCGTTTATTTAATGTTTTGTGTGTTAAATTTATTAGCTCAAAGGGGCGGTATCCCAGAAGGGTTATCACTTTCGAAACGCCATTTTGCATTGTTTCACTTTTCAGATTGTTGCCGCCAAATACTATTATCGCTCTGTATTATATTTAAAGAAAATATACAATAAAGAATGTGCGTGAATGTATGCACGTATGTTTCTCACATTGTGAAAAGACGACGGTACCTAGAGTCGTCAAATTTTGAATAACGTAATCTTCCACTAGAACATGGTCACCTGGACGCCCGAATTTCAAATTTTGAATTTGCTTTATCATCTATTTCATATTTTTTAAAACATTAAAGAATATTTTTTGATTAACAAACTCAACGATTTCAAAGCGAGCAATAGCAACACTGTACAGAAAGTAATATTTTTATCTACAATTTAATACATTTTTTTATTTTGTGATATTCTTGTTGAATTGAATTTTATGTGGTTTAAGTACGAAGAACATGCTATTTAATAAATACAGGTAACACACAGAACGTTAAAAAAAGCCCTTTTTGGGAGTAATATAAAATCTGAAAGCTTTCAGATTTTTTTTATTATTAATTATCATATTCTTCGCACTTAAACCACATAAAATTCAATTGAACAGCAATATCACAAAATGTTTAAAAACAGCATATCTTTAGAATTTCCGATAGACAGTCTCGTGCGCTGGAGATAAATTTTTTTTTCGTACAATGCAATGTTTCCATTGCTCGCTTTTAAATTGTAGAGTATGTTAATAAAAAATTCTTTAAATTTTTACAAAATGAGAAATAGATAATAAAACAAATTCGATATAAAATTCGGGCTTCTAAGTGCCCGTGTTCGGGTGGAGGATTAGGTTATTTAAAATTTGATGGCTCTAGGTACCCTCGTTTTTTTACAATGCGAGAAACATACCTACATTCATGAACATATCTACGTTTATGCAGATTCATCATCATTTAAATTCTTTTAAAATAATACAGGGGATAATATTTTGGTGGCAATAATTTGAAAAGTAATTCAGCCTTTTACAGTGATTCAACGCAAAATCCCGTTTTGAGACTGATAGCCCTTCTGAGCTACGTTCCTTTGAACTAAGGAATATTATGAGTAATTCAAACAGTGCTGTTTCAAGATCGATCTTGTGTGGAGAATTACGTCATACTGATACTCAGTACTATTAACGGTTTAGAAATGATTGCCAACTGTTTCCCATAAAAATAGTATTTTTTTTGCTACAGTAAGACCTAAAAACAAATTTCGTGGTTTGTGCAATATTAGAAACATTTTGTGTTTGTTTGTAGAGATTTTAGGTATTTTTAGGAGCAGGTGACATGGAAAATAAACAATGCCTGCGCCGAGATTCGAACTTCGAACTTCTCGTTTGGTAGTCAAAAGGGCTTCCAATTACACATTGAAGGCATTCAGGAAGGAGAAAATTCCTTACATTCTCCTTCAGTTAAAGAGCAACTGAAGAGTAGTGAACCCAGTCGCCAAATTCCGGTAGAGACAAATTATCGTACGCCACATTTTTAATCTGGGCATCAGTTTGTTAAGACGTTTCATTGTCTGAGGGAAATTATGCCCACCAGCGGCCGAGCAGTAAAGACGCTGAACCCTGGTAGTTCGGTCCGAGGTTCGAATCCCGCGAACAGGCTGGCTGCATGGGCGTTTTCGTGGTTTTCCCCATGTGTAACGTGTACGAGCCAGTTTCCCTTAGAAAGTCCTCCACGAAGGCATCCCTCCCTTTAGGCAGATAGCCCTTGTGGGCTTTGCGATAATTGAATAACCTAACCTGAGTGAAATTATGGGTAGTCGTCTTAAAGAACAATATTTTGATTTCAGTATCGAGATTTATTTATGTTCTCAGAATTGCTCGGTTTACCAGTGCTGGGCCAAGCGAAAACAACCGCTGAAAACTAGTTTTTCGAAGCATGTATAAATCCCAGCTATCGGACTGTCTGAATGATTGTTTTCTCCGGCTATTTTATGTGTATTTATTTATACGAATCAATTTTTCTTATGAAACCTTCTATAAACTTAGAAATATAGCCTTTTTGTATATGGAAATAAACTTACTTTTTTGAAAAGTTTACTTCTTTCTATGTGTAACTATACAAGATAGTTTTTCTTAGACACTACTACCCCTTTTAGTGAATATCCCTGGAATGGTTTTCCATAATCTTATGACTCCAATCAGAAGACTGGTTATTTTATTATTTTTTTAACATAAATCTTCACTAAAATGAAATGCAATAAACAAAAATTATTTGTTTTTCTTTTTTTGCTTTCCAATAAATCCGTACCTTTTCTACAGAAAAGACGCCATCCACTTATTCTTATTTCCCGATTAACCGATTAGCATATGGCTAAAGTTAGCCAGGATAGTTCAAGTTTTGCCATACTATGAAATACCTAAATGTAATCAAACTATCGAGGCATAACTGTAATAGAGAGAGGTATTTTTATCATTTCGATTTTTATTGCAGATAAAGTAAATCAAAACTAATAAAAATAATTGGAATTTTGCATTTCTACGTAGAAAATAATGTACACACTTTTTTTTAAATACCGTATTAGTGGAACTAAATACTCGTCATCATAATAGTTAACTACGTTTCTTTGTTGACGAATATCGATATTTAGTCAAAGAATCGAAAAATCAATTCTTATTAAGTCTGCAAGATTTTCGTTTTCGAGAATGCAATTACTATTCAAACTGGCATAGGAACTTAAAGCTACTACACAATAAACTTTAAAACTACACAATATTATTCCCGACAGTGTAGTGAATTTTATCGAAATCCAATTTTTCTACTATCATAGCTGAAACTTCTGTAGAGTTTTTATCTGTTTTGCAAGAAATCGATCATACATTCCTACGAAAGAAAAATTCAAGATCTATTTTCTTTTTACAACTGATAGCATTTGTATTTACTATAAACTAAGGATAGCTAATTAAGAATAAAGCTTTTCAGTATTTTAAGTGAAATTTATTCTAAAAATTTTAAATTGAGTTTTTTTATTTTATTGCCCACAAGGAAAGTATCCATTCCAATGAACTAATACGGTTTTTGTTCCGATTAAAATTATGGTCTGTTTATATCATGCGTCTTACATAGTAGCTGCATTAATATTCTAGCAAAGCATACAAGCTCTTTTGCTTAGAAATGGAAAAATATTATTATTATTTTTTCCCGAAAATACTCGTCATGTCACATAGGAATAGATTTATTATTCAACAGAGGTTTCAGTCTTTGCTGCATCGAAGGAATCAAGTGTAGTGATTAGCTGCAGGATGTTTTCAAAAATGAAACTTTCTTTTAATAATCAGAAATGCTTATTTTCCATTTTCAGCTTAGTAATATATGCTTTTGATGTCAGATATATATTTTGTTACTAATTATCACAGTAGTTTATTACCATTTCACCATTCGTTGTATAATAATATATTTAACAAGACATGAAGATTGTATATATATACATATATATATATATATATATGCAAGAAATATTCATTGATGAAAAATAATGGTACTATGTCTACAGTTTTAATGTTAATAGTGTTCTGAACTTCCAACTAGAATTTTCGTATCGAAATTATTTTATTGATATTTTATGTAATATATATATCTTATTTAGATAATAAACAAATAAAGTTTCCTCTTCAGACATCATTGTTACTTATCGAAGGGAATAATATAGTGTGATTAGAATTTTTATATTAGAAAAATAAATGGGTAAAAGTAACTTTCTGCGTACTAAGGGTAAGACTAAAAACAGTTTAACCACCAAGGTATAACTAAAGCTACCGACCTATCAAGATAAAAACTTTTTAATCAAATTTATCTGCTCAGATAAAAAGCTTTATATCAATGACTTAGATTAGCTAGCAAGATATAAAAGATATTTATATTACATAAATACTTAATGATTGCCTTATTTTTATACATAGCTACATATATTAAAAAATTAAAGTACTTTCTACATAACTTTATAAGCATTCATATGCCGATAATTTTGCTTATGGTTTTCCATAACTGCCTAAATAACTTAATGCACATACTGGCCAATGCATTAGAAATCTTCGAAATTTTCATTTGAATGTGTGCTAGGTATGAAGTGTGCAGTTTGTTTTAATGACGTGGGTTACACGTCATAAAATACCAATGAATGCTAATATAAGTAAGGTGTAAAAGTGATTTCAACGATGAATGAAGTAAAATGAGAAAAATGATAGATCTTTCACCATTTTAAAAAGGGCTTATTGTTGGTGCCCGTTTAGCAGGAGTCTCGATTTCGAAGACAGCAAATCTCACTGGGTTCTCAAAAGCAGCCATATCAAAGGTTTTCAAAAGTTGGAATCAGAACCCAGAGTCCTTTTCGAGAAGACGTAACTGCGGTTCGAGCACAGTTTTCTAACAGAGTGATCAGCCTTGTCGCCGACGAATTGTACGGCAAAACAGGGACTCTAGTGTGCTTCAGCTGACACACATCTTCAATCAAGGCTCTTCCCAAAGGATTTCAGCTCGAACCATGAGCAGAGAACTGCAGAGGATAGGAATGCATAGACGTGTGCTTGTGAGAAAACCACTCATTTTATGCCCGGCACGCAAGAATTCGTTTATGGTGTTGGGAAAGAAGACACTGGACATCTGAGGATTGGAAACGGATAATGGAGTCGGATGAATCACGCTACACCTTATTTTGAACTGATGGAAAGTATCGAATTTGGCGAGAACCCCATGAATCCATCTTGCCTTACTCCCACTGTGTAAGGGTATGGTGGGAGTATCATGATATGGGGCAAGTTCTGCTGGCATGGAAGTGATGCCCTGGTATTCCTCGAGGGTAAACAAGCATGAGATACTAAATATGCTGGGAAATCAAGTTCACCCTGTAATGTTGCATTTTTATCCTGATAGCGATGGGTACTTCATAGACGATAATGCAATTATGCACCGCACCAGAAGTGTTCAAAACTGGTTCGCTGAACATCGATCTGACTCCCAACAGCTTCCCTGGCCCGGATCTTAATCCCATAGAAAATGCGTGGGATATGGTGGAAAGATGCATCCGACAGCACTCTCCTCTTCCATCTGATTTACAAGATTTAAAATGCTTCATAGCCAATGCATGGTATTCTCTGGACGTATAAGCACTCCAGAAGCATCTGGACTTGATGCCCAAACGAAGCAACGAAGCGGAACAATTATCCGTACAAAACGTGATCCAAAAAAATATTGAATTTGGGTTTATAATTCATTGTCCAATATGTGTATATGCAATTTTATAACTATAAATTTATAAATTAACTTTTTATGTATTTTATAGAACTATACATTAATACATATATTCGATTCAAATTCTGACTTCGTTAATATCCAATTTATTTCACTTCACAAACACAGAGAGATTAAAGAGGCTATTTACATACAGAGTTTAACATAATGATCTAATGATCCGTACATCACGAAGATGAATAACATTCAATAACTTACGTATCGTATCTTAAATGCTGCGAAGATAGAACGGGAATTCCCCGATCGCTTAATTCAAAAACAGACCTGGTTGCCAGATTCATAGATCGAAATTATGAAAAATTAAATATTAGCAAACAGGAAATAGTAAACTTCATAGGAGTGGCAACATCCTCCCACCTTTTGTATTGCAGGCAAATTTACCTTAAAGCAATACAAAACGAAATAATACACATATATAGCAGATATAAATTGTAATACATGAAATGAAGTTGAACTAAGAATTATAAACATGTGAAATGACATTAAAAAACAATAAATATATAAACTGGCATTATAGTTATTAAGTACTAGGGAAAAAAGTCAATAATAGTTCATAAGTCCATGCGTTTTACAGGTACTACTCGGCGACCACTTCGAGTTACCCTTATATTTTTAGGAACCTCGTTTTCACATGACTCTGTCTCTGGTGCAGTCTCGGTTTTCTGAGACATTTTTATGAAGTTGTCGGCAGAAGTAAGCTCCAAAGGGAAGATTCGTTGAAGGGGTCGTATGATTTCACCATTGGCTACTCGTAGTTTCGCAACACGTTCAATATTGTCTTTGCCAGGAAACAGTTCAATTACCTGTGCTAAAGGCCAATTTATCCTATTTGGGTTCTTTGACTCCACTAGGACAATTTCTCCTGGAGAAATCGTCTTTCTCCGTGAAGATGACTTTGGACTTCTTACCAATTCTCCTAGATATTCTTTATAGAAAAGTTTTCGTAGATTTAGCCGTAAGTTATGAAGGTAACGTACACGTTTCAATAAATGCTCAGAGTCAATTAAGTCCAAATCAACAGCTTCTCGCTCGCCTAAATCTTGATAAAGTGAGCAGGCGTAAGAGGCCTCAGTTCATTAGGATCGTCTGACAGTGGTCGTCCATTTATTGTGGCCTCACAGTCAGTGAGCAATGTCAACATTTCTTCATATGTGACACAGGATTTTCCTAAACACTTTCGAAGAAGTTCCTTGATACAACGAACCATTCTTTCCCAAAATCCACCGTACCATGGGGCAGACGGAGGGCTAAATATCCATTTGATTTTCACTAAAGCACATTCCCTTTGAATGAAATCCCACATCTTTGGCAGCTCAAAATTTTGGAGGTTTAACGTGACCATATTGACCACTTGTTTTTTCTTACCTAGTCCTAAAATTGTCCAACCTAATAAAGTTTCCACGGCTGAAATACCAGATGTAAGTACTTCAATTCTTCCTGTCAAAATGCTTCCAAGTACGTCAGCTCCTAGAAGAATTCTTATAGGTGGCGAATCTCTTCCGACATCTGTCAGTTTTATTCCTCGAGAAGCAAGTTCAACAAGTAATGTTTCATCACGTATTCTGGGTAACGTAGAGCAAATCTTCGGTTGATCGAGCAGAGACATTGAAGTAGAATACTTTCGATCTAAACTTTCAATGGTTACAACATATTTCGTATGCTCAGCAGCCGGAGTAATTCCTCCGCCAAACAGTCCTTGAGATAACATTTCCTTTCCGGAAGGGGAAAGATTTAATTCAGCAGCTAAGCTCTTCTCAATATAGGAACGATGTGATCCATCATCCATTAAGGCTCGTGCACAGATTTCCTTGCCTCTGTGCCGTAGTCTGATCATGATTGTTTTCAAATAAATTTCACGTTCTGAGGGAAGATTTGTCAACAGCGTCTTGGTAGATTTTTGCTTTTCTTCTGCGACTTTGTCCTTTGATGAAGAGTTAATATCTTTACCTAAATCTGGGCAAAGTAACGCGTAATGCCTCCGTCCACAAATCAAACATTTTACACTACTGTGACACCCTTTTGCCATATGACCAGGCTTAAGGCAAACAAGGCAGCATTTCCGTCGCATAACTTGGGACTTTCTGTCATCGTAATTTATTGTCGACAATTTTTGACAATCCTGACTTGGATGAGGACGGTCACAGAATATACAACTAATTTTTCTTCCAGATGTGTTCGAAATTAGAGTAGCAGCAGTAGGTTCATCTCGTTGAACTGGTTTTTGGAATTCCTTTCGTTTCGTACCACTTCCGAACGCATTTTCTGCTAAAACCCGATGCTCTTCACCCTCTACTTCATGACGTAAGAAAGACATCAAATTTTCCAGAATCTTCTCCTTTGCGAGGATTTGTTCTCCTTCCTCGACTTCTCTGTTGAGTCTATATCTGTCCCAAGCCTTTAGAATTTCAGTCGGAAGACATGATTCCACAACAGGATACAGCATTGCTGCGTAATTCGATGTTGTCACACCCAATGTCTCTAACGCTCGTAGATAGGAACCAAGTTTATCGTATAAATCAGCTAACTTGATGACTGATTTGTTATTTACTAATGCCAAAAGATCTCGAATGTAAACTTCAATCAATAAGTCCTTTCTGCCAAATCGGGACTTTAAATGTTCAATAACTTTCGCGTAGTTATCCTTAGAAGGTGGGTAACTTTCCGCTATATCGCGTGCTTTAGTTTTTGGTTTTAACGAAGAAAGCAGATACTGAAATTTATCTTCTTCTCTTAAATTTTCATCTTCATGAACTCGAGAAAACTGACCCCAAAATGCAACCCATGATCTAGGCATAAGATCATACTCCTTAAGACGTAATTTGGGAAGTTTTAAGTTATCAGATGCAACCTTATTAGAAATTACAGATTTACTTTCATTATATTGATTATAATTCTTCTCGTATATAACTCGTACTTCAGTAAATTTATCTCTGTAAGATTCCATTGCATCATACTCTTCATCCGTAAAACTAATTAATTTTTTAATTTCTTCATCTACTTTAAATAAACGCTCTGCTTTCTCAACAACTTTGCAAAACTGTACGTGAATGTCCTTTTCAACATCAATTTTACGATGAATATCATTAAACGTATTCGCCGCTGTGGTAAAGAGACGGCGTAAATTAGTTCTTTCACCTCGTAACTTAGTTTCCAGTTTTGCTTGCTCAGCCTCAGTCTGTGTTTTTTCTGAAGTCATGTTTTACTTACACGTACATCAAACGTATTTCTTAAACGTATATAACGTATTTCGAATGTAAACGTACTTCTTAAACGTATGTAACTATTACATGAACATAAAAAAACTCTACACGAAACAAAACTTTTATAAATAACTCAGAAGCAATCAAAAGTTAAATAAATTCAGAAATTAACTTGTTTACCTTCATTAAAGTAACTTGAATTTAGTCACTTCTGATTTCTCAGTGCAGAGTACAGTCCTGTCGTTCGGACGCCACTTGTATTCGATTCAAATTCTGACTTCGTTAATATCCAATTTATTTCACTTCACAAACACAGAGAGATTAAAGAGGCTATTTACATACAGAGTTTAACATAATGATCTAATGATCCGTACATCACGAAGATGAATAACATTCAATAACTTACGTATCGTATCTTAAATGCTGCGAAGATAGAACGGGAATTCCCCCGATCGCTTAATTCAAAAACAGATCTGGTTGCCAGATTCATAGATCGAAATTATGGAAAATTAAATATTAGCAAACAGGAAATAGTAAACTTCATAGGAGTGGCAACAACATACATGTAAAATTGTAATATTAGTTATGACATTCTACTTTAATTATTACAAAACCAATTCAAGCCTTCTCTCCCTACTGCTTTCCGAGGCTTTTGATCAACAATAGTTTCTTTTTATCTCCATTACTAAATAATAAAAAATATCTTATGTGTATATGTTTCTTGCATTGTGGGAAAACTGCAGCACTTAAAGTTACCAAACCAGTCGAAGACGGAATTTTGAGTTTCAAATTTGTTTTGGTTTATATCATATTTTGCATGAATTTAATGAACTCCTGATTAAAAACACAGTGGTATAAAATCTTTGTGTTGTCACATCACGAAACCTAAGATATTTATGCTTTGAATTTAATCAGAAATTCAGCGATATAAAAGAAGTGTGTCGCCGCTCGGCAAAACGTAATGTATTTGCCTTTCGAATTTAATAGAAGTGAGCTACCACTGCTGGAATTAATTTTTTTTATCTTCCATGAGGCAGTTATTTATCAAAGTGTAATATATTTAATTACTTTGTTTCAAATTTATTGTTATAAAACGATTTAAAACGCAGATTCATTTCAGCTGTTATTACTTACTAGCTAGATCTGTGAAACTGCATCACATGAATTCACTAAAATCATTATATAAGTTTGTTTCATTTTTATAACTATTTTGGGCAGCTAGCAGCATAAGACCTAGACTGTCTAAATAAGGAGTGTACCTCTTGTATGCACATTTGGAAGGAATACATCAAACCAAAAAATGGAAGTAGTTATTTGCGATATAATAATAAAGCAGCCTATTAAAGAGTACCTAACAGCTCTCAAACAAACTTTCTGCAATAATATGATTTGAAATAAGGCACATTTGCCTCAGGCAAATAAATAACTACAAGGATCTGCTTGAGTTAGATACTTGAATTTCAGTCCTTTAATCGTACTAGATTAGTAGCGAGTTATTGCTATGTCAGAAACACTACGACAAAGATTTACGAAAGTTTTAAACAACCTTTTCATTAAACTGAAATTTTAACATAAAAGGGCAGGCGCTATTGGTGACCACTACTTGTGGCAAGACAAATTAAATAATAACAGTCTAATAAATTGAAACGTTGATTAATAGTCTAAGGCTACGTAGGCAAAAGCTAAGCTACAAACGGCTGCGACAGAATGCAAAAGCCGGAATAATACTTTCAGACAGAACTCTAACAATGCTACTTGAGTACTCAAAAACTATCTCTCTCTCCCTAAGATCCAAAGGCTCCCAGCTTAAATATTCTTAAAGCTAATTTGGGCTTGGGAGAGGAATTACAAGAAGACAAATCGCAGTTAAGCTCAATCCAAATTAATCTTATAAGTGCCTCTTCTTAATTCCTTTTGTTTCGTATTCGTTGTAAACATTTCTGACCTCAGAAGGTAAAACAAAACACGAAGTACGTAAAAAAGCAATTTAAAAAAGATCAACTGAGAGCATCAGAATATAAACACCTTTACAAATCTCTATATGACTTTATAACTTTTGTCTAAGAAAGTTATCATGTATAAGTATTGCGTATATAAAACAGTAACTGTTAAAATTTACAAAGGATTTATTTTGTAAGTAGCATATATGTATATGTAAGAAATTTAAATAAATTACTGAACTACGAAAGATTACTAACAATTGCTTTCATTTGGGTTGCATTAAGAATTTTACTGCTCTATCAGCTGATCAATTACAGTCATATATCATGCACTGTTTCTGATACATCTGTTTACAAATGAAAGTAAGATGCTTTTTAGCTGATTTCATTTAAGGCATTTAAACATATTTTTTAACAATCTTATAGCTGGAATTTCCCAGGTTCACTTCTTTACGCATTTAAAAAATTAATGAATAACTAGAAAATTGAAAGTTTGCTGTTCCTTCTGTTTTCTAATTTCATAAGGAAATGTTAAAAAAAATTGTGAAAAATTGTAAAATAAAATGTGTGTATAAATATTTAGTCAAAAAGACACAGATTCATTCCTATAACTCCTATAACTATAATAACTTTCCCGGTAAACTCAACGCGTCGGGAAACATATTAACTTTTTGCTTATAACAATATAGTATTTTTTAAATTCAAAGGTACTGAAGAGGTTTCGTTAGAGTTATCTTCTCTGGCTTCAAAATTTTATGAATCTTCAAAATTCAGCTCCTGCTTTCTCTATCAGTCTCTATTGTTAAAAAATGAAGACTCTGATTTAATATATATAAATGCAATAATAAATGCAAGGAAAAGACAAAGCAGCGTCGATGCATAATAGATATAAAAAAACTTGGCAGTCGAGTTCTAGTTTTATTTCCCAGTTGACGTTCGTAGCCACAATCACTTGGCACTCTAGTCGTACCTATTCAAGAACATTTTATTTTGGAAAGTATTGCGATAGAAATACAACGCGCGCACAACGAAATAGTGACCAAGTAGAGAATCTGCATATATGTGTGTATGCTTCTCGCATTGTGGAAACATAGTGGCATCTAGAGTCAACAGATTTTGAATACGCGTTCTCCGACCCCCGAACATGGGCATCTCGAAGTCTAGGTTTTGAATCTCGAAACTGGTTTTTATTTATTTCATATTTTGCATGAATTAAAGGAACTTTTGATTCACGAACCCAGCACTTTAAAAGCGAAGAGTGGTAACACTGCTTGATGTAAGACCTTTTAATCTTCAACATACCACTTCTGCAATTCGGTAAAAGGTTTGATATTTAAATTTCGACAGATAATTTAATCAACAAACTCGGTTTTTAAAAGCGATGTTCTGCTGTTTGGCTTTGGAATGTACTTATTGAAATCAACCAGTTATTTTTATGTTAAAAAATTTTGTCACTTCTCTCTTTCGGTTTTCCAGCCAGAATACCAATTTTAGTTCGCACCTATTTAAGCGAGGGTTTGAGGCTGTTTTAGCCAGAGCGAGTGCCGCCTATTGAAGGCTAAGTTATTAGTAGTTGAAATTCTACGGTAGCGTTTCTGTCTACGCATTGCCTTAATCTTAAAAATAGTATGCCTGTGTAGTTATGCCTGTGTAGATTTGAGCCAATATCCGCGTTAATATTTCTGCGTAGCTTTTGACTAACTAAAATGTAGACTTAGTTTTAATTTGCAATTCTACTTTTTGAGTTTTCGCCATAATTGCTGGCTAGTTTTGCAAGCACCGGAGTGGTCAACTGTTTAAGTTATTAATACTGGTGTTACTTCTCACGATTCCATTTGATTAACTGGGCGTAGCGGTAAGCCGATTAGTTTTATTTAGGGACTTAGTGTATGTTACCAAATAGTGTGAGAGTCTGCAACTTCCACACGCCAACTCGTTATCATTCAATAAAGAATAATATATTTAATTTTCAGTTATAATTTGTCTGTCACTGAGTATCAAATTAAGCGGTGTTAAAGCAATAAATGCCGTCTTTAGTTTTTAATCTGATTGATTTAAAAGCGCATTTAAGTCATGAAAAGTCAGAGTAGAAATATTAAATATTTTTGTAGATATACATAAGCTGTACTAATTAAAACCATTATATATATATATATATTTAACAAAGTATAGTAGAACTTCATTAACCACTACTAGAACTACAGTGCCAACGGATAATTGACAGTTTTGGGTAACCGATTGATCTTTTGTCTACAGGCAAAATACTCACTTACTGTAAAGCAAGTGAGAGAATTTTATTTTTTACTTTATCCTATTTTTTTCAACAAAAATGGTGCAAAAAAGAATAAAATTTCTCTTAAACGAAATCCTAAACACAATTATTCAAAAACAAAATAATAAATAAATAATGAAATGATTTTTATTTTCCTTAACACGCAGCCATTTCTGCCTCAAGTAAAATAAAATAACGATTAATACTTAAAACTGAACTCATAATCTTATTTCTCTTGATACAAGCAGAAACAATATGTAAAACTACCAATGTGTTTTCCCTAAAAAGCCATTAAACTCCAGGTCAGAATGCTTTTAGGAATAAAACGCATATTATTGCTTAACAATGATTCAAAGAATAAATAAAGTACAGACTTATATACAATAGAAAATTAGTTTTCTTAGTAATATTTAAAAAGTTCGCATTTGTGTGACGATGTGTAGTGTATTTTTGAATTAAACAAGGAGAATGTATATAACGTGCTCTCATTAAATTATTAAACTATCTTTTTTATTGTAAGCCTAGTGCACAAGAAAATGTACAGACGCATTAACCGAAAATAGATTTTGTAGCTTCTTTAAATAGACTATATTTTAATGCACTATATTGTTTCATTTCCCTGTGTTGTTATTTAAGTTATGGAAAATATGTTGTAAACAAATTAACATCTAATTTAATTTTAAATGGCTTCGGAAAAGAAGAAAATGTAATCTGAATAACTGGTATTTCGGATAATTAGCGTTTTTGTGCTGAATCGTTTTTCAATAAAACGAAATTATTGAGAATTTTCAGTTTCTTACAAATTCTGAGTCTTCGCAAAAATTATTATTAAAACATTCTATTACAACTTAAATTTTATTAGTAAATTCTTTTGCTCTATACTTAATAAAAAGTTTTTCTTACGGAACATGTATAAAGAAGAAAATAAATGCATGAAGAAAAATAAATTTAATCTAGGGGTTTACGAATTAAATGCTGGACATCCTTACTGATCTTTTTATAAAATTAAATGAAAACTACGATTAGGAAATAAGAAAAATCGCCAAATCTGGCGTACGTTCCCTTGAAACTGCCTTTACCGCCATCTATAGGAGAAATTATAAACCGATCGAACTCACATAAGATATCTGGCAGGTCGGCATCAACGCTGGACCGCCTAACGATGTCCAGAGAGAATCTACGAGAGGGATGGTCGGTGGCTGGGGGTGGAGGAATAGCGGGAACATCGTGCGCCGGAACTCCTTGAACTTCGACGGATTTCAAATTTTCAGATAAACTTTGCTGAGGAATGAGAGGCGGCCTGGCGCGGTCTTGGGGTTGATAAAGCGATGGAGGATATGCCTAAAAACATAAAAGGAAAAAATTATTCAACCAAATTTTGTAGATAAATATAACACAATGAATTTACTTAACAAATTTTATTTACTTATTTTTAAACGTATGTTAAACACTTTTACTCAGAACATTTTTAAGCTATAAAAATGTCTTTAAAGAAATTTGATGTCTTTGTTCTTGGATATGAGTATGAACTTAAAAATGATTAATATTGAACTTAAATAACAGTAATATGTTTTCAAGAAGTTTCTTACCACTTTGTGCCGTATATATTCGGCAGATGGCTTATTTGCAATTTTTAAACAACAGGAAAGAATAGCATTATTTTTTCCTTTTTTCTAAATTACATATCCTGGTAATACAGAGTAGATATTCATTTATCAGATGAGTATTTAACATTGAACTTTCAGCCAGTTATTCACACTGTCATCAGCTGAGTGGTAAGATTTTTAAACACTGGTATTTCGATTCAAATTCAAATCCTAGCGATCCCGACTGCATGAGAGTCTTTGTGACTTTTCCCATGCATAACGTGGACACAAGCCAGTTTCTCTTAAAATGGCCTCTACGAAGGCATCCCTTCGCTTAAGCAGATAACTCACATGCGGTTTACTATAATCCAATTCAAACAATCAGTTAGTTATTTGCTTTGATTTTATTTAATTATAATTTTATACTGGGCTTCTCGGTATGAGGGTTAGCAGAGCCGGCTGCCATATTATTAGACCCAGGATCGAATCTTGAAGAATCCAGTGCTGCATAGTGTTTTTATGGAATGAATTTAAAATTCGCGGAAATGGAGCTCTGCTTGAGAGATTTATTGTAGGAAAACAGAGTGGGTATCCTAGACTTTTGGATTTTGCCCCCTGGAGAACTCCCGATCAAAACTGGGATGGAAATGGACGAAAAGTCTTTTTGCCATCTGTAAATTTCTCAAGGTTATGGTCAACGACAAGCTCCATTTATTTTCGTCACTTTTGATCATGATGTATTCTGCGGACCATATCTGATTCAGATCAGAAGGGTAAGAATCAGTATTTACCATTTTTGACAACACTCTTACTACGGAGCAATAGTTATTATCCTATACTTAACTTTTATTGCAGCTTTTGCAACTTTATTTTGTATATAATAAAACACAAATCCGGTAATAAGGCAAAATCATGATTTTGAATTATATGCACTTCTTTCTTAGGTTGATTTTCGATATTTTACACTGAGTGGATTGTAACTAAAAGAGCGGAATTAAAAAAATACTTTTTCACTCGTAACTAAAAGAGTGGAATAAAAGAAAATACTTTCACTCTATACATCTCTCTGTTCCTATTTTCTTAATCTCTGTCTTAGTGTCTTATATTTATATCTTCTATTTATGTTTTTCCATATTTATCAGTGCTCTGAAAGATAAAGATCTGATAAATTATACAAAAGAAGTAATATGTAAACAGGCGTTCTTCTACCTTGTCTTTGTCATAGTGCCGAGGCCATAACAATGTAAGATTATGTGTACACATGGCTATATGAAGATAAGACTATGTGAATCTGATTACATATATAAATATCCAAATTACAGAATGTTTCTCAAATTAATCGAAAAATTAAAACACTGCAATGAAGGCCTAAAAGTGTTCAATTCTTAACAAATCTCAGCATGTAAGTATAGTCTGGCCTGCACTGGACGATAATTTATACCAGTTTTCTAAATGGTTCACTATATTTCATTCTAAATGTGAATGAAGACTTTTGAAATGCATTAGCCTTTTCCGCGAAGATTTCAGCAGATCATATTTCAAAAGACCTGCGATTAAGTGTCATTAGTTTGCTGCTGTCGTCTAGGAAAAATCTATCAAATGACTTTCAATGGTGAATGAAAGTCACAAAACGACTGACTTTTGAAATACCTCCTAAACACAAATTCCATATCCCGAAGATTCACGCACAAAACTAAATTTAATACATATTTCTGTGTACGATTAAATAACTGCAATCCATTTTAAGAAATAGAGCATTTTATCTGATTTAACTAGTAATCTTCTTTTACAGCAATTTCTAGGGATGTCTCATTTTTTGCGACTGCTGTCAATAACTTCGATTTTGAGACCTATATTTGTTTAAATACACTTTTTTCAAACGGTGATATGTAAACATTAAATTGGAATTCGTGATTGAACGTATTTAAAAAAATCTCATAGGTTCTCCCTCGAGTGGGGAATGCGGTCAACATTTTATATACATGTTAATTATTTAGTTTTAGTTTATGAATATAAAAAACGGCTTTTATTCAAGTACTGGTGTATTCAAGTTCTGGTGATTCAACGTCTTAAAACTGAAGAAATCCGCAATTTCCTCACCAGGATTCGAACTTCAGACCTTACGAATACGGTCGAGCATGTTCCAGTTACACCAGGAAGGCATGCGGAAAGGAGTAAAATACTTCATGTACTATACTTTTAAGGACGACTGGGGAGAAAGGGACCAAATCACCAAATCCTGGTGAAAAATTATCGTCTACCAGCTTTTAGTTTGGGCACCACTTGTATAGTTATTAGAATTTTTCTTTGGATGTCAGGAAACTGAAGAAATCCGCAATGCCCTCGTCGGGATTCTCAATCCGGACCCCCCAAATACGAGTCGTTTTTCCAATTTGCAGAAAGGAGGGAGGAAAATATTTTCTAATTTTATATACTATTTTTTGTTTAATTTATTAAATACATCAAAAATAAATTAAATTTTAATAAATGTATACATATTTTCTGAGTTTTGGAAAGGAAGGGAAGTGAATGATCGTCTAAAAATGGTGAAGGGGCTGCATGGGGCAAAACGTTTTGAGAACCAGCGGTTTATTCCAATTTAAGCATAGACAGCGCTTCTAAATACGAATTAAAATTCCTTTATTTTGTGCTGTTCCACAGTCAACTTGATTTTATCAGCTATCTATTGTAAGACATATATATTTTCATTCTTCTCTTGTTTTCAAAATGCAGAGGGATTCAAGAAATTAAAAAAACTTCATATTTAGCTTCATTTTGAAACATGTAATCGAATCATAAATAGTTTCGTAAGCTTTTTCAGCAGCTGAATTTAATTTTTCAACGGATAGTGCATTCTATCTCGTACTGTGAAGCAGTCTCAGTAGCTTTAGGAATGACAAGTTTGTCAAATTCGCTGTCAACAAAGTAAACTTTTAATAAAAATGACTAACTTGACGAATTTATATGAAAGGATGTTTATTCTGCGTCAGTATTTTCCACAAGTAGGTATGCAAATGATGCACGTATACAAATTTAAAGTGTTACTCCCTCCTTTTTTGGGGGGAGGGAATTCAGATTGAAATTCCACCTCTTGAACTTCTCTCCAAAGGCTCTAGCTGATATGATAATTGAATCAATACATATTAGCTTCTCTAACAATTTCTGCAATGTAATTATGACACACAATTCAGATTTGATGTTTATTAATTGAAGGGCAGCAATTTCCATGTGGGAAAAGCCGCATAGCAAAAATGCTTTTTAATATGCATCTATTAAAACTACTGGTATAACACTGATGGCCAACCTCGTGTTATTTAAAGTGTATATTCATAGAAATTGTTTGCATATATGAAGAAAATTGCTTTATCGGCTAAAGCATCTGGCCTATTTTTTATTGGGAATGAATATATTACTAATTCTTTCAGAATTATCATTGTCGTCATGTTTTATTAAGGGAACTAACTCTCTTTGCCTTCATTTGTTGATAACATTATCACTCACACTTTCATGTTTTGTCACCTCGTCTTGTTTTTCACCGAATAAATTTCAAACTACATTTCTGTTAAGTTAAACAATAATTTGACTTAACAGATCAAAATCATAAATTAATTAGTCCGATAATTCTTTTTTAGTTAGTTGTCCTTGGCAATGATTTGGTTTCTTCTACAGTTTCAAACTTCGCATTAAAAGTGCCTTTGATTTTCATTTGCTACCACATGTAATTCAAAACATGATTAAATTGCTTCAGCGCACGCATTATTTTTGTTGGAATGCTGACTTTCTATATCTTCCTTTCATTTTCTTTCTGGAATTGCCGAAAACTTATCCCATTAGCATTTTCCTCGTGGACTCAATATTGCATCAAAGCTTACTTTGTGTAAAACAATTCATTCCAGTTAAACTGTATAATCTATGATTCCTTCCCTAACTTCTCAAAACAATACGTGATTGAAATACGGTACTTTATTATTTGAGCGTATTGCATTGCAAGAGTGTGGAAGCAAGACCAGAGACTGTGCTCAGGTGTATAGATCGTCTTCGAACGATTTTTGATGTAGACAGAACCATGTACTTACTGCCATTTCAGTGATGTCTGTCAAATTTATGTTAAAAAGAATTTTCTGGTATAAATGGATTGGATTTCTAGAGGTGGATGTCGTGATTCGGTTGCACTGAGCGTTGAGAAGTAGAAAATTCAATTGAGTAATGATCACGTAGGAACGAATACAGGCCAGACAAGATGAGTTGGCTTTCACCAAATAGCAGTTGAAATACGTGAAGCATTCTCTAGGCAGATGTACTATAACGCTCTATGGAGAGTTAACTCCAGGAAAGGTAGGGATTATGACTTCTAAAAGCCGTCACTTCTCTGGACTGAATGATGGCATCATTAAAAGTAAAATATATCAAAATAAATGTACTCCCTACCTAAGTGCTTTACGAATGATTTTTAAACATTTGGATAATTTCCTTTTTAATCTTTCCATTCAACAACGAAATATTTTTAATTCTTATAAAATATTTTTATACAGTTCTAAAACTGGCAATGTAGTCCTTGTTTCCATTAAACTTCCATTGAAAATTTTCGCGCAGCTTTTCATTTACTATAATTTGTTTTTTAATTTACGCAAGCTTGTGTAAACGAATGCCCATATATTGTGCCTAGGCCTATGACATTTCATTTAAACTAACTAAGAGTTTAGTTTCGATCTTTTCTTTATGCCTTGTTTCATTACATGCTCGCTCAGTGCAGATATTTATATAAATTTTATTTGGCAAGTGGCTGAGGTTAAACTGAGGAGAAGAATCTCAACCTCATGACTTAAAGTTGGGGCATTTTTCTGTTGTTAACGGCTGCTGACTTGCCTTGCATTTGAAGTTGCATTTAGAGTAAGAGCATTCCGTCGAATCTTAGACTGGATTGGTAAATGGTATTTAATTTAGAGTTAGGTGGTCCGACCGAAGTGTCAGTTGCATGTTCGAGTAAGAACACTGATATTGTAGCCAATTAGACTGCTGTACGTTCCAGCCAATAGCTCAAAGTGGAACAGGCGAAGTTTTATGCTGGTTATGATTTTAATTTAAAACGACAAGTAGTGAGTAAAATAAGTTATTATTTTACTTATTTGTGAGATTTGTTGTTCTTACAATCAGTCTTAAGTTAAGGGCTATAAATATCCTTCACTACTTGTTCAAAATCTAAGGGAGAACGTTTAGCTAAATTAAATCCTCAAACGTAATACGCGGATTTTTTCGAGAAATACCTTTATTTAGTTTGAGTATGCATTTACCATAAATAGAGACGAAGCAAAATCAAACCCGTTTCAGACATTTTTCGAAAGAAAGTTTAAGAAAAATTCCGAATATAGAACGCATCGCCTACAGACAAGATTTGAAATACGGAATATGTTTAATATGACTTAAAAATTCATTACGGCAATTGTTACAAATTCATAACTTGTAGCTTACTCATGTTTAATTACTTCTAATCATAAAAAGGAAAATGTTTTAAAACCTTTAAATTTGGACATTGTAAATATTAGCTTTCTTCATTATTTTAACTTATAAAAAACGCGACAGCATTGCAGCCATAAAAATGGCTTAGAAGGATCATTTGCTGTACTCCATTAATATCAGACCTTTGCTATCAAGTAATACGAATTAATGAAAAAGCTTTGCCATGTTTCGTTCGATGAACTTCCTCTTGAATTCCTTTTCAAAGGAAATGGACACTATAAAAAGTAAGGAACTTTTTGAACAATGGTGTCTGCAAACTCTGCAAGTCATTTATAAAAACAATAATCCTAAAGGAATTTATCGCTATTTTAAGAGCTGTACCAAGAAATAATGCGATGCTCAATGGATTTATTTATAACCAAGGTCTCCGTATAAATGCTTCTTATTCAGGTCCTTATTTCTTAAGAGTATTCAAAGAGACGGAGTAATTGATACATTTTTGTTGAAAGTTTTTTGCACTCTTTTAAATGATTGACATTAATTTAATTTTTTATGGTATTCGTTCTATTAAGTTGAAATCAAAAGACACACATCTATTAAGTTCTAAGAAGACAGTTTAGGAAGTGTATGAGTTATATCTAGAGCAGTTTTCTTGGTAGAATCTTCAAGAAGTTACTTCTACTTATCGTACGAGTATTAACCAAAATTTTCCAATGAAATATATGAAACGAATATTTAGTTATTATGTTGATAATTTTTAGTTATATACTCATATCTTAGTTAAAAATAAAATAGAAAATGTACGACACAAATTGAAAACAATTTAAATATTGAAATTGTCACCGGTGAATCACCATTTTTTTTACCTTACAGTGAATTATATGCAAAATAAATCTTCATGGCATGATATAATTTTTATTTCAGTTATTTTAGGATATATGTAAGGTACTGTAAATTTATATACATTTGTATTTTTCATAACTTCTTAATCCTTTCTTAACGTTTAAAAATTTTTCTTACGGAAGTCATAATAGAAATTTAAATTTATTGTGTGAACTGGCAAATCCTTTTGCCATTGACTCTATTTGCTTATAGGAGAATAACATTTCCAAATAAAACCCTAAATGTGCTAGGTAAAATTTTATGCTTTTACATGAAGTTACCTCTGGAATTCATGTTTTAAAGGATTCTTTTGAATATCACAGTAAAATTACAAAAGGTAATTTTAACGCATTTAAATAACAATGGTGCGAGTAAACTGCTCGTCTACCTTTTAATAAATATTTACTTTGGAAGAATTCTCGGGTAAATAATAAAATTACTTATAATGCGAATCTCATACTTTTCGTTTTAGGCAATTCATTTTATTTAATAAATAATATAATTAATACATGCGAATTGAACGTACCTTATTCGATCTGCTTGATCTAGATGTGTTCCAAATTTAAAAGTACCTTTATACACATAATAAAGTAAACACCAAGGCGATTAAAATTTTATCATCAGGAAGCAAGCAATCAATCGATAGATGCGATTTGAGTATTAGCTAGAGCATAATAAGACTTGTAACCGATTAGCAATTTAGCGTGCATGAAAATATTGAGCAAATGCCACTTAAAATCAGTGTTAAAGAGAAGACAGAGCGGATTTTCCATAGAGGAATCATATTTATACTCTATCTGTTTGAATAAAAGTTCGCAATATGACCTGGAGTAAGAAGGCAGAACCTAAGCAGCATGGTTTCGAATTTGATACCGGGAGAATATTTGCGCACTATGGATTATTCTGCCTTTAACGCATTGGTGGAAACCCATCCACTTTCGTACTAATACAGAACCGATAGGTCCAAGAAGAATGGACGGAGCAACATGTAGGCCCACAACTACCTCGATGCACAAGTGCTCGGAAGGATAGATATATTGTGTGGATTGTACGACACTTAGCGCAGAAAATGTGGTGTGTGTGCACACGTCTCAGAAAGACGAGTCTACATGTATGATGAGGTCGTCGTCTTAACAGTCACGGTTTGTTTCATGGTGGCAATACTATGCCTTTGTTTCACAGTGTAACATAAGAGTCTGCTGCTATGCGTGTTTTCTACTAACGGGGACGCATGAATGCCATGACATCGCCCATTAAGACATCATGAACATGTGCGCGTATGGCAGTGCTTTACATTATCATGAACGTGTACGCTTAGGGAAGCGCTCGTTAAAATCTTGCATTATGCATCATTAGATCATCCAACACCGGAAGTCCTGTATGCGATTAAATAAGAGTCTCGTTTGCATTTGGTAGGCATAGTTGACACCCTTACCAGTTAGCATTATATATGTATTGAAGCTCGTAGTTATTCTATACTTTAGAAGACATTTATAGCCACTTTCCAGCAAAACAATACCTGACCTACAGCGCTCGGTCTGTGATAGTTCCTCACGGTAATTGCTTGATTTGCTGGTCTAATGTCTCATACGCATTCGTGGCCCGACAAAAGTATCCAATCTGTTTCTCCAACAGCATTTTCTCTTCGAAATTTTAACGGTTACATCATTGTAAATTTTATAAGGAATTCGTAAAATAAACTTTGTTGTGTTATATTTTCTCTCTGTGTATGTTGTAATTTTAATGTCTAGCAATTTATTTGGATACAAATAATTTTGCGTATGGAGTAAAGTTATGTAACAGTAAAAAGAACAGTATCCTTGCCTCAGCTATTAGTACGGACTAATTGTAGCTCTTTGTCATCACTATAATTCTTGGCTTTCAATTTATATACTATTAGTGGGCTATAACTTATTCTTACGTTCGCACATAACATAGAAATCATACTACGCACTTAAAATAGAAATTAGATTCATGTGTCATGTTGGTTTTGAAAATATTTAGGAGTCTAAAAAAATCCTTCCTTGTGGAATTTCGAAATTAGGATTTTAAATCTTATATCAAAGATACTTCTTCTTAAATAAATTGCAAAAATATGTTTATATTACTCAGTTTAAGTCTGATGATAAGCTCGATTAATAGCCTCTTCACTGTGATTCTCTGTTCTGTTGTCTTATTTAATTTACAGGAGTTGCCCAAAATTATGGAAACACTTAAACAATTACGAATTGTGTACCTAATATGGTGCAAGAGACTATTATCATTCGAGATTTCTCGATGCCTTCTTGCAATGGATGCATGAAAGTTCTGAATAATGCTAATGGGGTTGCAGTCGGAAACATCGCGGCAAAAACGTCGCAGACAAAAACGTCGCGGATAAAACAACGCAAGACGAAAACGTCGTGGTTCAAAACATCGTGGACGAAAAGAAAGCAAAGAGAAAACGTCGCAGTTCTAAAACATCGTGGTACAAAATATCGTCGTCGAAAAAAAAGCAGCTCAAATACTTCGTAGTTTTAAAACATCATCCGTAAGGTCTTCGATATCGTCGTAACGGCATCTTTAGTTGCTTCTTTACGGAAATACAGTGGTAGCAACAAAAGGAGGTAAATTTTCCGCCTCTGTTACTGGTTTTAAACTTTGCGAATTGCGCACTATAAATGCGCGCTATGATCGCAATTCTTATTTATTAGCCTTGAAACTTTGATCATTTATTTGCATGTTCGATCAAGATGTTTTTGCATACCAAATTTCGTCACGATCGTAAAAGTTCTTGGTGCTTCGATTTTTTTGTAAACGAGATAAGAAAACGAGATAAGGAATATGAAGAAGATTCAAACACTAAATCTTTAAGTAGCGGGAATCGTTATTTACAGTTCTCTAGTGCGTTGGTCTCAACATATTACGCATTCGTATACCTTTTTAAAATGCATATATAATTATCAAACCCTTTGGACATGTAAGTAAAATTATAACATTGCAATGAGAATGAAATCAAAAAAAGTATGCACTCATTAAAATTTGCATTCATAAATGACATATAAATATAGTTAATTGAAATGCATCGAAATATAGAATCAAATAGACGGCAAATACATAAAATACTAGAAAAGGAAAAGAAGTATTTTTTCGCCATTCGTATGGCATCCACTCAGAAATCGAGCTGTTAAAAACTGTGGTACTATTCTATGACGATATTTAAGACCCATTGCGGTGCAATGTGAAATGCGAGGTATCGTAAACTACAACACCAGTGTATCTAATATATAGTATAGGATGAATGCTTAGAATACGAAATTAATGTTGTGAGGATTTAGAATGAGCATAATGATTAATAAGATTCTCTGAATTTATCCATGTTGTTTGATACGTGTTATAATGCAGTAACTGGAAGTGATGTTGCGTAGTTAGCCACTAATTAACTAATTTATGTCCATCAGGCCCATTTAATATATTGATGTAATAAATGGCCAAAATGCGAACACTTGATACGCAATGACACAATATATTAATATGATGCTCAAATTTAAAAACTACAGATGTTTCGCAAATATTTAACACTTTGTGTCATGTGATTTGGTAAAATATTGTTACGTGCAGGTCGAAATACATAATCGATTCGCATAAATTTCAAAGAAATATGTTTCTTTGCTTTGAAAATTAAATAAAATAATAATAAGTAACAGTTAGAAATGTATAAGTGTGGCAATTACGAATATAATTAAGAATTATAGAAATAATTGACCATTTATGCTTTTATTATTGTATACTATATTATGTATGTGCTCTATACTAACATATATTATTTTTCCATTGTGTACTATAGTACTTGACACTTGCAGAATATGGAAAGAGGCACTGTATTGCAATTGCTAATACCAAAGACCTTTCTGTTGTATCAATACATGTATGATACATAAATGCTGCCGTCCTTTAAGAGCATCTATATTTATAGAAATATAAATACGAAAACATGTGGATTATTAAAAGGCTTAAACAAATATGCACGAATGGGAACCATAGTTCTCATGTTCGTCTCTATGTTTTCCGAAGCAATCAGGAGTATAGCTGCAACTAAGTTATTTTGTTACTATAATAATTATCACTACAATAAGTTATTCTGTTACTATGCTATTGGGTTATTATAGTATATAACGAGGTCCCTCAATACTTTATCGAGTATTATACATTCAGAATCACCATTCTAATGTGTTCCTGCCATTAAAACATGAATGTCTTTCTTTCATATGGAGATCGCTGATTTTGTTTGACAGCAAATATAAAATTATAATTGTGTGAATTCGTTTACGAACTTCCGCAGATGGAAGATCTTTAAAATGCTTACCTAAGTTTATTTTGTGTATTTTACGGATTTCGTATTTATTTAGATATTTATTTAGAACTGTAATTAAAATTGCTTTATTTTCCCGTGCAACGCAGACGATTTTTGAAGAAAAAGCTACGTCGGAAAAGTAAAAAAAAAAGAGTGCTTGCATTTAATATTTAATAAATAAAATTAATGTTACCAGCCACAATTTTTGAGAAAAAGTGGAGGTTTTACCAGAATATTCTATTAAATAATTAAAAAGCTAATAAAAACCGAATTAAAACACCTCATCTCAGTAGTTGCGACTGTTTTAAGCGAACTGTTTTTTTACCTAATGCAATTGATTGTAGCAAATTCGCTGTGAGATTGGATTAACTTTCTCTGTTTTTAGTTGCGTTTTGTTTAAAGATTGAGATTTTGTGATATTGTACGAATATCTCTGAGGAAATATTTCAGTATTTTGCTTTATTTCTTGTGAAAAGAATAAATTTTATTAACTTTTTAACGACTTGTACATTCAATCCATTACGAACCCGTACGTACGCAACAGTATTTCTAAGAAAATATTTGTATTTTGACTCTTTGTTTTATTAATTATTAACGATGGGAACACGTGAAGGAACTTTACATAACAAATCTAAAAAAATGAAGATGACATTAAAAATAAAATTTCTGTTAACCCTAGATTTCATTTGCCTCTTACTTATGATTAAAATGGAATAAAATACAATGATGGGATTAAAATGTTCTTTTTTCATGCAGAAGAGTGCAGATAATTATTATAGATATTATCTCGTAAGATATTCTAAATCACTCTTAGTTTTCCCTTAATAAATCCGTCAGTTACATATAATAAGCATAGATTTTAAAAATGTTGCTTGTTTTCTGGAAATAAATACCTTTAGGCTAGCAAAATCAGATGCAACATATGAGAGTCTTTCATTCGTAATTAAAGAAATATCTCGCCAGATCAATTTTGGGAATTTTAAATATAATTCCTTTTTATCGAATCATACGACATAAAACACATACTCATATTATGTTTATCAAGTGGGAAAACGTGTACAACTGCAGATATTTTAAGGATTATTACGACAGAAAAAGTTATTGTAATAAGTATAAAAAAGGATATAAAATTAAATAAAACAAACAATTAAAGAATACAATATTCAACGTACAACGTAGCCATTACATCCAAGTTCTTCATGTGTAGCCAGCTGCGCTCTCTCTTCTTTATTTCCCGTTACCCAAGCGAAGAGATAAGTCCAGCCGCCGAGCATCCGGCACATACCAATGAGTCCGGCTGTGACCATGACGCTAACTCCGATCAGAATAAGAGCAACTGCCCACTCATCCATTTTATCTTGAGCTTCCTGACCTGCAAATCAATGATTGAGAGTTAATGGCCAAGCAAAATAAACTACTGAAGAAAATCGATAATTCGCTTTATCGGTTATTTCGGAATCTTTTCGCAGTTCTTTGGCCTTTTCTGTTGTTCGGTTAGCGGACAAAGCACTCAGACGTTACCTACCTAGGGATGCTTTTTTTCATATAAGACAAGGGGGGGGGGGGCAAACTCCAGAACACGCCTGTTAAAATACAAGAAAATTGAACAACCCCAAGTACGTTTGTATAGTTTATGTTATTTAACCTGTTTTATTAGGATTTGGATTTACGCTATAACTGCTTCTTTTTGTTAGCTATCACCAAGATGTAAATGAGTTAAGAATATTTAAAGCAGAGTTCTTGAAAGTTTAATACAGAGCTTTCGGCGACGACGCTCGCAGTTGCAATTTTCTCTCGCACAGATCTGTTACATTAGTTAGTCGGTATTAGCCATTTTGCTGGCCGAAAGTAAATCGCACAATTAGAAATTTCAGCCAACACTTAGTTAGGCAACTTATTTTGTAGTTTCCGATTACGACTTACATTTGAGAACTTTCTCTTATCGAAATTTCGCAGGTGGCAGAGTTTCAATTTATACCCACAAGGTGCGCATTTTGTTAGGTTTAAATTTTAATAAAAAGATTATTTCAAACCTGTCTTAGGACTATATCTTCCCAGATGGAGCGATAACTCACTTGCTAGTCTAAGTAGGGTTTAAAGACGTGAAGTTAATTTATCCAGAGAAGAACCATACGTGCTTTCCGAGAGCTATTAGTTGAATAGAAAGAAATGTAATTATTAATGCAAATTTGGTTATCAGATACCTTTTGTGCTTTCAAATGCAAGCTACGACAAAGCGGCTGGGAGGCTAGTAAGGCCATTCCACTGTAGTGACTGGTGTTGAATGCGTTTAGGTTAAGTTGCGTATTCACTGCATTCTGAACGAAAACATCATTTAATACAAATCTGCAATAATTATGTTATTAACATTTCAACACAACAAATTTATAATCAATATTTGAATGCAAAGGAGCTATTACTTAGAAGAAAGTGCAGTTATTGTTCTTACTATGGTAGGATCTTGCTAGCTGAAAGAGTCTATCTGGGAACTATTTTTGAGCGTTATGAGTATTTGCTTTTTCTGGAGCATTTTGCAGACTAGATTGGCTTCGCCGTTTCAATTTTTCGTTATATTTTGTAATGGCAAGTTGCTGAACAAGTTATTGATTCTGTAATGTCAAAGAATGTCGTCTCATACTTTGTAACAACTCGAAGATTACTAATTGTGAAGGGACCGCACGCATGAATTTCTTACCTTTGTGTAGTTCTTTGCTCGAATAAATGTTTTCATAGTGTCATTCAATAAGATTTGAGATACATGAGCAGTGCAGCATATTGCTAATGTATTTATCTTTTCTGCTGTCCTGATGGTTCATTCTGCCCATTCTACAAGCTAGATCTCATCTCAAGAGAGAGATCTGGGAGAAGGCATTAAAATAATGGCAAGAGGAATGGCATGCAGCTCCTCAAGGAAGAACAGCCCATATATTTTAATACAAAGTTTCCACTGATAGATTTATCTCACCCTTTGTAAAAATATTTGTAGCGGGTCACGGTCACTTCCCGAATATTTCTGTAAAAGGGGATTAGTCTCATCTAAACTCTATGAGTGCAGCAAGTACTTCAGAAGCTGGTACTTCAGACCATTATATAACAATATGCCCACTCACAGAGGCGTGGCACATGCGGCTGTCGGTTGATGATGCGCCATTCATATATTCCAAGCATATGCTTCTTCATTAAGCAGCCTGCTCTACTCAGAAATCTTAAACTCATAATGGAAAAAATTTCAGGGTTTGGGACAAGGCCTTTGTCATGTCACCTAGTGCTCTACTGATTCCTGCCCAATCTTCAGTCCTGTGTGTCTCGTTGCACCAGGGTAACTTATGTGTGTGTCTGTGTGATTATATATATATATATATATATATATCGTTGTAGAATTGGCCTGTAGTCAAGAGTAAAATTAGTGTAAAAGGTTTAACTATTAGTGTGAAACGTTTATGTACGTGCACCACGGTAATTTATGTGTGTGTCTGTGTGATTATACATACATATATATATATATATTTATTTAAATTTTTATGTACGTGCAACAACTGATACATGTGTAAAACAAACATTATTCTAACAAAATATATTCAATGATTAAATTTAGGTGCGCATAAAATGCACAAAAGTAATGTTTAGTTATTAGTGCATAATACTTATATAAAACTGCAGTGTGTGTATCAGTATACAATTATTGAATTGCGTAAAATGTTTAAATATCAGTTTAAAATACTCAAAATTCAGTATACAGCATCAACAAAAGTTTCTATTAAGCTCCTGATGCTACGCTTCCGAGGAGCCAAAACGTTCTCACGTTTTACAGTTGCGAATTCCGCGAAATATCCGAACAGTACTAGTTAGCCATCCGGCTATTTGGACCCGCTCTCACCTGTCACCTGTCCTGATAGCTCTTAACATTTCTAAAAGTAGTATTGCCAGAGCGGAAACTCGCAGAAATAGTACACATTCGAAACTCTTTAAAACTATTAAACGTAGGCATAAAGTAGTTTAAAAAATTCAATTTACTTAAAGTTGGAAAAAGGTTCCTTAGCATCATTTCTCTTCAAAATGAATGCTAGTTTAAAAATAAAAACGTTGCTTTTAAGCTGCATTTAGAGTGCCAAAAAAGATGCAAATCTCATGCATGATAGATGAGCCTTCTAATGAAAACATGTTAGCATTCACATTAGACATGGAGAAAGCTACAAAATTATTTATGATAATTACCAGTAACAGTTTATTTTGTTGCAAAAGCAAAATCAAAGTAACCCGGTAATTCTATTTTTCAAACCTTTTGGTTCCATATGAAAATTTTGTATATTTTAATAAAACAAATTTATTTTTCTGATCAATTTGCAGGTATTTTTCGTATCTAGGATGCTGATTTTTATTTTAATGAAGAGGTGACAGACTTAAATAAAGTAAATTAACAATAAATAAGAAGGAATGCCTATTAGAAAAGCAGCATACGTTCTGAAATTTAACAGTTAGGAGAATTAAAAAGTTTCCATAATTTAGCTGTTAGAAAAGTGAAAAAGCTTCCACAATTTAACTGTTTAGAGAAGTAAAAAAGTTTCTACAATTTAACTGTTAGAAATTAAAAAGGCTCCGAAGACTATTAGAAATGTTAAAAACGTTTCGCAATTTAACCGTTAGGAAAGTTATAAAGTTTCCAATACTTAAAAGCTGCATTAAGCTACCTTAAATACATTATAACTAAAATAAGTTAGGGAACAAATAATAATTAATTTTTAATTTAAAATAATCATATAATTGTAAAAGAAATATAAAGAAGGATGATTGATCCCATTTCAGAAGTCCTGAAATATCTCGGAGCAAAATCCTACATAATTTCAAATAATTAAGAATCTTAATGTGATAGGCATACATATATACACACATAAGCACAAATTTGCAAATAATTTCATTAATGAAGCGAAAGGAATAAATGCCTTTTAATTTATGAAATGTTAATTTATATTTTACTACATCTCTTCACAAAGTTACTTACCATTTTGGTTTCTTAACATTGCTTAAAATAATTGCCAAGTTTATCTTACCTTTCGGGGAAGAAAGGAATTAAGGTCGAAAAAGAGCTGTATTAATACCGTTTTCTTGCAAAGTTTCATCAATCTATTTTGATGTAGGCAATGACTTTTCATTTAACCTTTCAAGTATTAAGATTAGAACATTTAATATGTACATTAACAAGTAGCTAAGGATGAGAAACTGCTGATAGGAAAAACTGTTCATGGAATATGAGGTATTTTGGCAATTTGTCTAGTTATTCAATAAATTTTGGCAAAACTTTACCAATAGCCCTTTAAGAGAGATTTCTTATCCAAAAATTTCCCGTACTTTTGTTTAATGACAATAAATAATATTTCAGACTTCATAGCATCTAGGCAGTCAGTGTTCACGAATTTTCTGCATTCTGTCATAATATCGCCCATATAATTAAATGCATTTTAATCTAAGAAGGTTCAAAGAAACATGTTAAGATAATTTAATTAAGTTTGATAATACCAGGTATTTCTGTTTTCCATTTTCTTTTACCATGAATATTTTAGCTGAGAAGTTTAGAATATAATTCTTTTTGTTTCTGTATAAGCCATTCTGAGAATTTACGATTTCGTTACATAACGGAAATGCTTTCATCTTCTGAAATGACATCTGAATTGTTATCATTTGTTAATATAATCAAACCAATGAAAGGAGTTGTTTCCCAAAGCACAGCAAGATTCATACTATTAAATTTGAACAAGGCAGAGTTCTTTAGGTGTAGACGTTTTTGCACATTATCAACACACTCTCCATATGTCTCTTTCAAAATACACTTAAATCGCTTTTTGTTAGATTAATCTTTCCAGAATTCGTAAGACTTTTGTAGCTTCTGCACCAATTAATATTGTTACGAATTTCACATTTATTTGGCTATTTATTTAGAAATGAAATTAAAATTGCTTCATATTTCCTGTGCAATGCAGACGATTTTTTGAAGAGAAAGCTACGTCAAAAAAAAAAAAAAAAAAA
>KK118841.1:54069-166712 GCA_000611955.2 Stegodyphus mimosarum | reverse complement strand
GTGTTTGTTTACTTATTGATTGTAGCGATTTCGCTGTGAGATAGAATTATTTTATCTGTTTTGAACTCAGGTTTTGCTAAACGTTTGAGATATTGTGATAATGTGCGAATATCTGTGAAGAAATATTTCAACATTTTAATTTATTTCTTGTGGAAAGAATAAAGTTTTGTTAACTTTTTACGACTTGTGCATTCAATATATAACGAAGCCGTATGCACGTAACAATTTTTGGTGTCAGAAGTGGGATTGAATACCTTTAACTGGAGCAATGGAAGAACAATTAAGACAGTTTATGCCAGCATTTGCTGCATTTAAAGAAGAGATTAAAGCTAGCCAAGAATCCGTTAAAGAAAAGGTGGAAGCTTGTCAAGGGGAGATGAAAGTTGGTCAAGCATCTGCTAAAGATGAAATCAAAGCTGTTAAAGAAGAGACTGCCTTCGTAATAGAAAACAAATTCGAAGCTATGGAAGGCAGAATTGACGCTGTTGAAAATAAAGTTGAACACATCGGAAAAAAAAGTTTCTTCTGTAAAAGAACAAATAGAAGAAAGAGTTGATTCTGTAAAAGAACGAAGGGTCTGTGTCGTGCAACACCAAATCGAACAACAAATTGATGACAGGGTTTCTGCAGTTGCCAAAGAAGTTGACAATTTAAAGAAATTCGCAGCGATGGCAGGGAGCAATAGTGATGGTTTTAAATTCTTACCAATGCCTGCTCGTCTCTCATTGAAGCTATCGACATATGATGGGAAGACCTGCTGCCAAGTGTATAAGACACAATTTTCTATAGTTGCGGAAGCTAATGGATGGGATTTCCAAGCTAAGGCCTGTCATCTTGCTGCTTCTCTGAGAGCAGACGCAGCGGATATTCTTAAGACTCTTCCCGAAAACAAAAGGCAAGATTTCGAAGCTCTGTCCGGCGCATTGGAGCTGCTTTTTGGAGAGAAGTGTTTAAAAGATTATAACAGGCTTCAGTTAAAATCCCGTCAACAGAAGCCTACGGAAACATTCCAGGAGCTCGCCACGGATGTCGAAAGGCTGTCCCACCTCGGCTTTTCGGAGTGCCCGACAGAAACAAGAGAAATCCTGTCCCTGCAATACTTCATCGACGGCATCCGGGATATTGAAATGCAGAAAGCACTGCGAATGGCTGATGTTAAGGACTTAAAAAGTGCCTTGGTGTACCCATGAAATTCGAGGTATCTCAGCAAGCAACTCGTAGAGGTCACCACCCAGTCAGAGCTCTGAGAGTCCACGAGCCAGTGGATCAGTGATGACTCGTTTAGACGATTTATTGAGAAAAGTGAATGCCTTGCAACGGTATATTATTGATAAGAAACCGACCGTAAAGTGCTGGAACTGCGGTGCTGTAGGACACATGCGAAGGAACTGCCAAACACTCCGAAGCAGGTAAAACAAGACGGACGATATAAACAGACAATTAAATGCCATGAAATGGAAAAAGAGTGACAATACCAAAGTGCTGGAACTGCGGAGCTGAAGGCCACGTACGAACGAACTGCAGAACAATCCGCGGTGCGGAAAATAAGACCATTTCCCAGCAACGACGCAGGAAGCAATTTCATGATCATAACGCGGAACTGAGATTGAACGATAATGAAAAACCCTGTTTTAAAGCGCTCAAGATTTCTGAACCGGCAACAGTAACGGACTATCCATTGATGGGCATATAGACGGAGTTCCTTGCAATATGATCATCGACACAGGAGCTAATGTTACTATCATTCGGAATGATTCAGCTGAACGATTTAAAGATAAGCTAATTTGGAAGCCATCCTATGTTACCCTCCAAACTGCGTCCGGCGAGAAAATTGACATTGATGGACAAAATTGACATTGATTCAACTTTGGAAGTGCCACCTACTATCACACAGCATATGTGGCGGATATTACAGATCCTTGCATATTCGATTTGGACTTTTTAAGAAAATACAATTTTTCCTTAGACTTCAAAAACAACAAACTGCATTCATCCACTGAGGACATGACTATCGATCATCAGAAGGGATCCTCAACTGGAAACGCCGACATCTCGTCTGAAAGACCCTGCTCAGAAAGTTGCCGAAATCATACTAGGGTCGAAGAGAAACCCAAGACTACCAGCAATTCTCCATCCCAGATGCTCATCTGTCGTGATCTTCGTCTGCCTTGTGATCTTTTGTTTGGTCGCCCTACGGATGCGCCTTCATCGCCTGAGGAATACATTCAAGATCTCCAGGACCGGTTTGAAGTGATGCACAACTTTGCACGAGAGCGAGTCAACTTGACGACGGAGAAGATGAAGACCCGCTACGACACAAGAGCTACTGGACATCGTTTCAACTAAGGAGACAAGGTGTGGTTATGGAATCCGACTCGTCGAAAAGAACTTTCTCCGAAACTACAGTCACCTTGAGATGGTCCTTACACAGTCCTAAACAGACTAAACGACGTCGTGGTTCGGATACGTAAATCATCGAACTCTAAACCTAAAGTCGTTCATTACGACAGGTTAGTTCATTACTATGGCCATAGTACGTAGTGTACATAATTGTAAATAGTAATGTACATAGTATAAGACCATGGTCTTATTTGTATTTAGTATCTGATTTGTATTTGGTAAGTATTTGATAAGTATTTGCACTTGATAGCATTTGTATTTGATAGTATTTGTACTTAGTATTTGATAGTATTTGAATTGCATTTAGCGTTGGATAGAATTTAATTTGCTGAAAGTTACTTATTGCAATTATTGTTCATTTTGCTATTATAAAGTATTGTTTATTATAGCACTGATGCCTTGGTTGTAAGTTTGGCTTCCTGTCCAAGGATTGTACTGCCCGGGACGTGCATTCCTTGGGAAGGGGGCAATGTTACGAATTTCACATTTATTTGGCTATTGATTTAGAATTGCAATTAAAAATGCTTTATATTTCCCGTGCAACGCAGACGATTTTTTGAAGAGAAAGCTACGTCGAAAAAAAAAGAAAATTAAAACAAAAGAGGGCGTGCATTTAATGTTTAATAAATAAATATCTCGTAATTACTGTTGCCATACAGAAAAATCTAGAAAAATCGAGATTGTTCTATTGATAATAAAAAGCTTATAAAAGCCTAATTGAATGACCTCATCTCAGTTGCTGTTGCTGTTGTAGTTGTAGCTGTAAAAAGCGAACTGCTGTTTGTTTACTTAATGCTGTTATTGATTGCAGCGATTTCGCTGTGAGATTATTTTATCTGTTTTGAACTGAGTTTTTGCTAAACGTTTGAGATATTGTGATATTCTGCGAATATCTGTGAAGAAATATTTCAGCATTTTAATTTATTTCTTGTGGAAAGAATAAATTTTTGTTAACTTTTTACGATTTGTGCATTCAATATATAACGAATCCGTACGCACGTAACAATATTAATCATGGAAATTTGTAGAATGATTAGTGTTTTGTTTTGAAACAGGAGACGGGAGAAGTGTGCTATGCTCTCGCCGGGACTCGAATCTGAACATTTCGAACACGCGCCGAAAGTGCTATCGTTACACCACGAAGTCATGCTGGAAGGAGAGAGAAGATATTTTGGACAGCCCCTTTTATAAGGAGCAGGGGATTAAGGACCTAAACCTCAAATCCTGGTGGTGTGTACAACCTTTTAGTTCGGGCGCCCCTGTGGAGTCAATAGATTGTTTTTGAAGTAGGAGATGATGAAAAATGTGCAATGCCCTCGCAACTCGTTACTGGATCTCTCGAATACACGTCGAGTGGGCTACCGTTACATCACGAAGGCATGCTGAAAGGAGGAATAACTAATCTTGAAGATTTCCTGCATGAAGATGACCTGTTCATACGATGACACGCTATATAACGATGATTACATACAGATCTGTCTTCTCAAATCCGAAATTTCTAGATTTGAAAAATAAAGGAAAAATAAGAATTCCGGTTTTATCCGGACCACAATCAGCCCTGTATAAATCCATTTTAAAGTTATGTTATTTAAAACTTTTTAAAGAAAATTACTTCTAATTCCTTATTCACAAAAAAAAATCCTTTCAATTTCTATAACTTCTGTCAGTTTTTAGAAACTCACTCAGTAATGTTCAAAACGTTATCATCTTAAGCATCTGATATTAAAGCATTTTCCTCTAGCTAAAATTTCTAAACCTCTGTTTGAGTTCGATGCAACAACGAATTAATCTCAGCGGGGAAAATGGCTGTTTCCATTCTAACTCTTTCAACATATTCTGCCGCGCTCCATTTCTAATAGCAGTTTGCGCTCGTAAAATTTAGCCAGTTCATTGCTCAGAAATGCGCTGAGTTGTCAAATGATGAGAACTATAAATCATAGTCAAAATGCAAATCACTCATAATATTCCCTTGACTATTAACACTAGAATGACATAGTTTCTATTCGTGCTGGAATACAAATGCAAATTTTATTAAACCAAACCCAAGGACGAAACAAGGCAACGAAATGCTGGCATTTATATTAAGCAGTGAGCATAACATTTGTAGATGTTATCTAGCCTTTCATTTCATGGTTCAAACAATACCGATTTCCCTCTGTACTGGTTAAGATGACTGTTTAAAATCTGCAGGGGAGTATTTAAGTACAGTTATAGACTATGACTGTAATATATTTGTCATTAATACATTTTCACATGCGAAGATTTTTCGTGTATGTAATCCCATCCACCTAACCTGACACTTATATACTAAAGAAAAGAGTTAGATAAAAGCAGTTACGGTGCTTAAGAAATTAACAAGTAGGCATTATGTGGGAAGATTATGAGCTTTATCCTTTCTAGAGAAAGAGAGAAGGGAATTAATTTTCTTTCACAACTGGTAAAAGGATTACGTAATGTTAATATGGACAATATTTTATGTTAGGTAATAAATTTAGAAGAAGGGATCACAGTTGAATCTATTAAGAAGTATTTCAGGTTGAATCTTAAAAGGACTTTCTTATCTTAAAAGGACTTAAAAGGAAATCTTAAAAGGACTTAAAATTCTTTATGCAAAAGAATCTTAATGAGGAAGAAAGATTTTTTAGTCAAGTATTGTAAATATTTTATAAAATGGTTGGAGTCTGGTATTGTAATTTTTTTATAAAATGGCTGGATAGTACTAGGAGATAATTTTTAGGCAGAAGGAACTAGAAAGATATTCCTTTTTTTCCTAATTCTTTGTCCTATTTTTTTGTAAAATCCTCTTTCTTTGTGTACTTTTGTTTTTCCAAATGAATGGACATTTGCAACTTCCTGTATTCGTTGAAAATGGCCAACTCATCGGTCTTTTAACTGTCTCACAACCAAAAAGTTTGCTGAGGGTGCCTAACAGGTTCAATTGAATTACACCCGTGAGAAATGGGAAACTCCGCCCCGAATTTGACATTTACTCATTTGGCAGAACCCTTACTAGCTTATAAGAGTTTAGTCAATGCACCTCATTGATGAACGGATTCTAGGGCCTCCCAATCCTCTTCCATCAGATCTCTTAAGAGGGCTTTAAACTGGCTAGACCTTTCAGCATTCATCTCCCGAACACATTGTACACTTACAAATTCGCAACCTTTCTCCGGAATTCAGCCCAGGATATAAGATATAAGATAAGGCACTCCACATTAATCACTATATAGATCATGGAAGGTATACAGCATTTGTGCATTACAGCGTATTCAAAATCTAAATTGTGCTATATTTTGGATATTTTTGCTTCCGCAAGTCATAAAAATGAGTTATGGTTTGTGAAAGAATTTAATTGTAGATGGGATGCCTTTAATATTATTAGTTTAGCGAAAAACGAGTCCGATATTAACAAATATTTTGAACTTTATCTGATGGATTATGTGTCTAGTTATTTCTTCCAGAAGAGAATTTGAAAGAAATTTTTTCTTTGAAAGAGAAGCTGAAAAAAAGTTCTTTATTCTCCCACAAGAAAAAAGATCTCTTCCTTGCAAAAGAGTTTTTTTTCCTGTTGAAAGAGCAAGAAGCTGATCAACAACTTCTTGGATCTGTTAAGAAAATACTCCTACCAACAGCCGGAGGGATTCGCTGATGATCTGGTAAGGTTTCTATTTTTCGGTCCCATTTTTGTTCTCTTCTAGGAGGTAGTATTATAAGAACTTTCTTGCGGTTGATATTCTGATTCATAATCACTCGCTACGTAGCATATTATACTTTCATTTTAGGACACATATAAATGAGTCATCATGGTTTTAAAAACCAATACCCATGTTTTCAGTAAAAGATTCACGAATGTTTCTTTTCGAGTGAAAATGAAATAAATGATATTTTTATTTTATACTGAAATACCTCTTTTTTTTAACTGCAAACAAAAATAAATAAGAACGGCATTTTTTTCCCAACCTACTATCAATGATAAATAAGAAAATGCAATTTTGTTAAACTAGCAAGAATTTGAAAAACGGATTTTTGAAAGTGTATGTTTGCATTTAAAATACACTCACTTCCAAAAGTTAAGCACGAAGATGTAAAATGCAAAACAATCAACAAATACTGCTTTGATTGAAACAAAATTCGGCAGGATAGTAGCATATATACTTATGCATAAAACAAAATCAATAATTATATATACATAAATGAAAACAATATTAAATTTTTGTAAGTTATCAGATAATGACATACTGGAGACTTAAACAGAATTATGTATAAAAGTGAAAATAAACAGCATAAAATGAGAAACAAGGACATTAATAGGGTATGTGATCCCCCCCCCTCATCTGTATACAAAGTTTACACCTTGTGACCATGCTTTCAATTAGGTGATAAACCACTGCAGAATTAAGGAATCGCCATTCTTCTTGTAGAGCAATTTCCAGCTCAATAAGAGTGGCTGGAGATGGGAAACGTGAAGATACAGCACGGCCGAGAGCATCCTAAAGATTTTCAATGGGATTAAGGTCGGGCGAATATGCTGGCCACGCGATACGCGCAATCACTTCACTCTCCAGGTAGTCATCGACGATGTCAGCTCTATGGGGACGTGCGTTATCGTCCATTAAAACAAAAGTATGGCAAACTGCTACAGCGTACAATCTCACAATGGGTTCTAGGACTTCATCTCGATGTCGGATAGCGGTCAAAGAATCCCGTTTAAAGATGTGCAGGTCGGTGCGGTATCCTAATGAAATCAATGCCACACCATAATGCTTCCGCCTCGGAATGCGTGATGTTCGGTGATGTTTTGGGACTGATTGCGTGTTCGTTGTTCACGCCATATCCTTATACGCTTGCCATCTGGCTCCAGAACAAATCTTGACTCATGAGTAAACATGACATTGGCCCAGTCAGACACAATTCCAATTGACATGTAATCGTGTCTCTCTTGATTGGACGGATAGAGGAACACAAACTCGAGATACCCGGGCGTACAGTCCACTCATATGTAATCTTCGGAGTACAGTAGCTGCAGATATCGCCTTACCAATGGCCGCTGTAACCATAGACGTCACACATGTGGAGATCGCTCTGCGATTCCGCTTGGCTACAATAGCAATATATCGATCTTCGAGTTGGCTTGGGCGACCGGCTACGGGCCCTTCGGACAACTGTCTGTGTGGTTTGGGATTTTTTCCATAAACGTGAAATTACAGAATAATGAACGCCGAAGAAAAGAGCAACATCTGTGATCGACTGTCTTGCTTCAATGTGCCCCACAGCACGCCAGTGCTCAGAATCTTCCATTCGTCTTCTGGAACTCACAGAAACACGTTATGTCTTTAAAACAAACTGTACGAAAGTTTTAAACACCTTCTATCAGCACTTACAATCAACTTCTGTAACCCTTCATAAAGCTGGCTTCTTATAAGACTGCCCTTTTTGCATATTTCTTGACATGAAAGCGCGATTGGCTGTTACCTAACATATTGGCTTACTTCCATCTACCTCTGCAGTGAATTGCATTCTCTTCAATTCTGATTGGCTTCCGGAAATTAGCATTTTCCTCTCCGTGCTTAACTTTTGGAAGTGAGTGTAGATTTATTACTGCAATGTGAAGTTTCAGAAATGAATATAGGAATCATAAATAATTGGTGAATAAATTGAATAAGCGATTTATTTCATGAAATGCAATGTACTACGAAACGGTTAACTTTCAAATGAACAGATTTTTCACAGATTAAATAAAAAAGTACATTCTAAGGATTTCGTTGCTTACCTATTTCAGAATAATGTTCCGCAGAAAGTCGTGATTAAAATTTCGCAAAAATAACGATGAAGATAATAATGTTGCGTGCGTACGCAACGTTATGAAGATAATAACACGCACTCATGTTATCTTCATAATGTTGTAATTATGAAGATAATAATGTTGTTGCAACATTATTATCTTCATAATGAGTAACAGAGTGAATGCACAAGTCCGATAAAAGGTTAATAAAATTTATTCTTATCAAAAGAAATATAACAAAACGCTGGAATTTTCCTCAAAGAAATTCGTACAAGTTTTCACAATATCAGGCAGTAAAAAAATCAGTAGTTAGTCTTTAAACTATTAAAAACGTTAGAATACAACGCAATGCAAAGAGAAAGCTAATCCGATCTGAACTCGTAAAAATGACATCAGAAGCTAACTAAACAACTGAGCTGAGATGATTTCTATCTGGTTTTTATAGCTTTATATCGGTTGCGAGAAATTCTAGTAATTTCTGCTTCTCGAGATTTCTGGAAGCCGCCCAGACGGTATAGGGGTCAGGGAAGCCGACTGCGACACCGAGGGGCCCGGGTTCGAATCCCGGAGAAGGCATGGATGTAAATTGTCTGTCCCTTCATAAGAGGTAACGGTTTCTGCCCATTAGGTGCCCCCATAGTAAAATGGCCACCACTTCCGGCCTTAGGAGGGGTCAACACAAAAAAAATTCTGGAAAGCAAAAGAGTAGAATTACGGTTACAGCTAACATAGTGGTCAATTACATTTATTCGAATTAAATATAAATTACGGAATACCTATTTATTAAATGTTAAATGCACGTGCTTCAGTATATTTACTTTTTCGGCGTTGCTTTCTCTTAAAATATCGTGTTGCATTGCACGGAGAAATAAAACAATTTTAATTATAACTCTACTAAAATATCCAATTAAATACAAAATTCGCAACAATAATAACTGGCAAAGGTGGTGTAAATAGTAAAATCTAAGAAAGCATTCTTATAAAAAAGAAGTATGGGAATAAAATTCTTGAGAATCAAGACAATAATTTACTTGAACACCTGAATATGAAAATTTTAATAAGTTAGCTTTGAGAGAAAATAATCAATCCTCAAACTGAGAAACATACGTTTATTGTTTTTAAAAATAAATTTGGCTCTTAAATTAGTTTAATATGTAGGTTAAGTAAGGTTATTTGAGTATGGCAAAACACATGAGAGCTATTTGCCTCGTAGGATACACGCATTTATTGAAGACTTTATAAGGGACACTGATTCGTATTTAAGTTACATTTGAGTAAAGCCTAGATAACCAACTATATAGCCAGCCCTTTCACCAATGATCGAACTTCCATTACTCAGCCACTCGGTCACCGGTGAGGTCGATATTAAGGTATATATAGGCTGTCCCCACATTTTTTAGACGATTTACATCGTATTTACAGAAATAGTTTACCTAAAATGTTTGTTTTTTAAATGTTTTATTTAATAATCCTAATTCTTCACTTTTTCTGCACCATAATTTTCAAGACAATAAAGCCTTTTGTATAGAGGTAGAGGTATTTTAACTCATTCCTCTTGAAAAGCGTTCCAAAATCCAAGTGGGTTGTAGGTTCGGACGCCATAGTTGATACATCAGCAGATTTAGTAGGATATTTGTGAAGGGTTATAGCCTTGATACCCGTTTCTTATTAAATTTCTTCTAGAAAATTAACGGTGGATTTTGATGTGTGGCTGTTTTTTTTCTTTTTTTGTTTTTTTTTTTTGTTTTTTTTGTTTTGGCACAGTTCCACTGATTGATGGCACAGGTAAATATTTGAAAACTGGGTATAAAATATGTTTCTGATGATATGCGGAATTGATCGTTACACTTTTCTCCACTCTTTTTGTTTTTACTTTGCTATTGAATGAAAAACCAGCAACAACCATAAATCCTTTTGAAAACATCCTTTCTTTGTATTGAGCCAGTGTTTCAAGATTTTTTTTCCTTTTTGGTGATAATAAATGGATCTCGTTTTCTTGCAACCATTTAAACACACACAAAGTTCATTTGTTGAGACAACATTTTCCCACTTTTGTCCGAATAAATATTTCGCACAAACAATTCTGTAGCACATTCTGTGGTCAGCGATCTGTCATTGAAAGAAGATGCAAATTATGTTTTCCGTCTTTTTAAGGTTCAAATCAGCATTAATCATTTTTTAAAAATTGATGCTGAGCATTGTAATGATTTTGCAACTGTCCTCTGAACTGGCGGATTTTCTTTTAACATTAAAGATCTTATCTTTGCAACATTCGAAAATTTCGTTTTTTCTTTGAATGCGTATTTGGAACAATTTTTCCCCTTTTATCGACAATATTGCCTATCGTAGCTTAAGATATCGAAATTCCATGGCTTTCACATCATTTTTTAATAATCGGAAATTCTAAACATATGGTTATTTTAAAATTATTTTTCGACATGGTTGTTGAACTGAATTTTATATTTTAAGTGCAAAGAAGATGATATTTGATAAATAAAGGTAACACACAAAACGTTAAAAAACGCGTCTTTGGGCGTAATGTAAAATTTAAAAGTTTTCAGATTTTTATATTTTATTTATAATTTAATCAAAGTGGAAACACCAATCATATTAAAATTCATAATGCATTATAAATAATCGCATTTCTATTTCTATTTCTATTTTTTTTTCATGTTCCAATCTCATGCACCTTTGATGCTTGGGGTCCAGTGATGTATAATCAAAGGTCTTTAAAATTCAAAACAATTGAAAAATTTAGATAAAAGTTCAATTTTTTTAATACTTGCTGTTAGACAATAGTTTTACACTTAAAATGTGAAGAAAAACTAATGAGGAATTTCTTTTCAAGTTATAATTCTTAACCTTTATCATTCACTATTATCAAAATATAAATGATCGGTTTATTAAAATGCAAATGAGAAAAATCAAGAGGTGTCATATTTTTATATTTTTTAATATTTAAGGATTACTATGAAAACACTGAAACAAAATTTTCAAAAAATTCCTATTTTTTTGTTTATTTTGTTTAAATTTAATTTTGTAATCCCGCTCTTCTTGGTATAAAAAAGCAGAGAGAAACCATAATAAGACTTTTAATTATCATAGGAAAAAATGCCGCTTTTGTAGAAAAGTGCAATGAACTCTCAAAGGAACTTTTGTTGTCCGGTTGTTAAAAAACATGTTATCCTGCTCTTGACAGTTTTCCTGTGCGTGATTATTTACCGTTTTTCTAAGGCTTCATTTCTTTGGAATCACCTGTTCTTCAGTCGAATTTTAATCTAGTGTCGGCAAAAAATGGAATTTAAAATTTTGCTTTTGATTTTATAACTTTTTTCATGATTGTATTTTTATAGCTTATGACTGTCAGATTTAAAAAACCTAATATGAGCTTGGGAACCCAATCAAACATTAGTTTTTGAGAAGTATTCTGCGTATTTTTTAAAAAAGACATATGAGTACGTTTCAAGTAAAAAGCAAGATTATATTAATGTCAAACACATCCACATATATTTTTTTCTAAAATTTTTTAATCATTACATTTAGATCTTTGCTACCACGAATAGTTTATCTATTAGCTTTGAGAAATTTGGCTAACGCCTGATACATAAAATATTTTTTTGCATTTTTCACACCCTCAACACATAACACATGAGCAGTTCTCAAATTGCTGCCATCTCCCCCCCCCCCCCCCGAAAAAAAGATTCTAAATTCATTTTCTTAATTTATTGGACACGTAATTGTTTAACTTACTGAAATTGTAAGCTGAAAATAGAAGGGACATGAAAGTAGCTTAAACTAAAGACAACTGTTAAAAACATAGGATAAACCTTACATTGCTGTGGAAAACGTAGCTGATATCTATATCTAAATTACCTTACTTATTTAACCGAAAAGAATGAAATTTCCTAATGATTCATACCTATACGTTTCTCTCTTAAATGAAGAATGGATAAGAACAAAACGAAAATCTTAAATAAAATTATTAAAACAACAAGTAGAATCAATGAAAAATAGCTCCAAGTGAATAATGCAGTTTTTGTACAGTCTGCCTTTGATTTGAAAACCGAAATTTAGGTTTGTATTTGATAATAGGTAAGTTGTTGTTTAAAAAGATGCAATATAATAATATCGGAAATATCATTAAAGATAATTCGAAGATGCATGGCTATTGGTTTTTAAATTTTACATAATTAAAATATACATTATTTTGATAATCATGAAAATTCAAAAAACAAAAATAGCATTTAGAGATCATAGAATGAACATAGAGTTCAAAGTTAAGATATGCATTTAAAAACCTTTTTGTCTTTGCTTTTCGTTTTCAAAAACTGTAATTTGCAACTGTGTTCGTTATGGCTTCATGACATTCCCGATATTTCAACTAGATTTGTCTTGAACCAAATCCTCCCGATGATCTTGAAAATACTAAGAAAAATATATGGTCTAAAAAGGTATTTTCACTTCTAAAAAAGAATTATTCCTTACTTGTAAATTAATTCCTTGTTTTTGATATCTGATTTTTTGAAGAAAACGTTTACCTTTGACAGAATGCATGTCATTTGCATGTCATTTAACAACTCTCGAAATCAATGTTACAAGCATGCACTAGCGTGATGGGTAAAGCACCAAGTAGAAAATGGACACAGGCTTTCGGGCGACCTGCCGATGTCTGAATGCATGGGCGTTTCCGGCGACTTCCCTGCGAAAGAATTAAACGGAGCACAGAATCGAATGTGGTGGTACCGTCGAAAACTTTAGGAATGACCTTGATTCTGGCAAAATGAGACGAAGAAGGGAAACAGCTGATATCCTCAAGTGAGCGTAACTCTGAGCTCATCGAATTTGGTGTTTTTGGAACAACTTTGGCATCGAGAAAATGGATTATCATACCGAACTCTACTGTGCGCATGCGTGACCTTAAATCTGGATTTAAATTCGATTCAGAGCGATGGAAAGCATAGGAAATTACTACTGAAATCTTCAACATTTTAATTTTTTGGATCGATAGTATGTAAATGAGATTTAAATTCTTTTATGTCATCCTTTCTCTCTTGACCTGATTACCTGAGAAGCAAAGACAAAAGCACAGGTAAAAAATAATTTAGTTGCGTACAGTAACAAACAGTACTTATATTTGCGTTTAAGTTCTCTACGATCAGGCTATTTCATCAAGCTATAGTCTGTGTTTTCAGTAAGCCTCAAGCAATAGTACATTGAAGCATTTGTAAAGCACATTCATCCAGATATTTTCTTTAGTCATGTAGAAAAAGACGCATAACTTCTAAAATACATTATTGTGATGCTGACATATCGTTTAGTTCTGAAGGAAAAACTGCATTATCTCCGATTGTTTACGCAATTCCTCACATTTTTTAAATCTGGAGTGACTAAAATATCTTCTAACAAGATTTCTGCGAAGGAAGTACTTTGCATGAAACATTACTTTGCTCATTTTTAGGAGCCAAATGAGTGTGGAAAAGCATCCCCTGCTTCAAAATGTGCTTAAAGACGGTAAAATTGATTTAACGTAACATTCTTGATTAGATTAAATGGGTAATTTAGCAAATGACTGTGGTAATGACATTAGAATTCTGAAATCCTCGTGCATACTCACTGTCTACTAACACCTATTGCTTTTATAATAAAGATATACATACACGAGACAAAAGAAAGGACGCATATTTTTAGAGTTATGTGGTAAACTTTCATACAGTTTATTTTTTGTAATACTAATTTGAATATTTATCATTTTCATTTTTATGCTAATTATTAAGCGGAACTATTGTTTTTGGAGACAGTAACTGTTATATATGATATAAAGTATTTTTGAAATTTCATAGTAGTTTTCGGTTTTAGTTAGGACTTCATTAAGAGAAGTTTTGTTTAAAAAGCTTAGAATCTCAAATTGAATACCATGAATAAAATATACTAAATAATAAATAATTTATTGATGATATCTATAAAATAAAAGATTTGAAAGTTACAGGATTTAATAAGATGCATTAAAAAACAAAAAAATCTATTAGTTATTACAATAGTTTGTCACACTTGAAAAAAATGTGAAGTTGCTAGTAATGATGTATTTAAAAATCAAAATTTCCAAAGAGAATTTAAATGAATGTTTTCGGCTTAATACATATTAAAAAGAAGTAGGCAAAATTTTAATAGTTTATCGTTCATCATAATCTCTTTGTATCTCTCGTCTTTTAGTAGCTGAAATATAATCTGAAGGTTTGTCCTCGAGCCGGTCCATAACAGCCTTTTTATACCATGATAACCATCAACTCTTTTTTGTGAAGGTGAGACGTCTGTTTGAAGAACAGATTATAATTACCTGGAGTTAAATCTGAGCTATAAGAGGGATAATCGAATTCTTTGAACCGACGCTATTGTTTCTTAATTGCTGTAGAAAGTTTAGGAAATCATCTTGCAAAGACTTATTCATGTAGAATGCGCAAAACCACTTATTCTATATTCAATCTTGCTCCTATTTCATTGACTCTAGTTCTCCGGTCTCCCAGTATTTCCTCCTAGACATGAGCAAAGTATCAATGATCGCCCTTCACAAAAATCTTCTTCTACGGATCCTCCGCCCATGAGAAACTTCTTGGGCCGAGAAGGGTCTAACTGATATTAATAATAATAACGTTTAAATAATACGTATGCTGATTCGAAGCCAATTCTAGAGCAGAGAATGATAAAAGCTTCCTGGGACCGTAAGGGCTTATGAGAAGCTTTTCTTCAAGCCTATGTGAATTTATTCAAGCCTATATGAATTTATGTATTCAACGTAAACTATTATACATAAGTATTTTATGTATCTAAGTGTTATTGTATATATATACGCTGAAGAGCCACTGAATTAGGGATAGAAAGTCAATGTAGAGTTGGGCCTTCTCTGGCCTTGATAATGGCACCACACGACGAGGTTAGAATCAGTAGTTTGCGGAAGCATTCTACGTGAATGGTTTGCCAAAGATAGGATAGAGCTATCCATGATTCAGTAAGAGTCGCTAGTTTTGTGTGATGTGGTTTCACACCTTTTCCCAAGACACCCGAAGGTACTCTGTAGGATTTAGATGAAGGCTTCTAGATAGCCAACTCCTGACAAAGTAGTCAGAAGAATGTTCATCCAATCAGGCAGTAGCCAGCCGGTACCTGTGAGAGGTGCAGTTATGTTTCTGGAATACTCCATTGAATGACAGAGCAGCATAAATGCACAGAGATGACCACCCAGCAACTTTACGTACTGAATCATGTTGAGGAGGGTTGGTACAAGTACCAAAGGTCCCACAGCCAACAGAAAGGCACCTAAACCGCCATGGCTTTGTACAGTTCCAAGATGGCATGCAGGATCCATAGCTTCATGGGCCTAACACCATATTCTCAGCCTCCCGTCAGTGTTAAGTAGTCGAAATCGAGACTCATCACTCGAGGGAGCTACCTGTTCAAGAAAATGCAGGTCGTGGGACATATACATGCTTACCTTTGTTAGATACCAGATGTCCCCGTCCTTCGTCCCCTGTCACCTATGGATGACTGGTTCGTCATTGTTAAGAACTGCTTAGCAGGCCCACATCTCTTACCTGTTCGTTTTAACGGACGACATGATAAAACTTTTTTGGAGAAAATCTTATTCATTCTCACGCATGGTCGCTTGATCTGTTCTCCCTGTATTTTTTTATGGAGTCACTCGTAAAGTCTTGTGTACGATATACCCCAAAACAATCAGGAGAATCGTGTTGCACATATCTTCCTTATTGTCGCAGCTGTGACTTCACGCGACCCCGATGCCATACTTGCATTGATGGCCGAAACTTCAAACACCGTGTGGGACCCTTCTTAATAACGCTTGCATTTTGATGAATAACATGTTCTTTGTTTACGTGTTGCCCTTTCATTTCTAGTGATCTCTGCCCATTTACACAAGACGACAGCGTTTTCGACCTCACGTTCCCATCTGATTTCGATTCGTCACTGAATTACCTATCCCTCCCAGAAATTTGCAAACTGAAGTTTTGAATACACGGTAGCAAATTGCCCTGTATAAATATCAAATCTAGAAATGTGTTTAAAATTATATTTTTTGCATTTTTATTAATATTTTCCTATACTCTTCAGAAATTAAATGCCTGAACCCTTAGTATTAGAGATCTCCGTCCAACTAAAATCTTTAAATGTTTGCATTAACCCAAAAGTCCATAGTCGAAGCAATTCCCTCTGTTTCATCAATCCAAAATGCAAAACGGATCCCTTTGCGGTGATTAGGAAGAATTTGTTGCTCATTATAGTTGAGGGGAGTTTAACAACTTTGCCAGATGGGATGGAGTGGATAATTTTCTTCAAATGACTAGGATGAATTATGCTGAATTATTTCATGAAGATATTTAATCATTGTTATAAATGACTGAAGATTACAAAAACAACTTACTAACCGCGTTTTGAATTAATAACCGGATAGCAATCTTTTCGAATAGTCTTCCAATATATTTAAAAGCATATTTCGAGGTATTGCACTTTTTTTGTAGTTTACAAGTCTAAAGTGAATATCACAATAAATCAAATCACGTAAGCACTTTAGTTTCCTGAGGCTTTACAAAAGTTATTTTTACATTCTACAAAATATGAAAATTTAATTCTTGGAATCAGGTTCAAGTATATGATCCTGGAATTGTATACTATTAATATTAATGCACTTTTAGTGTATACCTATATACACTAGTAATGATATTCCAATTTCTGCAAACGTACTTAGAACTTCTTTACCGAAAAGTTATCAGGTATCTGTTTTCACATTCTGGTAAGTAACGGCTATATAGAAGAATCTTTTTACATTCATTTAAATTTTTAACTTGGAAATAACTAGAAATGACTGAGAACTAAGAGAGGTGAAAAGACAATCTAATTGAGTTTTCTGGCCAGTAAGTGGCTCATAAGTTGGTCGCTTTAATACCTATGTGAGGCACAAATTTGCAGAAATCTTTCTCATGAAGGTCTTGGCTATTCTTCAGTTAAAAATAGTTTAACTGTTTCTAGATTAATGGGTAATTCTTCAGATTGCAATCTTACTCTTAGTCACTTTTGTTGGTATTAAAGGCTTCGTCACTATTGTGTTGTAGTGTGTGAGTCTGAGACTCAACCATTACATCTTCTTACCTATTACGCCACTTAAGGACACTTTACTTTCATTCTATGCTACTTTCAACGTTTTATTTTAGAAATTAAGTACATTGTTTTCGTTTTTCAAGTAAAATTTGAATTTCAATCGCTTATTTTTACATCAAAAGTTCGAGAGAGGTGTGTACTTCCTATTGCTATGAATAATCCTTTTGATTAATACAAAAATCCAGATCACGTCTAGAAATTTCTCGTAGCGAAGAAAGAAAAGATTGCACCCGTCATTGGCTAATACCTTAAGCACCTTACAAGTGACAATACGAGTTCTACAAACGCCTTCGCAGTCTTAATGGAGTCTGCCTCCGCCACCCAAAGACGAATCGAAAGATCTTTTCTTTTGCCACCAATTTTCGACAGAACATTTATCTAAATGGTACTTTAAGTGTACTCATGCCTCTAAAAGGCAATATAGGCTTACAAATATCCGTAATTCCTTGAAGAATTGAACTGCGTCTAGGGATGGGGAAGTCAGCAGCGCTAACCACTATACCGCCCAGGGTGGCTACTTATTTTCTTCCTAATAACAAACTAACACCTGCTTCTATAAGACGGAAGTTTGCTCGTACATTAAATTAGACATATTAAACGAGATTTCGATCATGGGCGAAGCTACATCTGGTCCATTATGGAAATTTAAATGCTGTACAGATATTGTAGGCTATAAATCAAAAATAGTTTTTTACTCTCTTATTATTTATGTGTTTTCTATAGATAGTTCTTTTAATTTCTTTCAATGTCTTTTCCTTTGTATTCACGACTTATTTTAGTCTTTGATCTACGTTTGGAGACTCAAAATTTGGCATGTCACGCTCTCTGCACTTAAGTATTCATAATTTTCCGTTTAAAGAAGGAATGATGTCATATTACTTTTCCCTTTAATATTTAAAGGCAATTGTGCGATCATTAGCATTGTTAATTTCAATGCCCCATTAAGATAGAATTAGAAATATTTACATATATGACGTGATATAAGTTAAAAATTATAGTTTTTGATAGAATATCTTTATTACATGCGGCTTAAGTGTCTGTTTGTCGCCGATAGTTTATTGATTGCTTGCGTAACAACTGATTATATTTTAACAATAATATTTTATAAATATTATTATCCTTGATACTGGAGTGGCAACGCCATATTTGTTTTATGTAACCGTTGCTGGGCAACAAGAAAAAGGGTAAAAACTGGTTGTTCTGAAAGTTTTAAGAGTAGTTGATGCATGAAAAATTGATAGAGGAAGAAATTGTAATTAATAAGCTTTAGTGTAAAACTGTAACATTTAGAAATTGTATTTAAATTATCTATCTTCGTGAATTGAAAATAAAGTTTATGATTTACTAAGAAGTTCATCTGTTATTTCGATAAAATAAACGAACTATTCATGGATCTCATTTAAAACGTAGAGGATACATCATTGGGTCAAGATTGTGTGGAACGATTTTTTAAAATTATCTATGCTAAATATCCTTTTGCGTAAAGAGTTTAAAATTTTGCCCGATTTTATTCTGACATTGCATTTTAAACTGAATTTTCAGCTGAACGCAAATTGAGCGTGTCAGTGGGAACGTGAACATTTGTTTGCATTGGCAATCATCTGTTTTACATAAAAACTACGTCTTAACATAATTAATCTCCTAGAAAATACAGCACTGAAGAGGAGAGAAAAGGAGCTAAAGCTGCACAAAAACGGCTTTCTGGACAAAAAGAAACCACTGAGCACAGAAAGACAAGGCTTGCTTCAGTCGCAGAGCAATTGCGTCTTTCTCGGCAAAATGAGACTGATGAGCATAGAGAAACAAGGCTTGCCTCAGATGTAAGACAAAAAAGCCTGTCTCGACAAAATGAGTCTATTGAACAAAGGCAGGAGAGAAATGCAAAAAAACGGCAGAGTAATGCTGACCGAAACCCACAAAGGATTAAAACAGTTTCAAGCGGAGAAACTTTAATTTTTGAGCATCCCTGTGGTGACATGAATATTAAATGTGAACACTGTCAGTTCTTAAGCTTCAAGTTAGAAACTAATCGATTTGACCGTGGCAAGAAAGGATTTTCTCAATGTTGCAAGTACGGAAACATTGTAGTTCCACTAATTGAGAATTATCCGCCACTCTTAAATAAATTATTGACTAATCAACATCCAAATAGCAAATAGTACATGGATAGCATTCTATTCATTAATAGTTCATTTGCTTTTGCGTCCATGGGAAACAAGCCAACTGACTTGTCTGGGCCAGGATTTTATTGCTTCTGACTTCATAGTTAAGTTTACCATCAAACTGGAACTTTACATCCTTTTGGTGGGAAAAGAAAGTTTGCTCAATTATATATACTTGATCCCTCAGAAGCCAATTCAGCACGTTTAGAAGGGAATAAAAGAGTTCCTGAGACCTTACTTAATGAAATGGGGGAATTATTGCAAGACATTAACCCATTTGCTTCTGCGTATAAAATGATGCACGAAGTTGAAAAAAAGTTGGCCTCTAATGCTATAGCACGCAATGAGCCAGCCATTGCCATGGCCATTGTCTGTGATCGTAACTTAGATCAAAGGTGGTATAATGTCCATCAAATCAACGAAGTGGTTTTCATATTTGAAAACACTGATGGAGAGCCACCACATGAGCGAGATTTAATAATTTACCCAAAGACTCAACATGGACAAACTGAATTAAAGCGAATCAGCACATGGGATACAAATCTTGACCCAATGATGTATCCTTTACCTTTTCCCTAGAGGAGAGCAAGGCTGGAAGCCTAAACTTGACTTAAATAATCCTGGAAAAAATAGATTGCAAATTTCAGAAATGGAATTTTATAGCTATGTGTTGTCAGTTTGAGACAACTTTAATCCTCTTATAAGGACAGGAAAATTAACTCAGCAACTCTTTTGTGATTGGTATTGCCGAATGGAATCTGTGCGGCTTTACTACATTAGTAAAGGCTTTATTACATTAGTAAACAGTTACTACATTAGTATCTGTGCGGCTTAAAAAGATGTTAGAACTAAAATATATAATGGTCTCTCTGACTACTTAATTGAAGAAGACACTGAAGTTCCTGGGAAAAAGACGGTTTTACCATCTTTCTTTGAAGGGAGTCCCAGGAACATGCAACAAAGATTTCAAGATGCAATGTCTATTGCTACAAACTTTGGTAAGCCAGACCTTTTTGTAACAATGACACGTAATCCAAATTGGGATGACATCCAGAATAATTTGAAAAATGACCAAACAGCTCTAATAGACCTGATATTTGTATCAAGGGGTTTTAATATTAAGTTAAAATCCCTATTAAAAGATTAAAAAGACGGACTCTTTGGCCAAATCCAAGCAATGGTATATGTCATTGAGTTTCATAAAAGGGGACTGCCCCACAGTCACATTTTAATAGTTTTAGACAGTGAAACAAACATTACAACATTTTAGACAGTGAGACTGACATTAACAAAATTGACTATGCTGCAATTCCAGACAAAGTCAATTCGCCAAGCCTTTTTGAAATTGTAGCAAAGCACATGATTCATGGTCCATGTGGATTAATAAACCCAAACTGCGTCTTCATGGAAAATGGCAAATGTAAAAAGGAGTTTCCTAAAGCATTTGCTACCTTCACGAATAAAGATATGAATGGATATCCAAAATACAGACGTAGAAGGATGGAGCCTACAATAATTGACAATAAAGTAATAGATAATTCGTGGATTGTGCCACACAATCCTTATTTAATTTTAAAATACAATTGCCGTATAAACGTAGAAGTTTGTGCTTCTATTCAAAGTGTCAAATACTAAAAATAATGCGTTTATAAATACGTTTGTAAAGGACATGACTGTCCACGAGCTGAACTGAGAAATCAAACTCATATTTTTGAATTTAAGGCAACTTTGCCATATTTTGGCATATATATGCAAATTTGCCAACGATTTTCTTCAGCACGCTGAGTTATGAAATTAGTTCAGGTAACACATGATGGAAAGTTTTTGCCATAAAATCCATCCTAATAATGAATATTTACCCCATTTTAATTGTGAAAATTTTGCACTTCTTGAAGTGCAGAGTGTTTCGCAAGAACACTCCTTAAAATGTTCAAGCTTTGGCTTAAAAGATACTCCTGCTGCTCTTGCTATGCAAGAAAATTAGTATGATCTGGAGGAAGGGATGGCACTTGCAGAAAGAGATAAATAGACTCTTAATGCTCAACAGAGGTCAGCGTATGATTTTATTTTAACTGCTTTAGATGCGCCAATCAATAGTGGCAAGCTGTTTTTTCTTGACGACGGTCCTGGAGGATCTGGAAAAACATACCTTTATACAACTCTGTTGAGGTATTGCACAGGAAAACAAATTTCTGTCCTCTCTGCTGCTACAACAGGCATAATCGCAAGTTTATTACTTGATAGAAAGACAATACACAGTCATTTTGGATTGCCAATTCCATTAAATGAAACTTCAGTATCTAATAATAAAATAAATACTGACAAAGATTTTAAGAGAAGCAAAGCTCATAATAATTGCCGAATGTACCATGACTTCAAACCATGTTTTGGATACAACTGACAGGTTGTTAAAAGAAATCATGAAAAATGATTGTCCATTTGGAGGAAAAGTTTTACTTCTTGGAGGTGACTTTAGAAAATGTCTATCAGTATTACATCATGCTCCACAAGCCAAAATAATACAAAATAGCATAAAATTTGCAAAATCATGCGGTTTATTTAAGAAACTCCCACTGACAATGAATATGAGGTCAAATGACCCCGAATATAGTGAGTGGCTTTTAAAACTTGGAAATGGAGCTCGTTCTTATAATGTATTGAGTGCGTGATGTAATACATACCTATTTTAATTTTGTATCTGTAACAGAGATATAGCTATCTTAATTGTAATGATTTATCATAATTTTGTTATCAGACTTAAAAGTTATTAATTTGATTTTTATTTAGTTGATCTTAAATTTTTGCCTTGTTGAAAAGTAATTGTTGTCAATTTAATTTGGCAGTTTTGGTTAACTCTGAATTTAAGTTGCTTGAGTAAATATTTTTTCTTTCTTTTTCCTTAAGGTAGTTTGGTTAAGCATTTAATTTTTATTCTTTAACACTTAATCTTAACTTGGTTTCTGTAATGTTTGGTTAACACTTAATCTTAACTTGTTTAATGTTTAATTTCTGGTTAAGAACATTTCTTGTCGAGAGTAAAGGAAGTATTGTAAGCGCGAAAAGTCTTAGGTATCACATTGCAAAGAAAATATCCATTTCTACATTTACCGAATTCATTTGGATGAATATTTTTTCCAAAACAGATTGTGCAATGGCTTTAAAATGGATTCAAAGAGACTTTTTTCATGACATCTGTACGCATGTATACGTATGCATCTCGCATGACTGAAACATAATTAGCCATAGAAAGTTGAAATTTATATATGGCCTGCTATAATACGTATTTTTCTCCTCTTTTTAATATTTGACATTGCCCAAACATGAATATTTTTGTCGTTTAAATCACTTCTGTAATTGGACGTGTATGACTATGACCAACGATACCGAAAATAAAGTCCTGATAATGAATTTTAAGCTGGGTAATGGGGGTGAGTATATATATATGTGTGTGCGTGTATGTGTGTGTGTGTGTGTGTGTACACTTTTAATACTGCCGATTGCAATAGAAAAGAGAGGTGCCCAACTACATATTATAGCAGTCCTATACACAAAATTTCAACGTCTACGGATGATAGTTTTTTAGTTATCCGAGATACATACATGCATTATACGCACGTACAGACGTTACGAAAAAAGTCCATTTAGAATTTACTTTAGATCATTTTACAATTGCTTTTGGAAAAATGATTCCTCTATTCTCAGCACACGTGCAGACATCGTGCAGAAAACTAATCAAATTATATTCAGCAGCGGTCGAAATGGATATTTCCGTTGAAATATGGTATCTGAACTACTTCGCGATTGCAATACTTCTTTTACTTAGTATAACGAAGTAAAACTAAAGGCTTGTAAAACCTTGTTTTCTCAACACTGCTAAAAAGACAGAAAAAATTCTTTTTTTGCGAAGGGAGGACGGCACACAAACAATTTTGAGGCACATTAATAAACACACATAACATTATATTGAATCAACAGTACTTCAGGTGTGCAGATTATTGTACCCAAAATTAAATATCTAAAATCATTAATAAACATATTCTCGTAAGCCTAGTGGATGATGCGAATATCGTACAATCATTAACATTGGATAAAGCTGCATTACAGTGGGTTATTTTTGACGAGATATTTCTTTAATACATCGTTGCTAGAAGAAGAGGCCCTCATAATGGAAGATGCTTTTGTTCCTTAATCTAGGGATATTTAGGGATTTATCCACACTATTCATCTTATTCGTGGGCTTACTAGACAAAGGAAAGTTCTGTTTCGTTTAAGAAACCAAGATGGAAGTTTTTATATAATGATTGTTCTGAATCCCTTTTACTATCATTGTTCCTATCCAACAATCCTATATTTCTTTAACAACATATTTTTCTTTGTAGTTTTTCCAGATAGTCTTAGTCTGAATCCCAAAGCAATTTAGAAAGACAGTTTAATATTTATATCAACTTAACATATTTTGCGTTTATACATTCTAGCAGCTTTTATAGCATATGTACAAAAATTTACTAAAGGTTGTTATCTTCAAACTTAAAGGCAGAGTTAAAACTGGAAGTTTCAAAAAGCTCATAAGTCGTTCAAGTGCCCGATGATATAAATAATTAATTTTTCACTTAAACACTGTTTTTAGGCCTATATTAAGTTTTACTACAAACTAAACACAAGTGATAATTCAGTTAATTAATAAATACTCTATTTTAGTACTAAAAATTATTAAAGCTCAGAGCAGCGTAATATGAAGTCATCATTTGGTTGTTTAAACTCTTTTTGCTATATTATTTTATAAATGTATCTTTTTTTTCAAATTTTGAAGATATTTGCATCATTTAGCTCATGTAAAATTTCAGTTTGCAAGGTCTGTGATCTTTTCTGTATTGTAGCTTGTGACCCAACCTCAATAAAACATTAATCGTTAACTTTTAAGCTTATTTCAGAGACATAAGAAGGGTGTAAATGACCCTTTATTTAAACGAAAATAGATAAACAAAAGGCAGACGTGGTGCTTATAAATCAGCCAGTATTTATGGCGAGAACTCAAAGTAAATCTAAATATGGATAAGTAATAGTCAAAGGTTACGCAGAGTAACTTAATTGAGAGGTTGGCTCGAAGACTTTCACCGGCCTGAAATTACTGTTGGCAAGCATCACGGTCGAAAACAGGAACGCTTATCTTAATATAATCCTAATAACGTGACCTTCAATGAGAAGAACACGATCTGTCTAAACAATCCTAAACCTTCACTTACATACATGTGATCTAGTTTGCATTCTGGTGGAAAAAGGAAGAAATAAAGTGAATATAAAGATTCAAAACCTAAAATAACAGGTTAAACAATCTAAATAAACCCTACAAGATTTTAAATAATCATGGTTCTTTGATTTTGATCATAGTCAGTATCGTGTTATTGTCTGTAAAGCCAACAATAGATGTCTAGTAATAATAGATTTCTCTAAGCAATTAAGAGTCTCTAAGCGATGAAAAGCATCTAAGTGAATAATAGATTTGTCTAAGCAAGCAGTATGCAGTTTCACATTTCTGCTTCGCAGTTCCTGACTAAACCAATTGGTTGCTTAAGATTTCCGTGGGTTTCTGCTATGCAGTTTGAATATGTCATTTCGTTCAGACGTATTCCACCAAGGTGTTAATCCTTAGACAAATTTTCCTGGAGTCTATTTCTATGATTAAGAAAACAAATTATGTCAAAGGCCTTCACGGACTTTAATGGTATAGATAACAGAGGTAAGCTGTATATGTTCTTGAACTACACTCCTGGCCACCGTAAATGCAACGCTCTGAAGGAAGCATGCAAATAAGATGAAATTTACAACATGCGTTAGCGGAGGTGAGATATGCAAATGATTTGAACTTCAGCGCAGACGCACATCACGCGCGCCTGTGGCGCCACTTCAAAGCGCTATTTAAGGCTTGGAGTTTTCGACAATTTCAAGTTGTTTTTCTTGTAGTTTTTATCAAATAAACGATCAATTATGCCTCGTAGTAAACAGCGATTATCGTTTGATCAACTATCCGAGTTCGACAGAGGAAGGATAGTGGCCTACCAAGAGTGTGGATTATCTTTCAGAGAAATCGGTAGTCGTGTTAGACGAAACCAAACAACTGTAATGCAGATATGTGACCGTTGGATGCAGAAGGGTACGACCGACGACGTGTTCGATCGCATCCACCTAGGTGCACCACTTCACGTGATGACAGGAATATTGTGGGCATGGCGGTGACGGATCGCTCAGTCACATCACGAAGCATAGCACAGCACATTCAGTCTGTAAGGCATCATCCAGTGTCTGCGCGTACCATTCGACGCCGTTTACAGCAGATTGGTCTGTCCGCAAGACGTCAATTGCTTCGTCTACCTTTGACGCAGAACTACAGACGTTTCCGCCGCCAATGGTGCGATGAAAGAAGGATGTGGATGGCAATGAAATTGTCTTTACTGACGAGTCAGGCTTCTGTCTGCAACACCACGATGGTCGGATTCGAGTCTGGAGATACCGTGGAGAGAGGATGCTGAACAGCTGCGTTATGCACCGCCACACTGATCCTGCACCGGGTGTTATGGTATGGGGCGGTATTGGATATCACTTTCGCAGTCCCCTAGTACGCATTGCCGGTACTTTAAACAGCCAGCGCTACATCTCTGAGGTGTTGGAGACAGTTGTCCTTCCTTACCTTCAGGACTTGCCCACAGCCATATTTTAACAGGATAATGCGCGACCACACGTGGCACACATTGTCCAAGGATTCTTCATCAATCGCCAAATTGAATTGCTGCCCTGGCCGGCTCGCTCTCCGGAACTTTCGCCAATAGAAAACATGTGGTCCATGGTTGCTGAATGATTGACCCAGATTACATACCAAGCTGCCACAGCAGATCAACTTTGGCAACGAGTGGAAGCTGCTTTTTCTGTACCCCAAGAACACATCCAAAGTCTCTTTGAATCAATGCCGAGGCGTGTGGCAGAAGTGATCTCCAACAATGGTAGCTACTCTGGCTACTGATTCTGAAAGGAGCCACAATTCACAGAAGTCTGTAAATCTAATCATTTGATACTTGATCAACATGTTATCTACAAAATAAATTTTCTTGTGATATCTCTTGTCTTTCTTGGTGTTGCAATTTATGTGGCCAGCAGTGTATTTCAAAGAACCTGTTCACTTCAGTGAGCCAACGAACGGTGATCCGACAAAACGGAGTGGTAGCTCCTTGAAAGTTCACCCACCGAGAACTTTTGTTAGATTTCCAGGAATTTTAAAGAGTGATTCTTATTTTAAAGAGTTTCTTCTAATGTTCTAATGTTTACTTTTTATCATTTCTCAATTTTTTAAACATTTTTGACTCCAGAATTTCATTGTTAATTCTGTGCAGGAATTGGATTTTAAGGAATTTCATGATGTCATGATTCCACTTCTCGTTCGATTCTTCAAGCTCTTCGCTTCGTTCTTGTACTCTGTTTTTGTACCACTCCCTGTTCCCGATTTTATTCACTGAGGTTTTTGTCAATAAGCGGTGAGTCGTTAAAAAATCGATTGAGTTCAGTAAGCGAACATTTCTGATTTAATTTTACAAAAAGAATTTCATTCAACTCTAATAGAAAATGACCCATGACTCAAATAAATCTGGCATTCCACTTATACCGAATTGTAATAAACCCAACCTACTGGAACACAATCTTTAAAGTATAGCATTGCATATGTGTTCGAAATTACGGTCTAAACAAGTTAACGGTACTACCAAACTACATTACAAGCATTTGTATTTCCATATTAAACTTCAATTTTCCTGATTTTAATCATTACCTTGTTTCCCTAATGGGGTTTAACACTAGCAAATAGGTTTCTGGCATAAAGCAAATAACATCCCTATTAACGGGAAATGTGAAACGTAAAACTTCTTATGAGACATTTTTCTAACCATGTCAATTCCTATTCATCTGGGTGAGTTTTATTATCTTCTAATAATAACAACAGCATCATCTTTCTGCTGCGTTTAATATGGCAGACTGGCCGCTGGAGGGAACCAATTATAGCGTCTGATAATATGATATCGACGTTTGCGTAATAACCTTGCATTAAGTCGGAATTGCGTAACATGTGATGGAAGTGATTTCCCATCACAGCTTGAAAGCCGTGCAGGAGAATATTAATTACAGGGAAAAGTGGAATTGTGTTAAGAGTAATACTGAAGATAGATGACAGTCTTTGAATAGCCCATTTGTGTGTGGAAAGATGGAGATACTTGGTGTTAAACGAGTTATAATAGAGTCTTACTACTGAACAGTGATTTTCAGTCTTTTTTTAAAGAAGAACTATTTTATACATAGGAAAAGATTAACCACAAAACAGGGCTCTGTCTCAGCTCCTTTCTTTGCCAATAGAGGACCATATCAGTGACCGAGCAGTTAACGCAGTTCGACTCGGAACCTAGTCAAACACTGCACGATTAGGTTTTGAGATTTTTCGTACGTGTAACGTGAATATAAGCCAGTTTCCCTTTGAAAGTCCTCCTTAGAGAGATAACTCTACTGTGTTTTTTCATATTCAAGCAACCAAATACACAAACCTTGACAATCAAAAGTCACTAATTCTTTATGACAGTACAAAAATCAACTGATCAAGGGGAGAATCATTTAAAGTAGGCAAAATATTTCCAAGTTAAAAAAGGTATAAAATGCATATGTGAGTATATGCATTTTACACCTTTTTTTTAACTTGGAGATGGAAAAAAGATTTTATACCTATTACCTAAAATTATCAACAATTTATAAGTTGTTTAAGTGAGGCTAAGCCTAATTTTTTACCATAGCCGCCATACATTTACATTTCAAAGTGAACAGAGTAGTGGATGTGTTGTCAATTTAGAGAAACTAAGCTTCTCCACAACAAAGCTGTTTTGTGTTTGTTGTGTTTTGGACTTTTTTTTTTGGCTTCAATATGGGAAAGTTCAGAGAGAATAATAGTTATACGGCGGGATTTAAACTGAAGATTATTGAATATGCTAAAGAGAATGGAAACGTAGCTGCCGAAAGAAAATGAAATGTAAGTGAAAAATTAATAAGCGACTGGAGAAAATCCAAACAATGGCTACAAGAAACAAATGCACTTAGGCGAGCATTCAGAGAATCAAAGCGTGGAATTTTCCCAAACATAGAAAATGAACTTATTTCTTATCTTCGTGCATTACGAAATGATGGATGTGCGGTATCTCGGAAGTAGCTTTGGAAGTATCTTCTATAGCTGTGGACGGAAGTGAAGATGCCATTTTATGGAATGACGGAGATTCTTCTGACACCGATTCACATTACAACGGTGATACTGATACATGCAGTGAAAGCGATTTATTATGAATTATGTATTATGTTATTAGAATTTTTTTCAAAATTTTCACAAAGTTATTCGTGAATTTTATGTCTATAAAAATATTACCATAAGAAGAAAAATGCCTCTTTTTGTGTGCAGTTGACAAAAAGATAAACAGAACATAATCTAGAAACATTTCGTACCTAACTAATTTTATTGTAAGATATTTTTTATACCAGTAATGTTTTAGCATTAGAGTGCACAATATTGCGTAGTAGGTTTCTATGCATAATAGTCGCACATAGACATTTCTGAAAAATTTTCAAAAAAAGTGCGTCTATTACTCGAGTAGATATGGTAACCTATGACCTGCTGCACAAGTTGGTCCACTAATGGCCAAGTGTTAAGACTGCTAGACATTGACTGAACAATTCTGTCCGGGTTCAGGCCCTGGCGGACAGGTTGGCTGAATTTATATTTACGTGGTTGTGTAAGTTCTACGAACTTGCTCGCTCTACAAATCCCTCGCGTACTTTGTCGCATTCAAATAATCATTATTAGCTTCCTAAATCCTTTTATAATATATTTATAATTTTTATTTTAACATTACAATGAGCTTAATAAAAGTAACAGAATAGAAGAAATTCAACATTATTAGTTATTGAATTAATTATTAGTAATTAAATTATCAATTTATTTGTTTTAAACACAATTATATCGCTTTACAAGTAATGATTTTTTTGGTTAGTTATTGTTATCGTTGTTACTTATACTCACTTGTCTGATAGTAACATCACCCCAAGCCCACGAAATTCCTCGTGGCAATGAGCGCAATATTACTCCTGTCGTTGGCAACAGCCTTGAGCACCTTACAGGTGACAGTGCGATTTTGCTCAGTTCCGCCCCCAACTTTCATGGAAAGCACCCCGGAGGGACGGATGCGAGGGTCTTCCACCCCTCTCCCCTTCCACCAAACCACACGAGAGGACTTTCGGCTCGCCGAATATTTAAACTGCCGCCATGCCACACCGACGCTATAGATTTACAAATATCCATGCCTTCCCCGAGAAGCGGGCCTTTCGGCACGGCAGTCAGTGACGCTAACCGCTATACCGGTTGGGCGGCTTTTATGGTTAGTTAGCATAGCGAAATTGATTTTTTAAAAAATAATGTGCATTGAGATATAAGATATTTCTCCCGCCTTCTTCGCATACCTTCTTGTTGTAGTGGTCACCACGCTTGACGCGTAACCGAGAGGTCCGTGGTTCGATTCCCGGCGAAGGCGTTGTTCATTTTTCTTCTATTCTGCTTCTAAATAACCTAATGTCTCTACACTGGCGCTCGAACTAAATAAGGTGGTGGATGATGATTCTCTACCACCGGGATTTGGCGACTGGCTACCCAAAACCCCAGTCGACCTTTAAAATGGGGAGTATATAAGGTATTTCTTCCGCTTTCTTCGCATGCCTTTGTGGTGTAGTGGTCAGGACGCTCGACGTGTAACCGAAAGGTCCGTGGTTCGAATCCCGGCGAAGGCGTTGCTCATTTTTCATTTCTCCTGCTTTCAAAAATGCCTGATGCCTCTACAGAGAAGTGTGCCCTTTTAAAATTTTAATGAAAGTAATATTTTTAGACTGCAGCAAATTTATTGCGTATTTCGAGTATGGAAACATTCTAAAAACGGGCATTTTAATTTTGAGAAACATGAAATTAAAATTATTATATAGCTTCATGATTACAAAATACACTGATGGAAAATGAAATCCCAACGTCAAGAAGAAATCCATTTAGCAAACTGATATGTGTGATTAATATTTCGATGTGACAGGTTAAAGTATGAGAGCCATTTCAAATATAAATTAGTGGTACGTAAATAAACTTCACGATGTTGAATGCAAGCATACCAATGCGCATGCCCTGAGTCGTACAGGTGCCTTATGCCATTCTGTGGGATGGAGTTCCATGCCGTTTGTATTTGCTCAAATCAGCAACGGTCCGTGCTCGCTATGAATGACGCTGAATTTGTCATCCAATCATGTCCCGTGCTTGCTCGATGGGAGAAAGATCAGGTCATCACGCATGCCAAGGCAGCACGTAGAACACGCTGCGTGATAACAGCGGTATATGAACGAGCGTTATCCTGTCGGAAAACGCCCCTTAAATATTGCTTAAACACAACCAGCACATTTACCAGTCTGATGTATAATTTTTCTTCCATGGTATGTGGGATAACAACAGGGATGATCCTGCTGTCAGAGGAGAATTCCTGGCATAGGTCCAATGCGTCTAAACCGCAGATAACTTGATTCTGTGTGCTCATCTGACCTGCTTCTAATCAACATACGGCAACAATACAGAAACGGCTCTCACCTGAGAACACAACAGATCTCAACTCTGCCCCTCAGTGAGCTATATATTGACGCCACCGAAGTCGCAGATGACTGTGATTTGGAATGAATGGTATGATCGCTAGACGGCGTCTAGCTTTGAGCTTTTCCTCAAGTAATCGATTTGTAAGAGTTCGCTGTGCCACTCTGATGCCAACAAAAGCTCCAATGTCTGCTGCAGACGCAGTGCGGTGCGCTACAAACACGCCGCAAACACAGTGGTCTTCCATTTGAGTGGTGGCATGCGTGCAGCCTAACCTCGGTCTGAGACTGTACCTTCTCTTGACCACTTCTGTGAACAAGCATGCACAGGGGATATATCCAAGTCATTGTGTAATATTATGAAAAGAAAATCCACCTCTTCGTAATCCTGTTACCTGGCCCCGTCATTCAAACTCAGTAAACTGCTGATACTGCCTCAAGACCCAATCTAGAAGATGAGTAATGCGCACGAAGTTCATATCGTGTATAAAAGCAAAGGTGATCTGCATGTTCATAGTGTCGCTAGCAGCGCCATGCTTATTCGTGTAGCGCGAAATTTCAATAGAATTCATCTTTCAGATGTGGAAGCACGCCTTCCAAAATTTTGCTTAACTCCTTCTTGGTGATGCGATTTCAATTTCCATGAATGGTTAAAATTTTGGATGGGCGTTAACAAATTGCTTTTTTGTTGTACATCTTAGAAACGCGTAAAATAAGGTTAAAAAGTGCCATGAAAAGCTAAAACATTTATTCTATATTTTATTGGTGTACTGTCATATTGAAACAAGAAGAAAAACAATATAAAATTTATATTGTTGAAGGCATTGACTTTACCTGCTAGTATTTATTTACGAAAGGATGAGTAAAACGTAAACTATAGTATCAATGAAATAACGGGATGTTTACCAAGTGATGAATTGGGGCATTTTCTCTTGCAAGTCTGCAATGGTTATCAAACCTTAACTGGGAACGGGTTGAATCAGGTATGGCTGGTAAACTATCTACTGGTCTCATTAAGGCATCACCTATACTGATTATTTTGTAATCCTGATGGCTATGCAGAGCAGATGAACTTGTGTTAGACAATTATTAAATGTGGGTCAAAAATACAAAACTAAATCATTTTTACACAGGAACATGTAGCCACAAATGCCATCTGGTTGTGCTACAGACCGTTGTTTATCAGGAATTATGACCGGAGAGCATGATTATCATTCGAAGCATTTGTTTTGCTGGGCGGGAAGGCTTTCTTTTCGGTCATCAAGATCACCTGTTTTGTTCCTCATTGTGCTTACCAGTGGACATTAGACAGCTAAATACTGGCCGTTTATTATGGGCTCGAACTCCGGCTAACAGACTGTCTGCTAGGGTGTTTTCGTGGTTTTACCATTAAGGGACATGAATACGAAGATATAAAACACTTTTCCTCAGAGTGTCTTTCACGAAGACATCCTAGCGCCTTAGGTAGATATTCATAATGTGGTTTGCCGTAATCAAACAATTCAAATCCTAGTTCCATTATTTTTTGTCAGTTGTAACCTCAAAAGCCTTGTGCGCCAGAATCCGCTAGTTTCTGATATTGATCTCATCGCCAGAATCGTTGAGAGGACAAGCATTTTTAAACACGTTCGCTGAGCCATGAGTCAAAGTGGCGAAGCATGTTTTGCCACAAAAGGCATGAACATTCTCTGAAATTGCAAACGTAGGTATGTTTAATAAACGTATATTATCATTCTAATATTCTTTAATCTTTTATTCTTCCTGTACCGTTAGCACATTCAAGTGGCAACTGCTTGCAGCTTCATATTGTTATGAAATTGTTTTTCTTGTTGTTTCTTAGTTTTTATATTTCTGATCTTTCTTTATAAGATCGTACTCTAATTGCACTTTAACAGGCTAAACGAATTAACTTTAACAAGTTAAATAAAATACTTTAAGAAACTAATGAAATTGCCGGACGCCTTTCCGTGCCGTCTTTATAAGAGCTGATAACAATAAAGTATGCAAAACTATGCACAACTGATAACAGCGTACAGTTTAGCGTGATATACATAACTATCAAACTATCTATTATTACTTCAGCTTGAAGTCTACGAAAGCAAGAGAATAATAAGCTAACCCGCCGCCACTTGGGGTTTTGCTAATAATATTGTAATGTGGCATTTACTAATCAAACTATTAAAATCTAAGAACATAACTCTTAAAAAAAACATGTCTTTTCACACAACTTTAAGTACAAATTCATTCTTTACGAAGTAACGCATAATCTTAAAAAGGAGGGCGTTGTTTCTAGATAGAAATGGTCAGAGCTCTCTCTAAGCTTAGATTCCCGTACGTTACTTAAATTGAATTTATTAACATTTTCTCGTGGAAAGGATGAAACAGCAGAAATGCAAGAAAGACTGAAAGTTAGAAACAATGTATTATTTAAAATCAGCCTTTAAAATTGTGAAAGATTTTCAAATACCCCTGCATAAGGAAAATATAAAACTAACACAAAAAAGTAAGAGAAAACTACAACTTACAATTTATATTACTCTTAATGAATGTGCAATGTTATAAAACAAATTTTTTCTGATTAAGTATTACAAAAATGGAGAAATCTGTTCATTAGAAGAATAACATTTGAAACAATTGTGAAGGAAACAGATACTTCCTTGTTATTTGTTTAACACTAATTTTTTCAAAATTTAAGAAGAAAAAGCAGGAAAAAAACCTTTCCCAAATATTTGTTAGAAATTTTGTTCTTTTAAAGTACACAAATTTCAAATTAATGCCATTATCGAGAAAATGTTTGAATAAATAATTACTTTTTATGATACACTTAAAAGCAAAAAATAAAAGAAAAAAATTCTTTCATGTGGTAAAGAAATCAAAATCCTTTCCATTATTAATGGACGTTAAAGAAAACAACTTTCAAAATCAGATTTTATCAAAACTCTAAATTTTTTTACAACTAGAGAATAAACAATCTACTTCCAGACAAGGCGGGGGAAGAAATAGGATTTCACTTCTTTCTTATCACTTTTAACAACATGGAATCAAATTCCATGAATCTCGCTAAAAGCTTTGGTGATTATATTGTAGCACAGAAGAATCTCTATTGGCTTAAAATAAAATTTTCTGCGTCCTTCTTTCATAGGGGTACTTCCCTTGTTCTGCTGAACTGCTGTGTGAAATGATTGGTTACCATAGTAACAGAGGCAAATGTCCTTCGACCGAAGTTTTCTTATCATATATATTTTTTTCCCTTTTTAAGTAAGAAGCTTCATCTTGTAGTGATGAAAAGCCTTTAGAAGGTTTTTTAACGGAATATTTTTCGACTTGTACATTTATCAAAAATCTGTGTATTTTTTGTGAACATGTATGCTACTTTTAAAGCATTACTTAGATGTGATTTTTATTTTGTATTTAACAAACACAGTTTTGAAATTAATGCTCTGCATTAGCCACCTGCTTAAAAAATTGAATAGTGTCATTCAAAGATTTATTAATATTTTATAATATAAGAAAGGGCATTTTAATTGATATACACACACTGAGCAGGCACTACATGAAGTGCTGGTGCAGTGCCTCTGAAGCAGTCAAGACGGCAGAGCTGGTTACGTATCAAAGATAATTTGAAGCAGCCGATGAGACGTCAGTATGTGTTAGTCGATCACAAGTCAGCAAAGTGTATCCTGTCTTGTCCAGTGCCTCAAGAAGAATACTGTGATTGAAATACCCGTAATTATATTAGCCCGTATATTAGTCATTACATTAGCCAATGTTTATATGTCCACTGTTCAACTATGTGTTCATCGTTCAACGTTAACGTGTTCAAAGTTAACTGTATCCGGACACGTATCAAGTGAGTTTTTCTGTCAAAGTCCACGGCTAAAGACCTATTCATGTACCTTTTCTCACAGATATAGTCTGTTACTTTAAGGTACTTCAAGGCCATTGCCAGTCCCCTGCCCATTTGCGATCTAACTCGTATCGTCATCACTGCGCAGAATTTCTTTTCTGCACCTTATCTGAGGCGGTAGTTGAAGTTAGCCTTTTTTGCGCGATTTTCATGAAGCAAAACATGGTAAAAGGAAAAGAAGTGGAATAAGAAAGTAAACTTTTTTACCAAGCTATTGTTCTCATTGTTACCAGTCAAATCGGGTGATAACAAAAATAATCTTGAATTTCCTATTTTAAAATAAAAGAGTATAGTCACTGTCATAAATGATTACTGAAGCCAAGTTCTCATTGATGAGTAAGAAATACTTGCATGCTCACATGAAGAGCTTTCATTGTTACATCAGACCAGGAAACAATAGACCAGGAAACTCATGTGTGTTGCTTATTCAGGGTACTGGAAACTCAGCTTTAAACTTACTTACATACACTATAGCAGTTGTTTTCTTCCACTCAAAGGTAAAGTTTGTTATTATCTGACTTAGAATCTTTATATTTATGAGAAACACTGTCTTGGTTTTGTCTTCTGAAACCGAAATTATCTTGAAGGAACACAGTATAAGAGACTTCTGATACAATACACTTATACGTTACACTTGATCTGGTAATGTTATTCATTCCAATAACCCTAACAGATGTGAAGAGAATTATCGCTATGTCTGAAATTACGATAAAATCGTGAGAAGTTCTTAAAATAACCTATTTTATTTAAACATAATTTGGAACATACAGGAACTTTGTTGTGCTGTAAAACCACTCTCTTGTGCTGGTGAGGGATTTAAATAGAACAGCTGAATTTAAATCAAATGTTGGATATTGGGCAAAGTCTACACGAATTAATTACCGTACTAGAAACTGGTTCACTGCTTTACCGGAGCATCAGAAGTAAACTTTCGGCAGCGATAAAAAGCAAAACCGAATAATTGCAACTATTAGAGAGCTGATAGAAAACTACCATATAGCGCGCATGCGATGTCAGGAACTCTGTCTTAAAATCTAGATTTCTCAGTTTAAATACTGGATTCTTTTTTGTACTCTGATGAGAAATACGGTAAAGAGAAGTTCTAGCAAAGGCTGAAATTATAAATAATTGGTTAATTAACATGAAATTCCCTAGTTTTTTCCCCCACCAGAATTTAAGTAACTGCAAAGAAGCTTTTTAACTACTTTTCTAAGATTTAAATTTCAAACCTACAACATGAGGCAACTTTTACTATCATGGAGTTAAATGCCTAAAGCTGAATTAAAATTTTTTAGAAGTATCAATTTAGTTGTACATAACTTGATGTTATCTCAGTATCTTGGTATTATCTAAGTATCTGGTGGAAAAATCGTTTGGTAAAATATTTCATATTTTATACATTTTAGATTGCCATTTACAAATTTATCACCTTTTTAACTTTTCTTATAAACTCAATTTCTCACCCTGCTCTCCAGCACCGTAATGTATGCAAGTGCGTGTGAAAATGTGCCGAGTTTTCAACAACGTTTTTTTAACCAAAATCCTACAATATTAATAACTTAGACCTCAACGACATCCTATTTAAATACTGTATCTGATGTTATAAGTTTCATTTTCATTAAATCCTACGTGTTGGTTGGAGAGCCTAACTTTAACTACTTAAATTCCTTACGCTAGGTTCTACTTTACTTCAAATCATTATCACTTGCCTATACTTTAAATTTATCATACTCAATGTCCGAACTCTACTTTTACAAAGCAGTAAGTTGCTATTATCTACTCTGCAAATGCGCCAAAACTTTCCTAAAAAAACTGTCTTTTGGACTAAGATCACAGTATCATGTTTATACTAAAAATAAGAAATCAAGATAAATGCATAACTAAATTGAAAAGCTATTTGCTGAATGTTCTTGCTTGAGGAAAAACTCAGCTTACTCATACGTTAGAAGCAACACTTAATATATTGTTGCGCTACGACCTGAATATTCAAAGGAAATAATTTAAAATTTCACTTATCTTTATTTTTTGAACACGTTTATTCTTTTTCATCGAAATTTCTCCCAGTACACGAAAGTACTCGTGGATGAACTCGTAGCTTTCTTCGCGGCCTTTGATTTCTAGCCGGCGATTTCTTGCTACTTGATTTGCCGTCGAAAACCTCCTCTGGTTCACCTGTAACTTCATCGTTTCCTTGGCTCGTCGTCCATCGGTTGTTAGCCGGGTAAATTCTGATTTAGTTGCCCCGACCTCTTCCCGTCATTTTAATCCTCTGTTGTAACGGGCCTTCTGGTTCGTTCATTTCCTTCATTGCTGATCACACGGCTGGTCGCCGCATCTGAGAGAATTTTGTACTTTTCTATGTCTTTTGAATAAATTCCGTTTCTATCTTTTTGGCTTCCTGTTAGCCGTAGGTTTGCTTTTTCCAGACTCATTGAAAACTTAGATTTTTGTAGAGTTTTTTTCTTCTTTTTTCACCATTTCCAGCCTTCTTTCTTTTTCTTTGTGGACTATATACTCCAGATGTTGATAGTGCATCTAGATGCATTTCTAGACGGCTCTCTGTTATTCAGACTTGATGATTTCGAAAAAACTGATATTGCAGTGGTATATCAGCACGCTCATAATAGTGCTTGATCTGGTCGATATTGGCTTTGATCGACGTTGGGGCTCGTCAAACAATCATTACAGTATTCTTCATTATACAGCTTTTTACTTAGCAAATTCACTTATAAGATTAATTCCTTCAAAAACTCTTACTTTCTACTCTGTTCCCCTTAAGGTGCGAATTTCAAGAATAAAATGATAAAATAATTTGAAATAAATTAAAACTATCAGTAAAGCGCATAAATTTTACACCTAAAAGTGCAAAATTTATTTTCCTTACTACCAGCTTTAAATTTCCCGAAAACGACGATTGACTAAGAAAACAAAAACACCACAAATATTTTAATCTGGCAGATAATATTAATTCATACACCCATTTAATATCTTGTACAAGGATTTTACTCTAGAGCTCCGATTCTAGTTGCTTTTATTACCCTAGATAGTTACAGTTTTGTTTCAGTGCTTGTTAATTATAAGGATAATGTTTATAGCCCATTTTATTGCCGTAGGTTAAGAGCTAATCAATTGTTGCAGGCAGTTACTTCCAAGCTTATTTTATTTCCATGTAACCATTAATTAACGAGCGCATTAAACAGATAGTAAGAGGTTTTGGCTTTTATTATTCTCTGATTTATCTGTTGGTTTAACATTATATTCATTTACGTTCTGGAACCTGAATTACGCAAGAGAACGTTTAGACTCTATTTAATGTTCACTGCTTCGTTTTCTTGTTTATTGACATTAAACCTTTCTCATTATTCAGCTGTGTGATCTTGATAAAAGAATGTTTGGCTATACGTTTTTGAAACAACAAACTGATTCTGAAGACCTTGGAGTTGATAGAATTTGAAATTTTAAACGTTATTTACTGTTAGATTTAAATTCATCCCAAATGTAAAATATAAGCGATGTAATCCTTTTTACCGACTGAAAGCTCTTTAGAAATTTTAGCAGTGTGTCTTCTAAATGGAAAAGTATGAAACTGGAAAGGAATTTTAGCATTCTTTCTCGCATTTTTGGTACAAGTGTTTCTCTTCAACTAGCAATTGAAAGATCTTTGGCCCGAATTCTTGTTAAGTTATAATTGATAGTTTTCACCTGTCTTGCTTCGAAAAGCCTAATATTCTTTATAAGAGTACTAAAATAAAAATGTGAGGAACCATAAATCGTCATCACCTGTATCTTGTCTACTGCATTTCGTGTCTTTTCCCGTTGCATTTTAAGTTGAGAAGAATATAAATCCGCGATTCAAATCCGGGAGGAAGCACACTCGGTTTTTCATATTTCCTGCTTCAAAAATCCTAATAAACCCTATAATATTTTCGACATATTTGTATTTTATACATAAAAGAAGGAGTCGTCCAGAAAGTTGTTTTGGATTCATAAATCCAAATTTTTAAATGGTTCATAAAGCTTATTACTATACATATTTTCTCTATGGTAGCCGAGAAGTTAACACCATTGAATACTTTTAGTTCGCCCTGAATTAGAACTCAGACGAACGGTCTGCCTGCATGGCCATTTTTTGTGGTTTTTCCTATGCATACCGCGAATACAAGAAAGTTACCTTAGAAATCCCTCCGCGTAAGCATATTTTCCTCATGTGCTTTCCTATATTCGAACAACCTAACTTGATCTATTACTCATTTTAAAAGAAGAAAAATTAATTTTTTTTTCTAAAACTAGTCGATTCTGTCTTGACGTCCTTCCCCGGGAATTCAGTCATTATTTGTTGCTTAAATGACGTGCCTACAATTTTACTATTGTTATGTAATTTCTAAAAATTAAGTATTTGCTCGAGTTACAATTTCTATTTTATTCACCCCTAATAATTAAAAAAAACGTTTAATTTTCCACTTATTTGCTTCCAGTCTTTTATTTTAATTCGCATCCTGTTACCTTACCAAACGGAGTATCATGATCAATAGTGGCACCATTTTTTAGATTAGTCTTTAATTTATTATCCACGCGTGATCTCAAATTGCCTGATTTCAGAGGTTCGCCATTGGACGTAGAATAAGGTCATTAATTATTCTTTAAATTACAACAATATACCTTGATCAACTAAATAAGCGATTTGAAAGCAATATGCACAATTCTTAACACATAACCACTTTGTTGTTTGATTGCGCATTCGATTTAATTTCAATAGAAGGATTTTTAATGCAATTAAACTGTCAGCATTTCAAGAATGAGAGATAGCAAATAAAGAATAAGTAAATAAATAAATAAAAATAAACCTCTTTCTCTATATCGCATATAATGTATTTTTTTATTTTTTGCTGCGTAATTATTTATTACTTTCCAAGTCTTTAACAAAAGGACAGGATATACGTATTTATATTATATTACTTTTACAAAACTATATTTTATATTATAGCAATGTTTCTAGCTAGTATAATTTCTATAATATATAATTCATGGGACATACACTATACCAAACTGTTAATTTTTGAAAAAAACTGTATTACTGCCAACGTAATTAATGAAAACTGTTCTTAACGACATATTCATATTATGCACTTTGGAAAACAGAATGAGCTTATTTCACGCCTAGCGATAAAGAAGAAACGCTAATACTTATGAACATGAGTATATTCTTATATCTTTCAAATATTCTTTTATTTAGATAGAGATATTTATTTATTACTTATGGAATTATTCTCGGCAATGCTTTGGCAATTAATATAGTCTGTACTTTTAACTTCAAATGCTTCTCTACTTCTGACAGTTTTCTGTCCTACGACACGCTAATCAAGCAAATAAGGAAAATATATAATCTTTACTAACGAAGAGGGAGAAATGTTGATAAATTTCCTCTAATAAGGCACATTAAAATCAGCATGGGAATCACACCGGGAAAGGGTTTCAATACATTAAAATTAGCATCATAGTAAAATCAGGATGAAAATAATGCTAAGAAAGAGTTTGAGTACATTAAAAGTAGCATGCATTAGCATAAAACTTTCCATCACAGCGCATTTAAAATCAAAATATGAATCAAACTGGGAAGAACCTAAACTTAACAAAAGTCAGCATATAAACTCTTCTGAATAAAATGCAAAAAGTTTGATGCATCTCATAATGTTTTTCCAGTATAACTGTATACATAAAAAACACATTACGCACATTGATTCTTTCGTCTTTATGCATCTATTACTGAATACCACCGTTTTTCTTTGCTTTTTATATAATGCCAAATTATGTGAATTCAAACCAAAGCGTTTGGTTTCTTGGTTGATGTAATGCGGTAACGTTAACGCGAAATATCTGCTTAAAAGGATGGATTTGTATGTGGAGGACTTTATAAGGGAAACTTGCTCGTATTAGCATTATTCATGAGGAAATCTATGAAAAAATCTGTGAAGTCAACGCATTAAAAATAAAGTGTTATAAGATACTATGTATACTCCGCAACGTATGAAATTCAGAGCTGAATTAAGAGCTGATAATCGTATTTTTCCTTACATAAGATGTACCTTTTTTGAGGGACCTGAAAATCGAAAAACGTAATGAAATATTTGGCTGACGAACTGGTTTTTATTAGCCTGCTGGATTATAATTTCATAGAAGAAGAATTTTACATAAAGTTATTAAAATCAACGTTTACTCAGTATCAACTAGTCATCACTGTCAGAATTCCCATCCATTAGCTGAATCTCATCTGTGTACCGCCTAAAATACAAAATGAGAATTTTTTTCAAATACATTGCATCAGTTCATCTTTACTGTAGACATTCTTGTCCTAAAAGGATTCTTTTGTGGTTAATTATCTTTAGGTTAAAGCTGGCTTATAACATACTCAGCAGGGCGCTCTTTTGTTAGGAACTAGAAACGATATCATTTGAATCCTTCACATCACTTTGGTCGTTAATGAAGTGGTGGAGGAAGAAATTCTTGTGAATCTAAATTTAATTTCAGTGTTTCGTTTTTTATGGAAACAGGTGAGCGAAAGCTTTGGTGTTTCAAGAGTTAACTCATTCGCCTCATATGCGTCGTCGACAATTTTTCACACTTAGTTTCGTTCGGCGCAACGCCATCGTTGGTGTTTCCGTTGATGCTAGCGCCATTCTTGCATAAGAAGCGCACAGGTTTCAGAAAAATTTTTTTTAAAGAAAGCGCAGCTTATATACCAGGAAACACGGTAATTATTTAATTATATATTCATGTTCCGAACTATATCATAGATCCGTTGCACGGCTTATGTTTTGGGCTCAAGTTGAGCAGGCTCGAAAAAATATTCCACAAAGAAAGATAAAAAGGTCTGGTCCGAAACTCGGCTGCCTCATTGCCTTCGGAAGAGAACTGAATGGCCAGTAATACTCTCAACACACTACGAATGCAATGGGGACTGTAAGAACTTACGTTTAAATTGTTCGTTACAGAGAGGTGAATGAAAAGATCACAGATAGGTGATATAGAGGAAGTAAAAACGAAAAGAGGCTGAACGTTAATTGATTAAGCAAAGCAACTAGAAGGTTATCTGCCTGAGAGAGGGAGGGCTTCGTGTTTTAAGGTAAACTGCCTCCAATCAACGTTAGGTATGAGCGAAACCACGAAACTTCCATGCAGGCAACCCATTCACTGGTATTTAAATCTAGTTTGAGTTACCAGTGTTTAGCAAATTACCACTCGATCTCTGGTGGGCGAGGAGGTGAATGAAAAGATCATGAAAAGGTGATAAAGAGGAAGAAAGAAATGAAAGGATGAAAAAGTTAATAACAATATAATGGATGGCTCTGATAAAGAGGGGTAAAATAAAGAGGTGAATAGAAAGTGATGGCGAAGGAATAAAAATGGAACGTGGAAGATGATGAAGAAAGAATGAAAATAAGTACTGAAGATGTGAATGAAACGTTCATATGCATTTACAGTTATTTACGTAATATCCCTTGAACTTTAACTATAATAACATTTTATACTTAAACGCTGCTATAATACTTTCCAACCTGTAAGCAAATTTATAAGTGTTTTATCAGTATATTTTTCAATCTAAATTTTTCACACTGAGAAACGTAAGTAATTTGGAAAAATATTCTAGAAAGAGATGATTCAGGGTATCATAAAGGGTATTCTAAAAAGTATGATGTGATTTTGAAACGAAATGGCAATAATTATTTTATCACTATCAGTAACTTTATCATTATTAAGAATTTTTATTTGCATTTAGTTTTGATAATTTATGTTCTTGTCTTCTATATCTATATTTGCGCTAAGCGTCATGGCTAAATATATGCTTCAAGAACGTTAATTTTGAGCAAACAATTATCTTCTCAGATGAAGTTTATGCATGCGTGACTGAATATGTTTAATAAATAAAACTGTCATTTCTTGTGCGAAAACAATCCGTAAGAAATACAGGGAAGCTCTTGCATTTGGAAAAGATCATTTTGTGGTGTGTTTTATGGCAGAGAGGCATCATTGGACAATTTTTGCTTTCCAAAAGTAGGAAGGAGATGCAGTTAGATTGACTGGTGGGTGATACCGATTGATGATGATAAATATTTTGTAGCCAAATTGGAAATATATTTGTTAGGGAGCCATGTGGTTCCAACAAAACGGTGCAATATGTCCCATTGCTAAATCCACTATCGATGCAATGCCAAAAAAAGTTTGGTGAAAGAATTGTAGAGACATTAGATAATTTTTTGAAAAGAGGAGAAATGAAAAATGAGTAATGCCTTCGCCGGGACTCGAACACGCGTCGAGCGTGCTGACCACTACGCTACGAAGGCATGCTAAGAAGGTGGGAGAAATACCTTAAAAGATAATTTCACGAAATGTAACTATTAGTTGGCCTCCCAGATGCTGTGATTTAACTTCTTTAGGTTATACTTAGGTGGGGTTATTTGAAATCAGTTATCGATGCGTGCAAACCGCGAACCCTTGAAGCATTAAGAATAAATATAGAACATAGGGGTTTTTATTTCACCTTGTTTTTAAATCCTATAATTTTTATCCACTCTTTGTAACATTATTCATAAGACGACATCAGGCATCCTAAAAATTTAGCAAGTTTACCCCAAAGTCTAAATTAGGCGGTACTTTTTATTTATTTACCAGATACAGCGGATGAAAATTCATAAGTACATTTGGAAAAAACTGTTTAAATGCTACACTATACTAATCAAAGAGGAGACAGTAGATACTTCAGTATTTTCCCTAAATCTTCCCTAAATTAATCTCTGAAGAAATAAACTGCTATAAGTTTTGTTAGCATTTCTAAGCTTTAAATAATTATTCCCTCAAACTTAGAAAATAGCTTTTATTTCTTATGGTTAACTTCCACGTTCCATAAACTCTCTTTTAGTAGTCTTAAAAAGATTTAAATATTAAGTTTAATGGCTCAATAAATACAGAGCCCATAAAAAATATTACTTCAGAATCTTCTTTTGCTTTCATTAACTGCTATTTGCATTATGAATTAAAATTAGTTTTCGTGAAAGATGTGCGTCATAAAATACTCTTTGGAGCGAAGCATAAATCTTATGATCACATTAGTCTTAAAAATTCATTCCCTTAGAAATTATGGCGGTAACTGTAAATCAATTTTGAGTAAAATAAGTATTAATTTGTATATTTTCCCCTGAACTAAAAAGGCTACGTGCATGAAATTGTATCGATTTCAAGTTTTCAGCATAATATTGCAAATGACAGTTACAGCTAATTCTATCTGTTTTCGGACATTTGTGTTTTCAGTTTTATTTGCAAATCCAGTTACTAAATAACAGTGAAAGGATTTTCTTTTTCTTACAGATGTACCATTGATCATCTTACTTCAGTGCAGATGTATAATAATTGCAAGCGAATATTTAGGGCTGCATTTTTAGGATCATTATCTTGCTTGAAAATATTGATGCGTATTATTTTCTTTCAAAACAAAATGCTCCTATCGGAAATACAGCAAAACATCCCCAAGTCATTAAATCTTCCCCCCACTATGCTTAAAAATAGGCAATACTTTCAATATTCAAGCCTTCATTCAAATTTTGTCCCAAAATAATTCGTCAAACGGATCCAAATATATTAAATATTGACTTATTTGCAAACATAACATTGTTCCAATATGATAAATAGTTGCTCATTGTGGATTTTTGGAAAGTCAGACACATTTTCCTTGTCTTCATGTTGACAAAGAATTTCCTTCTTTCTGACTCCCATTACGCCATTTGCTCTAATGAATCTTCTAACAGTTTGAGAGTAAACTTTTATTGAAACTGTTTTCTAAATCCCCTGCAAGTTTACAGTTCTAATTTCTGAGATTTCGTGGATCATTAGTAGAACAATTCATCGATTCCTTGGTGTTATCTCGGGTTGTGTTCCAGACTTCAGTGCATTTTGAATAGTTCCAAGTAGTTTCCGTCGTTTTAAGAACATCAGAAATAGTTTAACGTTTTACACGAAAGATATTTTGGATATTTTGAATATTGTTGCTAATTTTTACTACTTCAAAATGAACAGAAAGTAAAAAGAAATTAAATTTTAGAACTTGTTAATTTGCAGTGTCTTACCATGTTCATTTCAGCTACGAAACTTCTGGGTACTGTTCCGCTAGAGCGATGTCACTTAAAAATGAAGAAAAAGTGAGAACACAGTGCTACAAAAACATGCCAAATGTCGTAGCTTCCAAATTTAACGCTTGAAATATCGTGGCTCGAGATTTCTAGTTCTCGTATGAAATATCATCACTTGCTACTTTTTACCATACTTCGCCATTTTTAGTCCGATGGATTACACAGTTTCGCAGAAACGAAGAGGAGAAGAAGAGGCTGCCATTTTCTTTTAGAACAAAGGAATAATTCATAGCAGTAAACTTTGTTCTCAAAATCATCCGATGGAGATAACTTTTGACTCATACAAAGCTCCTGTAATGGTGTTGTGAAGTATTTTCTTGCTGTGAAAAAAGAATATGATTCAGAATCAAAACATGGTTTATAGAAGGTCTTTCTTTTCTCAATGCCTTCGTGTTATCTATCTGTGGTGTCAAGAATTGGCATCGATTGAATTTTTCCAACTTCAGTTAGAAATATCAGTCTCAGTACGACATTAGATTGGAATAACTACTTTAAAGTATTTTAACGCAAAGAAAAATCAACATTGGGCGTGTTCTTCCGAAGCAATGGATATTCTGGTGTTTATTCCAGGAAAGCAAAGAATGTTTTCTGGATGCCGTTCCCGATCTTTGTGCTACAACACTGATGACTGCATTTAAGAAAACATCACGGATGGCAGTATTATATCTTCAGACTACTGGAAAGGATATAAAAAAGAGGAGTTAAGAAATTCTGAGTACGAACATTTCACTGTGAATCACAGTTATTATTTTGTAGACCCCGAAACTGGATGCCATACATAATCTGTGGGGCAGGGCTAATGGAGAAATTAATACCAGCGAAGGCACTGCTCGCACCATTTGCAGTCATATTCGGTACAATTTATGAGGCGTCGGGTATATTCAAAAACTGAAATTCTTTCTGCAATAATATTTGTAATGTTATGCCACCTATTTAGATTGAATTTCGTTCTGTTTTGTTATTTTTTATTTATGTGTAGAATATTGTAGATTAAAAAATTAAAAAGGAAAATTCACTTTGTTTAAGAAATTACAAAAATTTACTTTTTATGAAATAGTTTTTTTTAGTATTTTGAACTTTATTATTATTTTATAATTTTGTACTTGGCAACAATTGGTGCCAAAAAATGCGGCGCATTTTTAACTGACGTCAACCTAACGGAATAGTACCAACTGCTGATATATTTCATTAAATAAGTAATAATTTCAAAAAAAAAGGAAAGCTTTTTAGATTTTATATTACCCCCAAGGGGGAGCTTTTTTTAACGTTTCTTGTGTTACCTATATATTTTACATATGTTCTTCGCACTTAAACATAAAATTCAATTCAATAGCAATATCACAAAATACTTAAAAAGAGGAGTATATCTTTAGAATTTCCGATACAGTGTCTCGCGCGCTTGAGATAAAAATGTTTTTTTTTTTGGTACAGTGTTGCCATTGCTGGCTTTGAAAGCGTTGAGTTTGTTAATCAAAAATTTGTTAAAGTTTTACAAAATGTGAAACAGATAATAAAACAAATTCCAGATTTCAAATTTCGACTTCCAAATACCCATATTCGAGTAGACAAAATTTGATGTCTCTAGGTACCGCTTTTTTTTAACAGTGCGAGAAATATGCCTACATTTATGCAGATTCTTCATTATTTAATTTCTTTAAATATAAGGCACGGCTCTAAAATTTGGTGGCAGCAATTTGAAAAGTGAAACGCCGTTTAATGCCAAAATGCCAAAGCGAAATTAGTATCCCTTCTAGACAAATTGCCCTTTTGAGCTAAGAATTTCCACAAGCGGACGATAATTCGTATGATATATTTTCATTTCAGGCAAAACCTAATAACTTGAAACATTGTTTTCCAAAATATTTAAACAAAACTTTTGAAGTATCCAAATTATCATGTGAGTTACAGATTCACAATTTTTCAATAAATTATTTTATTACTCGGAATATTTTGGTGATATTTATATTGCAATAAAAAAGGTTTCAATAGAGGAAAAAATAACACATTAGAAAAAAATCTTAAGTCCCTATTTTAGAATTTAATACAAGATTTACGGAAATAAATTTCAAAAATGCAAGTACCCTAAAACAAATAGGAGCTACTGTATAAATTCAATACTTTTACGGAACTTTTATAAATTATGTAAGTAATTTTAACAAATTTATATTTAACATATTATCGGTCATACGTCTAATGTATTATTTCGTGAGTAGTATGAAAATATTATCTATATATGCAAAGAAGAAAGTCTGTTTGTTTGTTTGTTCGCTAATTTCTCAGTCACTACTACAGTTACGTCGCCAAACTTTCCACAGTTCTTTTCTGGATCCTGGAAAAGATCGACTTTCACTTTTTTCTAAAACAAATACTAGCTAAATCAGAGATATTAATTAAAAACTCTCAAAACGCTAATTTTCACCTTCATTTTTCCGAGTGGCAACAGTCTCTCGCGCTGGAGATAAAAATTTGCTTTATTTCGAGACGTGTTGTCACTGCTAGTTTTCAAAACGTAGAGTTTTTTAATAAACAATTCCTAAGTTTTACAATGAAATAAAAATAGCATTGCCAAACCTTAAATATATTATTCCCGATTCTAAAAATTCATGCGAAGCCATTTCGACTTTACCCATCTTCGTATGACTTTAATCAGCCGAAATACCAATTAAAAACTTTAAAAACACTAATTTTCGCACTCATATTTCCTAGTGGCAACAGTCTCGCGCGTTGGAGATAAAGATGCTTTATTTCGAAATGTGTTGCTACATCTCGCTTTCAAATCGTAGAGTTTGTTATTCAAAAATTTGTAGGTTTTACGAAATCTATATATATAAAGAAGAATGCCTGTTTGTGTGTTTGTTGGTTTGTTCGCGTTATTGATACTATGATAATTTTTGCCACATTTAGTAAATTAAAATTGAATATAGGTGAAATATTGGATTCAACTTGAGCTTTTACAACCATTTGATTAGAAAGACAAAAATCATTAAAAACTGCGTGCCATTGTTGCTGATATAATGAGAGAGAATTAGTTTATTTTTCTATCGAAATTTTTTATGTGCGTTCCGTATTGCATCAGAGTGAAAAATGTATGACTATGAATCGTATTTTTTGCATCGTTATGGAGAAGGATTACGGCGATGTCCTTCTCTCTCTTGTTAAATATATTACTCTCAATCTATCTTAAGTCTCAAGTAATGAAAAATATTTAATTTCCTGTTCAATTACATTTCAGATTTTTACAGAAGCAACTGTTTTTGGTCTTCTTTATCCAACCCATAAGAATATTATTATTACTTTTTTAATAAATAAAAATTGCTATTTCTTTTATTCACTTCAATAATATCTTATATTTTTTCCACATACACCTAAACTCATCTTGATGGACGAACGGCACAAAAACTGTTACTGCAAACACTGAATTCATCTCTTCCCCATAAACAGGTTCTCCTCCCATAAACAGACCTACAAGCAGTAGTCTGAAATTAGTGACAAGTACTAGTCTGAAACTGGTGAACCTATCAATCGTTTGGCCTTTTCGTCACCGAGAACATTGATCAGGATGGCGTACATCGACACCATCGTACCACATGGCGTACGTCGATATTACATTCGAGAAAAGAGAAGATAAATAACAACAAACTTTTCTGAGATTGAAACCAGCTTTAAAGAATACGTCAGCTGCTGCCACTAACCTCCAGAGATAACACAGCGAGGCATTTAGAAATAAAACGTGACAAAAACTTGTAAGATAACTCTTCCTGCTTACCGCATACCTTCTTTGTGTCATTGGAAAGTACGTCCTTCGAAACTCAAAGGAGGCATTGCACAATTTTCATATTCCTGCTTTGGAAGCCTAATGACTCATCAGACTTATCTGTAAGACCACAATAATATTGAATTAAAATTAGCAAACCTTCTTCGTAAAATACCACCTTCGCAATTACTAGCATTTGTAGAGAAAAAGCAAATTTAATTTGTTAGACAGACTGTACACCACCGAGATGATATGAGTCCAAGGTCGTGCTGCACGTAATTGAACGTCACTTCAGCGAAAGCCTCTAACGTTCTCTAACGATCTCTAACGTTTTTCTTCAGTATTAGAAAGTAACATAATTGTTACAATGGCATCTAAGGCCTGTTGTTCAATACGTTTCTCAAATTTTTACTTGTTAAAAGGTATTGTGAACAGCCCAGTATTGTGGTTTACATAAGCATTTATACAGCGTTGACCTATAGCTGCTCGTCGATTAACAGTACAATGAATTTTTTTGCACAAATTGATTTCGCAATAAGCTATGGCTCCATATATGTCCGTTTGCGCAAGTGGAACTTATTATATTCATATATTTACAGTGGTAGAATGAGGACTTATAAATTTGAACGAGCTTATAAATCTGAATAACAGAGAATACCAACGAATAGAGCTTGTCAATTTATCACCTGATAAAACTAAGTATTGCTAACAAATTTTAAGATTGACAAATTTCCGAAAATTTACAATGGGATATATATGCTACCATTCATTTAAAAATCTCTTTTCTTTTGTATTTAAAGATTTTATGTATTTCTTGTAATTCCTACATTTACTTAATGTAATGTTTAATGTTACTCGTATTTACTTAATATATCTAAACAAAAGTGTGATCCAAAAGTTACGCACATCAAATTTTTACAATTTGTTTAAAAACTTCAGAATGGACATTAATGACAAATTGTTTCAAAGGCTGACACCCCTATAGTGTTACAAGCAATATATCACTTAAAATTTCGGTTGCAGTTTACGCTGTTAGCGTTAAAAACCGTTTCTTTGGTACAAGATGAAGATAAGCGGAACAAAATTTTATGATCATATTCACAGTGGTGAAGACCACTGAATACTTCTAAATCGACCTGGAATGGGTTTGAACCGAGGTGAGCAGGCTGATTGCATGGTTGGATTTTATGGTTTTTATATATGTGTAACATGAATACGACTCAATCTCCCTCAGAAAGTCCTCTGAAATGTCCTTCCCACTGGGTTTGTCTGAGCTAAAGAAGACAATTGACGTAGGCCAGTTTTTTTCCATAGGGCGGGCAAGTTGAAAAATCTGAACTGCAATTATAGCGGAGCTATTCGAAACATAGAACTGACTCCGTTAGCTCAGATAAACCCCAGTGTGAATGGCCCTTAAGAAGGTTTTCCTCCTCTTAGGCAGATAGCCCTTTTGACTCTGCCATATTTAGATAACCTTACAAGATCTTTCTCCCGCTTTTTTAGCATGCCTTCGTGATGTAATGATCAACACATCTGCCGCATATTCGAGAGGCCCGAGGTTCGATTTCTGGTGACGGCATTGCTCATTTTTCACGTCTTCTGCTTCCAAAATAACCTAATGTCTCTGCAGTGGCGCCCGAACTAAAAAAGGTGCTGGACAATGATTCTCCACCACCAGGATTTGGAGATTCTGGCCCCTAATCCCCAGTGGTCATTTAAAAGGGGTAGTATATAAAGTATTTCTCCCGCCTTCTTAGCACGCCTTAAGTGGTGTAATAGCCAGCACACTCGACGAATATTTCGAGAGGTCCGGGGTTCGAGAGTCCCAGCGAAGGCATTGCTCATTATTCATGTCTCCTCCTTCAAAATAACCTAATGACTCTACAGCGGCGCCGGAACTAAAAAATGGTAGCGTATGATGAATCTTCGCCACCAGGATTTGGCGATTGAGTCACTTAATACCCAGTTTCCGTTTAAAATGGAGAGCATATTAGGTATTTCTCTCGCCTTCTTAGCATTCCTTCGTGGTATAATGGTCAGCACACTCGCCGCGTATTCGAGAGGTCCGTGGTTCGAGTCCCAGGGAGGGCACTGCTCATTTTTCACTCACCACCACCAGGATTTGGCGATTGGGTCCCCTAATCCCCAATCGCCCTTTAAAAGCGGGAGTATATAAGGTATTTCTTCCGCCTTCTTAGCATGCCTTCATGGTGTAATGGTCAACACACTCGGCTCGTATTCGAGAGGTTCGGGTCCTGGCGAGGGCACTGCTGACTTTTCACGTCTCTCAGCATCTAAAATCCTAATATCCCTATAACCTAACCTAATTCTATTTTGTTTAAATACATTAAGCTGTTTCCTTCCTCATTTCCTAGAAGAATCATACATCATGCTGATTCGAATATAAGCATGCTTTTTCCTTCTCTTTTATAATGGCTTTCTCAAAACCATATCCTCGTTACGCACTTAGGGTGGCATTTAATAATATATTATCTCTTATTTCTTAATTTTTATGTTAAAAAAATATACTCATACTTCCTTAATTTTCCTTAAAACTAGAGTATGTAGACTATTTAACTTTCTTGTAGAATACATTCAAATGCCAGACTCATACGTATAAAGTATGATATACAGCTGCCCTTTAATTTCGTGTAAGACATGAACAAAAATGCCTCTTGAATTTATTCCTTAAGATATCTTGCCTTAGGGCTAATATAGCGTTATTTCACATTCTTCAAGTATTGCAGCCAAAGGAGGTAATTTACAAGAATCCAGGCTCTATATACCAGCAAATTTCTTGCACGCTTGTTGAAATAAGCAAGAAAATTATAAAAAATTCGATAAGCCTACTCTCTTGAGAAGGTTACATATATCCCAGGTTAAATTTCAATATGAGGAGGGACCTGGATGTCATCTATCATATGAAAAGTTAGGGACAGGCATGGTGGAAGGAGGTGGCGCTGGTGGTGGATGGCGCGGCGAAGTGACTTCTTCTTCTTCGCATCCCTCCAACAACAAAATGGTCATAAAAGAAAGAGCAAGAAAAACGAGACGTGGCATGAAAAAGGCGATACTGTGTTGTCATAGCAACCACGTGACGCCGAAATTTCACCTGTGACTCGATTTTCTCATCCCCGATCGATTTGAAATGAAAAAAGAATAGAGGTCATTAAAAATCCCTGAAGATAGTTATTACTGGCTATGATTGCGCAATCTTTCACATTAAAAAAGGGCATGGGAGAAATTTCAGAAGGCGGAATGCATTTGGTAGACACGCTGTTCAAAGACCTTTTTTCATCATATCATCCAGCTGTCTTCTTGCGTGTGGTGCGCCGTCTGAATATTTTATCTTCGACATTTCTTTGCTTTCCAATTTTTTATTCTAAGCACTACGTTTACTAGAAATTCAGAAATGAAATTCAGAAAGAATAATATGTGATATGAAATTTAAATTTGTTTCTTGAAGGACTTCGTGAATGTTTTCTTTACTGCATGGAAACGTTCGGTATATTTTAAACGGAATGTAGTATGAATAGAATAGTTTACAAAACCAAAGTAATGTAATCTTAAGCTAAAAATTGCTAAAACTTTATATTTTGAGGACTGAATTTTAGAAAGCTCAGTGATAAGCTTACCATAATTCCTATGCGAAAGTTTGGAAATAAGCAAAGAAAGAAACTAAAATAAAATATAAAAAATTAAACGATAAGTGTTTTCACATTTTATTACAATTCAAATCCTTCAAAGAAAATTCAGGATTGAGAAAAAAATCTCGTAATTCATGCTGTAAATATAGGAGCAAAGCTGAGGAAACTGGTTAGGTAATTTGATACTGCAAAACATTTAAATGATATTTGCATGTGGAGGTATGGTCAACGAACGTTTTTCTTTAAACCAATTCATTTAATATGGCAAAGCATTTTAATTTAAGGGGTCACTGCTGTGGGACTGACAGTCAGGTTACCCCGATTTGAGTGTCTGCAGGTAGCGTATCTGACTCATTATAATGATTAGGTAATGTTGAGAGGTTAAATAATTCTTACTGCATTTCAAAACTCAAAACACATTTAATACAATTATGAGAAGCTCTTTACACGCATATGTATAATTCATAGATAGGTATTTAAATGAATTATAATCCTCGTAGTGTGAGAAGTCTGCTAACGAAGGTCTCTCTAGTCGAGAGAGCAAGAGCATTGCAGGTCTCTCTAGTCGAGAGTTCTGAAGCGTTCTTCTGATGTTCTCCGATGGTGAAAATCTTGAAACTGAATTAGCCACGCCTCCTTAATTTTACAGTAGCATTTTACATCCCCTGATTCGTTATATCTGGAACGAGATCAGAGGAAAAATCAGATCATTGGTTCTTCACCCCTTCTGAAATCGAGAGGCTTTGACGACAGGCACGGCACAGAACGTTGAAATCTGTTGACACTAGTTCTGAAGTTATGTCTCAGCGATGTCAAAACCATGTCGTGTGACACGTCACAAAGGCTTGGAGCACTGAATTGCAGGGACCGCACACACAATTTACTTATCTCTGTGTGGTCCGCCGTAAATTTAACACTGCAAAGCATTCAAGAGATATACAATGTATGAAGGGTTATCATGAAGGACTTGAACACATTTAACACTGCAAAGCATTCAAGGCGTATTTGCATATGGAAGTACCGTAGGGAACTTCTCCTTTAACAATTGTACATTTCCACTTACTTTATTGTGACATCTGAGTACAAAAAGACGTGATGACAGAAATAATTAAAAATATTTTCGTTAAATTCCATGGTCATGTAAATTTTTATCTTAATATATTAAATGCAATCGGATCACGAAGAAGAAAGTCATATGCTATCAACTGATTGTAGCCGTACTAAACGTGATACAAGACAAAGAATTTGGATATACTTATAAAGTAATAGCAATGAAATTTCTGGCAACAAGTCATGAATAGAAAGTTTTCATTCTCTAATCCATAACACAGAATTGTAATACATATGAAAGATAGTTCTCATTTTATGGCAACGATTTTCTCGTTGGAATTTTGAGACAAAGATTTGCCGTTTTCATTACAATCGTCTACTACTGCTTTATTTTGATTTAAAGGCAGAATAGTTATTTTTGCAGAAAATAGTTATTTAGGGAAAGGCTTTTAAAATTGATAGATGGCACGAAGCTTACATAAAGAAGAATATTTGTATCAATGGTAAATATACTTTTTGTAATATTTAAAAGGAAAAATGAAAGAACGACGATAAAACGGCAAAACTGCATTCTAAGATTGATCGATCATGGGTAAATTTCAAGAAATCGACGTCTGTGATCCTGAAAGAAAATCTACCTATTCAAAGATCCATTGCAGTGGAAATGAGAATGACGCTTTCGATACTGTGAGTAAAATCATTCATAAAGATCTGATGTTAAATTGGAGTATATACCTTAAGTTCATCTGCTTTTTTCAAAGCATATTGCGGGAAAAAATATAGAAAATTATATGAAAAACAACACGCTGCTGATGAATGGAAATTTGTGATAACAGTCAAGACAAAAATGACCGTACGAAATGGCTTCATTAATGTACAGAAAAATTCTCAATTCATGATAGTTAATTCATTGTATTATCAGCAGAATATTTTAGAATTAATTCTTAAAGAAAAATTCCAGCATTATGTAGAAAAGACGTCAATAAGTTGAGCTTTATATGGATTAAATCTCTAGTCACACGTCTAATATAGCTAATTGCCGCGTTACATAATGCGTTACATAATTGCATGCATATTGATGCTGAGAGTTAACTATAAACTTAATTAAACAAAATTAATTAAACTACAAAAAAATTTATAGTGATATGCAATGCCCCATAATGAAAAACCCCAAAAGGATTCTTTAAAGAGCGTAATTTTTTTTGCAGTGGATAAAACTTAATGGATATGACAACAACAGCACTTATAGGAATGATAAACGAAAAATTTTTTGTATGTTATATAATCAGAAGGCTTTTCTTTTAAAAACATGCTGGTACTTCTTGACTGTTGTTAACACTCTTAATCTTTAGAAATAGGAAAAATGCATAAAAATTTTTATTATAGGTAGGAAACTAATTCTTTTCAAGACAGCTGACGTCTACTGTCATTTTCTTACCTTATACCAATTTACTTTATTTATAGACACTTTCAATTACTTTTAAATAAACCAAATGATAATATTCCCACATATAATTCACATAACTATTTATTAGTTCATTTACTGAATAAAGTATTCGCATGCTTGGCTTGCGTATTTTCAAGAAATGGCGAGTTTATCTTAGCAAATTTTGCTCCAGCTGTAAAAAAATGTACTATTTTTTATGTATAAGTATTAGATGAACAAAACATTTTGAAAGAATTTTATTTTTGCATAAAAGGACTTTAATCATATGTTGCTTAAAGCTTTCGAAAAAAAAAGATATATATTTAAAAAAAATCTCGCGAGATTTTGAAAGTAAGTAAAAATGACAGAATCTTTTATAAAACCGATGAACTATAGCAAGGAGAGCAAGATTGCGCCTGTTGTTGACTAGAACCTTGAGCACCATACAGGTGACAGTACAACTTCGCTTAGTTCCGCCCCAGAGCATCCCGGGAGAACGGGTCCGATGGTCTCCCACCCACTCTTGCCCTACGACCAACCTGTCGAGAGGACTTCCATGGACTCGCCATGTATTTAGTGCCCCCATGCCGCAAAGGCACTATACATTTACAAACATCCATGCCTTCTTTGGGATTCGAACCGGGCCCTTCGGTATCACAGTAGGCTTCCCTAACCACTTATACCATCTGGGCAGCACATTTGTAAAATGTAACTATGTAATGGAAGCATGCACACATAATGCAAGGTTTGTGGAAAAGGAATGATAAAAATGAACCATTGTCAAAGAATTCTCAAACCAATGCGCTTATTGCATTGAAATTTATATATCCGAAAAGGATCATTCAAAACGTTTTAGTATACTTCTGTGTAAGCGCTATTTGTAGCTCGGACTGTGTCTAGGCTGTTTCTTAGAGAAGCAAAAGCAGGAATTTCAAACACATGTACTGTAATATGCATTCTATCATCGATAGTGGAACGTTCTGAAATCTTCATTTGTATGAGTAGTCTTGTCCCCTTCATAATTTGGGCATGCAAATCTGCAACATCATTTCCAGGCATTTGAGACACTCATTTCTTCCCAAACGCCCACAGAAAGAAATCTAAAGAATTAAGCCCAGAAAACGTGACAGAGAGATAACTAAAGTCCGTTCCTCGTTAGTTCTTGCAGTAAACAATTTTTTTTAGTTTTTTTTATCCAGTTACATAAACCACAATGCAATCAAATCTTATATTTCGGATATATATATATATATATCATTCTTTTTTATCACGTCTTTTTTTGGACTCTGGTTTTGGTCTTCAGCAAAGAATAATGCTCCCAGTGATCGAATGGATAGAAACGCTGAACTCTGCTAATACGACCTGATTGCAGTCCCGCCCAAAAGGTAGGATTTGCTTTCTTGGTTTTCTCCCAGTGTAATATAAATACAAGCCATTTTCCTGTAGAATGGAATGAAAGCATCATGAGGGGTAAATATCTATTTTGTGTTTTACCTGATTTCATAAAGATTTTTAGAGATACCAGTTTCTGATGAGACTTAACATTTTCTTCTATATTTTTACTTTCTTACTAAAAATTATACGATCTTCCAAGAATGAAGAGAATTATGGAATTCAGTTAATGCATTGGTTGCATACTAGTTCAGAAGTGATTTAATGTTTTTCAACTGATATTGTCGATATGATATGCGGAGCTATTGATACAGAATGACTAAATTTTTTTCAGTTCGAATATATATTCATGCTTACAACTGCCGAAAAGTAAAAGTTTTTAATACTGGTAGTTCGGAAAAAGCTCAAACCATTGGCTTCATGGGAGTTTTCATGGCTTTTCTCAAGATTACTGTGCTACGAAGTTTGTTATTGTATGACGTTACTGACTCCTAGTCTGCTCAAAAGTAACTTTACAATGTTCCCCTTTTTGGTTAACTCTAATTTCAATTCTATGTGTTCCAAAACTAAACCACGAGGCTAACACAAGTAAGCTATAGCACTAACAAAAGAGATAAACAAATGTACAATAGCACTGGAAATGGGAGAAAATTATTTTAAAAAATAAAAAAATAAAAATATAGTAAAACAACAAACAAACAATTATTAATAATCTAAATAGAAAATGAAATTCTTAAAACCAGAAATCGTCTCTTAAGTTCAAAAAAAAAGTTAAAAAAAAATTGATGGCCAACAGACAGCCGCTTCAAAATTGCCTAAAATGTTTTCCTCTGTAAGACATGATGAACGAATTCAAAAAGAATATGCTTAATGTCTTCAACGCCTCTATCGCAGCTGCACAGAGAACTTAAAGCAAGTCCAAATCGCTTTAAATAGTTCTTAACACTGCCGCCTCCTGTAAAAAATTCAGTTAGTTTGAAATCTGTTAAAAAGTGGTCCACTTACATTCTGTGAAAAATGGTAAGAAAAAAACCTGTGTTTTTGGAGAGACCAGATACCCCCTGTTCCAAAGACAGACAGAATCATTTGCGTACCAGTGAGAAACAGAAACACGGGGATTTTTTTGAAGTTCCGTGGTTAACTTTGCTTGAGCATCAGCCCTCTCATTTCCAAAGTATTCACGTCTCCTACTTCTATAAGTAAATGGCATCAGCTTTAGATAGATCCTGACCTTGTTTGTCTACTAACGCTGATTTTCTCCGAGAGTAATGTGAATATGAGCTAGTTTTCTTAAATGGTTTTCCACAAATGCATTCATTTTCTAATGTAAATAGCCTTCATATCCTTTGCAGGAGTTAAGTAACCTAACCTAAACTAACATGCTTTTATCAGTTTGTCAGTGCATTTAGATGCTACCGCTTTATTACTATAAAAACAAGCGTTTAGAAATTGGATGTATTGAAATATCGTACGATAAGGTGAGTAATTTTGCTGAAGTGCTATTGAATAACAGTAAGCTCCTTTTTGACACTTGTATAAAATCCTTAGCAGTATAGTTTCGGTTTTAATTTGGGGGTTTCATTCGTCATGGAAGTGAGATTTAGCAGTTGCAAAAATGATTCAAAAGATCTGATCGGGTTGGATATTGTACACAGATTTAAATTATAAATGAAAAAATATAGATAATTTTGAAAATAATCTTTAATATTTTGCAAGAAACCTTTAGTTATTTTCAGACTAAAACTTTGGGATAAACATTTAATCTCTGAAGAAACAAAGACACACATAAAACAGCTAGCACTGAATAGCCGGTAAATTTGTTGCAAACATGACCTGCCATACTTCTGAACTCAATATGCCTTATATAAAATCGCATGAATCATTGTTTCTAAGAATAATGTTCGATAGAAAAGTGTAAATAACTCTACTTCACAATAAGCTAACTATAAAAAAGCTAATTTTATAAAAAGATGCATATGTCATCTTTCGAAAGTGATCCGTTAATAGTATCTAATTAATCACACTAAATAACTTAAGGATTATCTTCATGACAGAAATGCTATCATGCAGAACTTTTTAAAAACTATTTTTAAAAATTTTGTTGATATTTTGCACATAAAATTAGTATTTTTTTCAAAGATTTTTACTTGAATAAGCCTTGAGTCTAAGATGTAAAGAACTTCTTAATTATTTAATCATGAGTGAATAACTACGTATATATTCTTACGTATATAAATAATATATATGTAACGAAATACTAGATGTGTTTATGAAAATGTAATATGTAATTTGTTCCATCTTGAAAAGATTGAATTTTGAATGTTATTAAATGAAAATCAGACCTTTTTTATAGGTCTGCTAGTTGTAGGCTAAAATAACAATTTAAATAGGTATTAAAATTAAAATTAAATCCAAGGACATCGGTGTTTTTCAAAACTATTAGTTGCCGGTGCTTGTCAATGCTATTTTCCTTTTCCCCCAGTGATCTACAGGTTAAGGTTACTTGGGGATCAACCCAAAGGTCTGCAATATAGATATCAGGAAAAATGTAGCCAGGTAGCTAAAATCTAATTGGAACACATAAGCTGCATTTGAACGGTGAGTTTGACCTGCAAGTCACTAGTGGCCTACATGTTGAATGTCACTTGGGGTCTTCACATAGATCACCGCTCTGGAAGGGGGCAGCACAGCAAATTTAGATAGACATCTAAATTATAATTCAGTCGAAGCACACCGAAACCCGGAATTAATACCTTTCAATATTCAAGGTCACCAGGGGTCTAAAACTTGAAGATCACGTGGTGTCAAGCAGTGGAGTATAGTGAATTTAAATATATTTTTAAATTAATATTAAATCCAAGCATATCGGTGATTTTAAATGTTATTGGTCACTAGTAATTTAGTGAAGTCGCCAAACAGATCATCTATGTGGTCACAAATAGATCGCCACCTTTGACGATTTTCGCAAATACAAAACTACCGTAAATTAGTTCATGAAAGATTCCTTACCGGTGTAAATCAAGTAACAATTTTATTAAGAAAAGAACACTAGTTCCCGTGTATCATTTATAAATACAGTTTAAATAAGTATAACATTCTGCATTTATATCGCCATTTTATTTTGATAAAGTAAGTAACTGCATAAGAGATTTAAGTACATACGATCTATAGCAAATCATCATAGTTTTAGAAAAGCGCAATGCATAGTGAAGTATTTCATGATCTGCATAAAAGCTGGATGAAATATAGATGGTCATACTATACCAATTTTTCCTTTTAAATTTTGATAATTATTTTTTAAAGTGAAAAAAAAATCATTAACACAAATAGAATAGAATATATTTAAAAGTTTCTCTGTGGTTCGGAAATAAAACTACTTTTCTGATTAACTTCTTCGATGGATTATCTAAGAAGCGTTTAATAACGCTACGTATGGAAATAGCAGACTCAACTCGCAGCAAAGTTCAAAGACATCCAGAAGAATTAAATGTTTCAGAATGAAACTGACACATATTGTTCAGTAGGAAAGCGTATTTTGCAAGTCTAAAGGGCTAAATGTTTCTGTGTCGTAATGATACAACCATTACATAAATCACGAGATAAAATATAATAAAAAATACGTTTTCGTTTCACTGCTGAATATGATGAATTTTTGAGGAACCAACTCACTAATCTATTAGATACACCTTTCAAGAAATATTATGTATACATATATATATAGAGAGAGAGAGAGAGACAACCTTCAAAGCTTTGTCAAACCATTACATGAATTGAATTATTCGAATACTAATGAAAAGTTGACGCCATGCGATCAGCATACTATGCGTGGTATCATGAAGTGTCCAAATAATCGATTATAAAGTTTTCCTTAACCATATTCTGTACTAGGTACTACCTATTCCTGCTTCAAAAGTCGAGGCCAAAGTTAAAGAGAATCAACACACTCTATTTATTTATTTATTAACGTCAATTATTTTATCATATCCTTTAAAATAATGATGAAATTGTAGGCATTAGATGTTTTATTTGTCACCCCCGCGATTCCAACCACTTTTCTTTGAGAGTAGTATATTCTAATTGTATTCCATTTGAAAATTTGAGCAGAATACTCAAATAAATTCGGATAAAATTTAATGAGTGTTGCGGAATGAGATTCTACATTTTTTCCGATTTTGAAAGAAGAAAGTATTCAAACATTTTATTTTATTTAATATGATAAAGAAACGTTTCAAATCATTTCGTATTGCTCAACAAACAGAAGCTACATAATTTGAATTTTGAAATTTTGCATAATAAAATATTTAGTATTTTAAGATTTTTTAAAACAATGTTTTTGAAATACTCCAAGATTAAATTTAGCATATTTGAGTTTCTAAAAAAATCAAATTCTTGAAAACTGTAACCTAAACAATCTACTTTTAATAAATATTTTCATTTCCTGCTAATGTTACACATCTGTTATTTCATTAAATGCTTACAGAGACGAAGGAATTGCTGCTGTATTAACTAAAAAACTGCGCTGCATTGAAAGACTGAAGACCATTATCAATATATTGCAGGATAAATGCACATAACGCATTTATCAAACGCTACCACAAAAATTACCAAGCATGCTTCGATTATGAATTCTGTTTAAGTTGACATTATAACATAAACAAGCAAAGGATTACGTTAAGAGATACTGAATTTGCTTTTAGCGTAATTTATGTTCTCCTAAAGGCGCAGAGCGAACTGCTTTTAGCAAACGTAGCTTCATTTATTTACTGTGTAAATACATTAAGTCTTTCATTGTGTGTAATGGCTTTGATTGCTCAGAAGGGAATCTTTGGGCCGAGGGATGTAATAAATCGGAAATAAACACTAGACGTTATGTAAGTAAATCTTGTAATGATGACGAGTGTGATGCAATTAAAGAGTCGGAAATGTTGGAAAGACTGAAATTCAATACTACCATTTATCAAAACAATATTACTTCAAGTGCCTAAAAAATTGATGAAGGAAGTTTTCAACTTTGCTCGCTAGGAAAAAAGAAATACATTTCATTATCGGTTTTCGAATAGCTTGTGAGGATTTACCCATTTATTTTTGACTAACTAACTAACAATATTAAACATTAATGCGTATATAACACAAATATGCGTTACTTGAAATTAAATAATAACTTCGGAACAGAAACTTGCCTTTGCTTTTACATTAATGCAATAATAGATTTGCGATCAAATCTGTGCTAAACAATGGACACTTACCTTTATCCCGCTGCTTGCAACAGTAAAAGCGCAGGCAAGTAGGGAAAAATTTGTCAATACTTTCATGTTGAGGAAGGAAAGGAGGGAAAAGGAGAACTCCTTTGACCTTTATGAGCTGAGGGCTTCCATCCCATACACAATTTTTTCTTTCTTTTTCACAGTATAAAATGAGAAGACCCACAGGACACAGTATTCCCAGCATTTCAAATGCAAAAGAAATCTTCACATATTCAATTAAAATGATTGAAAGTTCTGTTTGTTTAAATGTTGATATACAGATACTTCCAAGAACAACGTTTTTTTACCTTGGATTACATTATTTGATTAAGGCAAAGTACTTACACTGTCTGTGTAAGGGAAGAGAGATTTAAAAAAACATTATAAGATAAACTGATTGATATTCACATTACAGAGCCTTCTACAAAATTTCTCAGAATAAGGAAGAGAGTTTTATGGCAATATTTAAAATACTGAGGATATGAGGCTTCATTTAATTTGAAATCCAACTTGTTTTTTACATTATGTATGAGAAATCCTAATGTTTACGTACCTATCGAAATCTCTCACTTACAAGGCTGAAAGATTTTTATAAAATATTGTAACTTATATTCAGAAACTTTGCAATTGAAAGCACAAACGTAGAAACAATATTTAAGGGAATAACGTTTATAGTCCCCTTTCCTAACATGCCGAGTAATGTATTTGGTTTCTGCAAGAAAGAATATATCCTTCATATTTTCCAATTTATTGCACATATGGTGCAACTTCATTCAACTTCTACTCAAAGTTTCTATTTAATTTCTTGAACGTTAGTATTTAAAAGACAGAAGAAATCTAAAACTGAGAAACAGTAGAAAGTAAAGCAAAGAGTAATCTTGAATGTAACTAGGTATACTTAAGGATTACTCTTTTTGTCTGAACATTCATATTCTTGAGGTAACTTGATACTGCACTTCTCATTTTAAGCTCTGTAATTGAAAGCTGAGCACTCTTATATAAAAAAGTTCTTAAAAAGTGGATGGCCAAGAAGGGGAAAAAAAGAAAAGCTGAAAGGCAATTATTTTTCTTATTGCAATGTAATCACTATAAAATGCTATCTAGCAAAGCTAAAATATAAAAATAAAATTCTTTAAACTGTGCTTTTTTCTTTCAGACATTTTTTGTCTTTTTTCCCCGTCGTGTGAAGTTAATTAGTTCTCATCAGCTTTGCTTGAAAGTTTTGACGGTTCAGGAAGAAAAAAATTGAGGTTTCTTTGTACATCCTAGGAGTCTAGATTTTTTCGTTAATTTTTCTTGATATTCTCCTCCTCCCAAATGTAATGCATTTAACCACTTTCCGAAGGAATTACTCCAGGTTAACTGTAATCCAGTCTTAAATATTAATTAACATAAGTGTCTATTGTTATGCAAAAATACAGTGTTTTCAGCTTGCCTTTTCACAATCACACTTGAATTTTTTCTTACTTAAAAATTATGCTTTAACTGTGGGTAATAAATGTTAGAATGTTACAATTTATAATGGTTAGAAAATTTATTTAATTTTTCATTATATCAAATTTTAATTAACTGAAGATGTTAAGCTATTGAAACTTCTCATCGTATTAATTAAAATCTAGAAAACAGCAAATTATTTTATAGAGAATAGCATATGAAAATTGGTACTTCCTTAAAAAAGGAAAAGTTGAAACATTTATTAATACTCTTTTTTACAAATAAAACTTATTAAGAAATAAAAGTATTTAACATATTCTTGTAAGCTTTCTGTTATGATCCATATTACAAGGTATTTCTCTCGCCTTCTTCGCATGCCTTCGGGGTGTAGCTCGACATATATTCGGTGGGTAAGTGGTTCGAGTCCTGGTGAGGACATTGCTCATTTTTCATCTCTTCTGCTTCCAAAATACCTATGTCTCTACAGTATTACTCTACTGGTTGCATAATCAATTATGCTTGAAAGGATCAATGGTTAATCGAAGCAGTTTTCATTTTGAGATACCCTAAAAAATTAAAGGATATTCTTTGCTTATTTAGGAGAGCTTTTTGTTTACGTTGGATAATTTTCAAGCAGATGAAATGCCTCATTTCAGACATTTAATGTTTTTATAACCTAGAAAATTTATGACGTTAATGGCAGAAAACTAAACTCATAATAGCATATTTGCGGAGTAAAGAAATATTTTAAGGACTTTCCTTTCCACATACATTTTATTCCCTGTATGAGTTAATGGACTGAAAATAAATTTTAAATATGTGTATTATTTAAAACCAGCAATAAAGGTGATAACATTCTTAACAAAAATTTTTTAAGCAACAGTATTTATTATTGTCACTTCTGTTGATTCTTGCAGCAGGATTCAAGACTAGTTTCGTCTGCTGTTTCTCCTATGGCCAGTTGAACAAATAAGATAGCATAATATTAGTAATTTGTCCAGGATTCAGTTCTCAGAGATCAGGCTGTTTCCATAACTGTTGATGTGCATTATCTACATGTTGTTTCTGACAATGTCACTGCGTGCAACATAACATTCAGCGCCCCCTTGCGAATAACAGCAACGAATCTTTACTCATAATAAGCCATCATCAGCATTTTGCACTTAGTATCAACAGTGGTATGCTTATACCATGCACCTTTTCTTTTTGGTCTGGTCTTCCTAGCACTGAGCTCTAGTTTGTTTATTCCATCTACGAGATCCACCAGGCTAAGGAGCCCCTTAGCTGGAACAGCTGCTAAGAAAGAAACTTAGTAATATAGATTCCAATTTGTAACGTTTACACGAAGACGATTCACTGAAAACATCCTCTAAAATGTAATACTACTTTCACACGAATTGTTCTCACATGCTGTAAGTTAAATCCGTCAATCCAATTAACCAATCAAAACAATCAACTGAGAAGCCATATCAGCTGCTTGTTTAATGTCACATAAGTAATGGGTTTATATTCTAATTGTAATAACGCTTATGTGTATTAGACGACAGTTGCCTTCCATAAAAAAACTTTTATTTTATTTTACTTTGTATTAGCGTTTTCAGAATTCTTTTATAGACTTAGAAGAATGATTAAATTTTAATAAATGGCTAGAAGAGGCAAATTAGAACTATTCCTTAAATCTAGAAATTTTATTAATACTTATTCGCTGACGGCAATCTACCGGTTTCTTCTTTGCTGCATCCATTTAACGAGAATCCTGTACCCGTTTTTGGCTATTACGATACTGTTCTTGAAAAGTAGAAATTAATTTGTTTTATAGACATAAGAGGAATGATAAACGTAGCCTTGCTCTTGTTATTTATCAAGATAAACAAGAAAGAGATTTCAAACAGTACATAATAATAAGTGCTCTGTTTTTTAGGCTGAGTTGCTATGGTTAAACCTTATTGTGAAATGGATTCAAAATTCTTTTAGGGATGGGTTTAAGATAAATGTGCATTTTATTATATACTGATTTCTTTTCTTTGCTACAATTGTTACAGAAAATTAGTGTTTTAGAAAAATCTCCTGTTGAATTTCAGGTTATTTTTAAGACTTTGCAAGATCTTGATATCGGCATCCATTCGTGGACACTATGGAAATTTTGGAAATGAGAGAGAGGATACTTCACCAAAGCTAGCCACGAAACTTCACATCGATTTAAATATATATTTCTGTTTCTTACTGGAAGCACTTTTATACAAATGAAAGCTAAAATCATAATATGCTTTACAGAAATGATATACTCATTTTTATAGAAATGAACACTAAAATCATAATACGTAGCATATTTGTAAAGTAAATATATATATAAAAATATATATATATAAAGAACTTTCGTTCTCTTAGAAAGAATATCTGTGTTTGGAACAGAAAATATCTGGCCTTCAACAGATTTTAAAATAACTGTATTTTTGACTGTACATGGCAGTTTTAGAGTTATTTAAAGCGATTTAGACTTTTTTCAAATGCTTTATGCAGCTGCGGTAGTAGGATGAAAATGTAAAATAATTTATTCTCGAGTGCATTCGTCATGTCCAGTAGAGAGAGATATTTTAGGCAACATTGATGTGCCTTGATCACCAATTTTTTCTTAAAAATTTTGGAACTAAAGAGACAACTTCTGCTTTTTAGGATTTTGTTCTCAATTATGATTATTGAGTTCGCTTTATTTTATTTTCCGTTTGCTAATTTTTTATTTATTCATTATTTTTATTTATTTTTCTAATAATTTTTTCGTCTCACGAGAGAACATGTTAATTTATTTATTATGGCAAAATAGACTAGAGATTTCTTCTGTAGGTGTGAGGGCTTCGCAGAGACGCTTGGAAGAACACTGGTGTGAGCTGATACAACATTTGTATCGTCTATCAGGTTTGTCGTAGCAAGAAATGTAAAAAGGTGTTAGACCGCGTCGGGATTCGAATCCGCATCTCCCGATGCTGGCAGGGAGGCTACCGATCATAGCTTGAAAACGCGCAGAGAGGAAGGAGAAAAGTCTTTATACACTATTAAAAAAATTTATGAAAGCCAGTTGTAGCTTTCTTAGTTACAAGAAACTAAATTGTAGCTGGAAGGAAGTATCATTCCTTAGTAAACAGGTTTGGACAGTTGACGATAGGAAAAATGTTACCTCTTTGGAATCAAACAAAACAGCAAACAACAGCTTATTTGAAATCATCTTGATTAAATCTTTTGAGAAGACATATTTGAAGAGAGATATCACTTTCCACAGTCAAAAAGCAAACCTAAAAGTAGGCTTTTCTCAAAAAATACATTCCAGTGCAAATACAGCGAAAGAAATCTGTAATAAGATGATACTAATATTTGCTCCTCTCACTGTATGGAGAGCAAAGAAGTCCACGAGAAAGGAGTTCTCGAAAATAAAATGTGTCTTCTTCCAATGTTGAACTCGAAGCCATTGGTGGGCTGGATTATTCTCCTATTCTCCAGTGATAAGAGTATATAAGAAACATGGATTGAACTTTTTAAGAATTCAATTTTATACAAGGTAATTTTGGTAATTTTATCAGCAGAAATGGTTCGAAAGGTATTCTAAAATCATTCCAGAATAGAAAGTTTGGTCGATTAATTAAGGCAAAGAGCATGAGGGCTTTCTATCTAATATGAGATTAAAAAAGAGTGAGCAATTATAAAGAACTTTAGAGCTATCGAAGCTAATATCAAATGCCGTAATGATAGTGGAAATTACGCTTACGAGAAAACAGAAAACATGTTTATTATCAACGAATGAATGTTTTTCAAAATTTTAAAATTTTCTTTTTTAATTAGCCAGGTTACAATAGAAGAGAAACACGCCAATGTGACAATCAAATTCGCTGAAAACAACCTTGTATTTGGGATAAATTTTTTTTTCTAGATATTTGTTCTCCTGATGAGGAGGGACCTGTAGCTGCCCTCGAAATCGATTGAGTGTTTTTAGTAAATGTACGCCAAATACAAGGTTGTTTTCAGCGAATTTGATAACCAGGTTAATTAATATATAATTAATATACTGCTGTAAAGCAACCGATGGTTATCTTTCTTAGGATGTATATCTTTAAGAAATGTTCCAAACAGCACTGACTTGATGGTTTCGAATGGAAAATTTGAAAAAACTTTAAAGAAATCTGAAACTTTAAAGAACTCTAAAAGAAATTTAAAAAGTTGAAATGTAGAGGCAAAATGATTAAAATGACCCTACCTAATTCATTACCTTTTAAACGAATATTGATTATCATAGCAATAAAATAATTTCCATTCACGCTTATCAAGGTAAAGAAAACGAAAAGCTGCTATGTAATTTTTAACTTTATCTTAGACACGTGAACTGTATTCATTACACGTGAATTTTAGAATTGATTTTGAAATAAAATTAGCAATTATTTGTAGCTAATTGTCATGGAACTTCAAAGATTATTAAAATACTACTTTCATTACAAGTCATTCCGTCAGTTTCGCTTAACAATATAAAACAAAATTCTTGTCGTAGGTTTATTTGTTAGGCAAAACTTTGAGATAAAAGCCTCTAATGCAAAACGTTGCTAATGAGATGTTAGCATTTTATTTACCATCAGCCAATTTCGATAACAATATTCATTGAAATAATAAAAATAGGCACTAAAATCAACTTTTTTGAAGTTAATTGTGAAATTTCAAAAATACTGAAAAACGACATATACTCCACAACCTGGTTTTCAGTAATCTATAAACTACAATTTGTTTCAGTACAAAAACCTAAAGTAACGCAAACTGAGAGTCGCGATAATTGCTTTCACGTCTTCCGGCAGGAAGTTTACTAATAGTAACAAATAATGATTCATTTTCCAATCAACTTGTTTCATTACACAAACGTTTTATCGATTGGTCGAGACGGAAATTACAACTCATATAAAAACGAATTCAGCGTGACATTCTCACCTTTTTGGTATTCTGAATTTTTTGCTTTTCTAACAAAGCGACGGACTATGTCGCAGATTGTGATGAAATTGTTTCTGAAGTCTTATGATTTTATGTTTTTATGCTGTCTTTCACAATGACAGATTGCGTGAAGAATTCGCGGAATTCTGTAACTTCAAGTACTCACGACATAGTCATATCCATCAAAGATTTGTTATTGTTTTTACTTCCATTGCCACATACGTCTATTTCATACACTCTTTTCGATTAAGAAGCGGAAATTTTAAAATATTTCTCTCTTCCTAAAATAAAAGTTATCAAGACGTGTATAACTAGCAATAATAAAAACTATATTTTAATATTAAAATATACAGAGAGACCGAGAAAATTATACAGCTATTTCCAAATAAAAAAAAGTTTTATTTTTTTTTATTTGCTTTCGGTAAGTGCGGTTTATATATTGTTTCTGCAACTAAACAGCACGTCAACCAACATTCGAATGCAAGTCAGACGATATCAGAAGTTTCAACGGATTTTAAAAAAAACTGAGACTCAGTTAACAACTGGTAATTAATAGTGCTGCCTACGTACGGGTTCGTAATAGACTGATTTCGCAATCGTGATAAAATAATAAAAGAAGCATTTCAGAGTTCTGGAACTTTCAACAGAAATATTCGTACCAGTGTTCATAATATCATAGAGAACAGTCAGTAGTGACATCTCTAACTACTAAGAACTTTTAAGCACAGCGCAATGCAAAACGCATCTAAAGAGAAAGCTAACCCGGAGATATCTCCGTACTCAGAACTCACGCTGAACCCAAAACTGGCAGCAACAACAGACCAGATGCTCTCTCCGGCCTTGCATAGTTTTACCCGGCCGCCGAAATATTTCTAGTATTTTCTACTTCTCGAAATAACTGGAAGGCAATATGAGGGTCCAATTACGCTTACAACTAATATAGTGATCAATTACATTTATTCAATTACAGTACCTATTATGGTGATACACGGAGCGGACAGAAATACTGCTAAATGATCGCCAATTTCGACTACTTTTGGCAATTCTTCGCCAAATTTGACTACAAAAATTAGTCGCCATAACCGTTTTCAGCTTGGCTATACATCGCCAAAGTACCGAGATACCCATTTATTTATTCAATGTTAAATAGACGTGGCCCTGTACTCTTATTTTTCTGGCATAGGTCTCTCTAGATTTTTCATGATCAACATAAGTCTCTCTAGATTTTACATGTTATGTTACCCAGAAAAATACAACAATTTCACATGCATTTGCACTAAAATCATCTATCTATGTATAAAATTCGTAACACTATGTAATTTAAGACATAATAAGTTAATAATAATGAAATAAATCAATAATACGTAACGTAAGAATGGCCATTGATATGTAGTGTAAGATAACTAATTAATATTTAATATAAAATATGTAACAACTATGCAATACACGAATAGTAATTGATATTTAATATGTGATAGTTTAGTGGTCTCTAATTGCATGCGGGCCGAATGCACGATCTGAAAACACTTGACGTGCCAATTAAAAGAAAATCTGAAAGCTTTCAGATTTTATATTACTCCCAAAGGAACGTTTTTTTAACCTTTTGTGTGTTACCTTTATTTATTAAACATCATGTTTTTAGCATTTAAACCACAAAATTCAATTCAATAGAAATATCGGAAAATAATTTAAAAAGAGCATATCTTTAGAATTTCCGATACACAGTCTGGCACGCTGGAGATAAAAATGTTTTTTTTTTTATTATTCTTTTTTGTACAGTGTAGCTATTGCTTGCTTTCAAATGGTTGAGTTTCTTAATGAAAAACTCATAAATGCTTTACAAATATGATATCGATAATAAACCAAATTCGAAATTCCAAGTTAGGGCTTCCAGATGCCCATCTTCGGTAGAGGATTACTTTATTCAAAACTTGATGGCTCTAGGTAGCATTGTTTTATCCCATTGCAAGAAACATAGATACATTTATGTAGATTCTTTATTATTTAATTTCTTTAAATATAATACAGGGCTGTAAGGTTTGGTGGCAACATTCTGAAGAGTGAATCAACACAGAAAGTGAATCGTCGCAAAATGCCAAAACGAAATTAATAGTCCTTCTGGGTAAATTACCCCTTTGGGTTAATTATAAAATTTAAAAAAATTATTAATAAAATGAAAAATATTTTAAATAAATTTTAACTTTCTCTTATTGAATATTTATCGAAACATGCATAAACAATAATAATATTAATATCTAATAAAGGAAAAAATCAATTATGTATTTATTTCATATCTGAAATCTAAAGTCTAGTATCTGCAAGACATTTTTGCTGACTTCACTTTGTTATTTAAATGTACTGATAACTAAATATTAAACTTTAATATTAACATTTATTTTAGATCATTCTAATAGGCTTAATTAATCATTAAATAACTTACTTTTATTTAAACTAAAAATCAACAAATAATGAAATCTTTTAAGAAATTTTTTTTTAAGTGGAGCAAAACATAAGACTGAATAACAACAACATTGTTTCTTTCTCATGTTCATAAAGTTTTTCTTAGGCATAAATAAAAATACATATATTTATATTTTAATAAATACAAACTTCTTTATTTCATATAGTTGGATGTATTATGGTGTTTCGATTCTGATAAAGTTTTTAAGAGAAATTAACTAGAAATTATTTGCATCACGGATTTTCGATGCTCGTTGGGCACTGGGTCCTTTTATTATTAATTTTCAATTACGCAAAAAAGTTGTTGACATATAAATGTACTCCCAACAAAGCGATCATTCCTTGTGCAAAAATTCCTAACTGAGCTTATGTATTTTTTCACAAGTCCGAATAAAACTTCATAAAATCTGCATCATTAAATCTTTTAATACGGTTGTAGAGACATTAGGTTATTTAGAAGCTGGAGAGATGAAAAATGAACAATGCCCTCGCCGGGACTTGAACAACGGACATCTCGAATACTCGCGAAGTGTGCCGACCACTACACCAGGAAGGCATGCTAAGAAGGCGGAAGAAATACCTTACATACTCCCCCTTTTAAAGAGCGACTGGGAATTAAGGGACCCAATCGCCAAACCCTGGTGGTGAAGAATCATCATTCACCACCCTTTTACTTCGGACGCCAATGTAGAGACATTAGGATTTTTTTAAATCGGAGAATGGGAAAAATGAGCAATGAACTCACCGGGACTCGAACTTGGACTTCTCAAATACGCGCCGAGAGTGTGCTAACCATTACACCACTAAGGCATACCAAACCGAGGAAGAAAATACCTTATATATTCCCCGTTTTAAAGGGCAACTGGGAATTAGGGAATCAATCGCCTAATCTTGGTGTGGAGAATCATCATCCATTACCTTTTAGTTCCGACGCTATTGTAGAGACATTAGAATCTTTTCGATGTCAAAAAACTGAAGAAATGAGCAATGCCTTCGCCGGAACTCGAACGCCGGACCTCTCGAATACGCCCCGGTGCCGACCACTACACCACGAAGGCATGCTAAGAAGGCGGAAGAAATACTTTATAAGGTTTATGCCATATTTTCAATTAATTAGCTCCATTTATAAATTTTCTGTTGCCTGCTTATCCTGCTTATCTTCTGCTTATCCTTTTTAATAGTAATGAAAATAATTAATAAGTCTGACTTCAAGTAACTAAAATCTCGAAATCATTACAGGATCGTATTTGCAGCAAATACATAATTGGAATTCATTCACGAGCCACCAAAATTACTTCGGATACACATACGGCTTGCGGGCTTCCAGTTTGAGGTCACTGAGATATATAATAAACGTCGAAGTAAAAGAAAATAACGGCACGGCGCTTTAGAAAAGATCAAAGATAAGGATGTTATGCAAATATGATTAACATTACACTAATTTCATTAAAAAATAATATACATTCACTCTGAGAATAGATTTTATTAAATAAAATGGTGAAATTTGAAGTGCGAAAATTGCTTTAAATACATGATGAAAATTTCATAACGTTAATTATTCTAATTTTGGTGTTTTAGATAATGTTAATGGTTTTAAACGTGGCATATTATAAAAGTTCCTCACAACTGAATATTCAAATTATTTAAAACTGACAGCTAATGATGTTTGAAACAAAACTGATAAAGAAGTACTGTTCTAAATTCTTTATTAAAAATTCGTAAAATTATGCAAAGGGATTTGCTTAGTGTTGTTATATTTAGATAGGATTATTATGCTAAATATATGCTACGGAATTCGTGTATAAAACAGTAAACATTATTAAACAGCTCGTAAACTATTGTGACATTGTTAGAACTAATAAGTAGTTGATAGTTTCATTGTCTCAGCGTTACGGCCGGAAAATTCCGTGTAGAAGTCTGCCTTCTATATTCATTGCGCATGACAATTTCTGCTAGCTTTTAATGTATCTGAATTCGGTTTGGGTGTATATTGGAAGAAAAGAAATCAAGGTACAAAATGAGAGAGTCATTTTTAATTAAAGTCAAGAAAATGCCACTTATTCATGACATTTTGAGGAACTTTGAAATTTCAGGGTAAAACCCGTAACCCTCGGAGGGTTAAAACTTGGGAAACAAGGCTTGGATAGCAAGCTATTAAAAAAAGTCATAAATACTGTGCGAAGCGAATTGTCGAGTAAGCAGGAAATGCAAAATGGGGGGGGGGGAACCAGTCGATTGTTGAACTCTTACTGTCGTATATCGAAAGCCTTCGCAAAGCACTGTCAGCAAGTAAACTAATATATTATTGCATCGTCCAAGAACTTTTAAACCTTTAACACTTTTTTCGTATCTTTTCTATCCAATAAATAACGACGTTTTTTAATTAACATGTTTTGAATTACCAACAGACTTAGATGCATTTCTGCAATACATAAATCGTTGAATAAGATTCTTGCTTCTGATTCAGAATTCATTTGGCGTTTCTAATTTTGGGGGGGATCAAACTAATGACGACTATTATTGAATAATCTACTGCATATGTGTTGCTCTTAATAATATACTGCATATCAGCTGTCACTGATCATTTTTGTGTAAAGTATTGCTAATTAACACACTGTGTACAAAATTTATAAGCTATTATTTGCAATAGTTTGACTCTTTGAGATAAATTGAATTTTCTATAAACCAGAAAATAGTTAACATTTCAAAGCGAAGATGTGCAATCCGCTCACAAACTCACCAAAGAACCAGTTCATTTTAATGAGTGAACGAATGATGATTTGACAAAAGAGTGGTAGCTCCTTTGAAAGATCTAGCTGGAAGCGTGCCAGAAAAGTCAAATTCTTATTTTAGGAGAGAAAAAAATTTTCATTCTCCCATGTTAAAAGTGAGTTAAATATTTATTATGTTCCGATTTTCTTAACATTTTGTAATTCCAGAATTTTATTGTTAATTCTATGTATAAAGGATGGTTTATTGTATCTTAAAATCACAGTTTAAAGAAATAAATCCGAAGAGTCAATGGTTCAACTGAATGAGTTTTTCCACTTCCCTCCATTCTTGCACAGCGCTTTTGATCCATTCTCTGTTCCCGATCTTACTTATCAAGAATATTATTAGCGAGTGAAGAACTGTGAAGAAAGAATTTATTCAATTCAGTGAGAGAACAGCTCTGATTTGATTACACAAAAGTGTAGTTTTGATGAACCCTACATCGAAATTACGCTATAAGTGGGACCAAGAAAAAGAGCTTAAGTACGGGTCTAACTCTGATATAAAGGCATGTGGAATTTTGTTAAACAAGAGTTAGAGCTAAAAACATTTGTTTAGAAAAAAGTGTGTAGTACAGAATATAGTTCTCATACATATCAGTCCCAAAGGGTATTAAAATAAATGCCCTTCATAAAGAGAGTTATTTTGAAGCTGATAGTTTCATGAAATTTAACAAACTCTTTTAACTATTAAATTTATAATCACAAATAGGGAAAAAAGAGAAGAAATAAAGGATACCAAACTCCATTCTTCCCTTTTTCTGTACGGAAGAATAAAACAATGTCCGTATTTTGTGTAATAAAGGTAGAGTAATTGCATTCTTTACGAGAACACTTATACTCGTATAACTTTAATTGCACTTATCGAAGAACAGTTTAGGGAGCACTGAAGCCTACATTATTATGCTCGGATGTATATTACTTCTTTAAAGCTAGTTCTGATATATAGGCAAAATAAATGTTTTGTTTATCAGCATTTTATGAATTATTGACAATTTAAAATGCAAATTAAATACAAGCATAAATTTGTAAAATAAAATAAAAAACTAATAAACTTCTATCGGTAGCGGACTCTCCGAGTATACACAGTTCATCTTCTAATTCGCAAGAATTGTATCTAAGCCACGGATAATGTCAGTGGTATATGTATAGGATTTTACGTGAATTAACCAGTTATTATAATTTGAACTTCTTTTTTTGCGTAGTCTTCAACAGAATGCAAGTTAGTTATTATATAGTTTAACCGAGGACTGAATGTCTTAGAGCTTCTGATAGCCTCATGCTGTTACTTATTATCACTAGCTCGGCCAAAATTATTTCGGCCCTTAACATCTTATTAGCGAACCTTTAAACACATGCTTTTAACTATCTTAAACCAACTAAAGTAGACTATTTTGTTTGTAGTCTCAGACTATGCTACTTACATTCGAACTTTATTTTCTTTATATTAACTGAAATACCCACAAGTAGAGGAGGTTAATCTGTCGCAAAATCAGTGATTTCTGTTTATTTAAGCGTTAAACAAAAAGGTTATTTTAACTTTCTTAAGACGGGCCACCCAGACGGTATAATGATTAGGGTAACCTGACTGCGAGACCGAAAGGTTCAGGTTCGAAACCCGGAGAAGGCATTGGTGTAAAATTGTCTGTCCTTTCATAAAATTCTTAAGACATATCACTTCTTTGTAAAGCCATAAAGTTTTTGCATTTCATATTAACATTTCTATCTGTACTAAATCCTTAATTAAGAATTTACTAGATACTGTCTATACTCAAATTCTTGATTTAACATTTAATGGCTTCTGTACTTAATTCAACACTGAAATTATTTAATTTTAATTTATCTTCTTTGCAATCTCAGTGAATTAAAAACAGGATAGTTCAATGACAGACAGTACATTTTGATACTTGCTTATGACCACCAATCTTAAACTTATATTTCGCCTTATAATGTCTATTATAAAATTTTGTCCGTTTGGGAAAGTGAAAGAAAATAACACATCTTTCACACCTCTAGTAATATTTACTGTGTAATACGATTTCCGTTGTTACTTAAGAGCTGTTGTCAGAGTGATCGCAGTTTGTAGATACTATTTTTGAAAAATGTCTTGTTCTTAGAGCAAAGAACTCAAGTAGCTCTTGTCGGAGTGTACTAGGTTCGGGAATATGGTGGATACGGCAGCAGCCTTGCTCTGCGATTTTATGACGAGGCATCAAAACAGTGTGTGACCTGGCATTATAATGATGCTCTATGACATGCTTGCTACTGAACATCACCGACATCCTTTCTTTGACTTCTTTGTCCATTTGCTTGTCCATTTGCATTTGACATCCTTGTCCATTTGCTGAGAATATCTTTCCGAACTCTGCTTTTCTTTAAATTTCAAAAGCTCATAATATATTGGCTCTTTGACGTCCGACCACATACACAGCATTCTCTTATTGAGGCTCAAATTCGGTTTAGAGGTGTAGGGGCAGGTTGTCAGAGCTCACAGTATGTCCTTTTACTAATGATGTTTCGTAGGTAATCCACTTTTTATCCCTATAGTTACCATCTGGGCAAAAATAGTTCGTTTTTGTTCCAAGAAAGCAGAGATGTAAATATGACGATTCGATCATGCAAATTTTACTCACTTAACTCATGAGGCATCCATCTGGAATATTTATAGACCATTCCAATTTTCCGAATATGGTCCGAAATTGTTTGTTGAGATGAAATAAACTTTTACGCAGTTTAGATGCTCTCAATAAAGGATCTTGCTGAGTCATGGTCTTGACAATATTGTCGTCGATAAAAGTTGGCCGCTCAAAGCATCGTTAAGGTCAAATTCACTTGTTTCAAATTTTTCGAATTTTTTCCTGCACGTTCTATCCGAAACTGCAGCTTCACCCAAACTTATCTCTAAATTTCTACACCCTTCTCTAGCATTTCTTTTTTGACGGAATTAGTAGAAAATACAGTGTCGTAAATGAACTTTATTAGTTGCCATGTTTGCAAATGCCATGAGACACTTTTGTTTCAATTAGTTTAGAAGAGCAGATGGTTATAAATGCAGTGATAAAGAGAGACAGCCGTATGTCTCTAATGAACACCTGCATGCTTTCTGAAATATCAAATAGTAACATTGCCGGAGTGAACTGTCTGGTAAATCTTATATAAATAATGTTTTCAAATATATTGAATCTATTGAAATATATTTTATTGTGCGTATTTGCTCAAGTGGCTCGAAAACAGGCGTGAATATTTTGCGAATAAGAATGATGATCGAAAATGTAGATGATGGTTTTTGTTTGCTCAGTCTCTGAAACATTAACAGCTTAAATGTTCATAGAACCTGATTAATTACTCGTCCGTAGAGGGATACCAATGTGAATTCTGCAGCAAACAATAATTATACAAATTAATATGCATTGCACGAATGCTCTGCTCATTTATATATTTTACGAGTAAGGCATAATCTTTTGGTATGAAACCTTTCCAACATTCTGAGAATTACCTCCAAAAATGCAAATTATGTCAAAACGGATTATTTGTTTAGTTCTGAGAAATGTTAAAGTAAGATTAGCCATCAAAGAAAAAAACTCATAATTCAGATGCTAAATAATTGATGATTGTTAGACAAAAACGTTTTTTAACTCTGTAGCATTTTAATGGAAAAAATATTAATGAATTTACGTTACTGCTGTCGGTTATGACGAATATCTAACGTAACTTAGTCAAAATATTATTAGGTGATATTAATTACTTACAAAAAATTTTAATACTCGTTTACAAAATAATAAATAAAATTGTTCTGATGGAAACCTTAAGCGCATTATTTTTCAGCAGATGTTATGACGCACATTAATTTGAAATTTACAAAAAAATTAATTTTAGGTCTCAAGTTTCTTTAGAAAGTTCTATACATTTTAAGAAAAGATCTAACAGGAATCTTCCACCGGCAACTTTATTTTTCGGAGATTCAAAGTCTGCTTTTAATAACAAATGTTAAATGAATATTTTATTATTTTTTTCTTATTTAAAAATTTTGAGAGACTGGAGAATATTTTAGAATTTGTATATGAGGAAATTTAGGATTGCCGCAAAGCACACGAGGACTGTCTGTCTAAGGGAAGGGGAGCCTTTGTAGAGAACTTTCTAAAGAAAACTGGCTCGTATCCACATTATACATGAGGAAATCAATGAAAGCCTCTACGCAACCAGCCCGTTCGCCTGGAATCGAACCTAGATGAACCTACCAGTTTTCATCAAACTGAACGCTTCGTCCGCTGATGAGCCACAGTTGGTTCATTTAACTATGATAAAGCACTCGATGGTTATCTGCCCAAGGAGAGGGATGCTTTCGTGGAGGGCGTTTTAAGGGGAACTGGCTCGTATACACTTTACACATCGGCAAAGCCACGAAAACGCCTATGCAGCTTGCCCATTCACCGAGATTTGAACTCCAGATAGAACTACAAGTGTTCAGCAACCACTGGCCTCTGACGGGCGGTGGGCCATAAAAGGAGGGTATTAGTGATTTAATAATGAGGATACCAGTGAGCAATTAAGAAAAGATATTAAGATCACTAGAAGAGAAATAAATAATGACCATTATTCCAAGAGGGTTTCACGTCTTCTAATGTTTCGTTAAATTTAAAAAGTATTTTTCATATCTGTGTGTTATAAACTATTTTGCATCTATTTTAATTGAATACAATACACTCCTAGCTATACGAAATGACACCACTTTCTCAATATAAAAATAAGTAAAATATCTGCAGAGTGGTCTTCTTGATCCCAGTTAAATATTTCAAATTGCATTTAATTGGCATCCTTGCTTTATGAAACATTCTGCTATAAAAGAGATGGAGCGCAATTTTGTTTTCATACTGTGAGAAACACACTCATATCCATATGAGGTTCAAGGTAAACAGGAATAGTGAAACTACACAACAACACAAAAAAAACAGGAATTCTGAACGCTAGGAATCTAATTTAAATGGATATGATGCGAATATTTTAATTTCCATCTTCAAATTTTAAAAAAAATGAAACTAGGTTTTATTGAAGCATTATAATGGTTGAAAAAATTATAATGATTAAATTTGAATAATAACAGCGGTTGAAAGGAGTTCAGTTTTTAACGTTGAAGGTTAATAGTATTTTCTCTTTTCTTGATTTCATATCGTTTGCTACAGCGTTATTTCCTACTTTTTTTGTTAGACAGTAAAGTCGGCTATAGAAAGAAAAAAAATTCAATTAATTTACTTATATTTTATATCCTTTTACTTATAATAACGTCTCTTTGTTTGGTGTATTCCCTCCATATAAACTTTGAATATATAACATTCTTTTCATGGTTTATGAACGAAAATTTTTTTCATTTCTTATTCTCAACACTAATGTTTAAAAGTCGTTCTTTTCTACTTTTCTTTTTACAAGAGCTGTTTTATGTTAAATAAGAAGATAAGAATATTCAAAATTAGCTGGCATCTATTATTCAACAGCTTTTCGAAAAAAAAGTAATACACAAAATTTTAAAATTTATTTTACTGTTCACTTATTTACTAATAAAGCCACCTTGATCATGTTGTGTAGCAAATTTTCATGTAACACTTAATTATTTAAGTTTGACTTAAGATTAATTTTCATTATTCTAAATTTATGCTACACAACGTTATTTTATTTAATATCTTGTATTTATATTTGCTTTGGTTTAATTTTAATTAGTGGTTTTGGTACTTTAAGATTTGTACGTCTCTTCCACTGGTTACTCGTAAACGCGTTGAAACAGACAATGGAATTAGGTGCTTTCGTAGGTAATAAACTTGATTTAAAATTACTTAACTTAGGTTGATTCTCATTTAACTTATATCATTGGATGCAGAAAAATTAGCCTTTTAATTTAAGAGTACTTTCAAGTCTCTAGCTTAAACAGTTTTTAAGTTACAGTTAATTATTCAACGAATTTTTGCACTTCGAGTATTTTTTTTGGTTGAGGGGGAAAGGATTGAAAAGCGTCACTTTTGCAGTTGATTTCCAAGCCTTTGCTTAGGAATTTTTGTCCGTTGCCTAGGTTTGCTGGTTTTCCCACGCCTACGTCGAATTCTTGGTTCTTCTTTTGGCGGGCTTGGCGAGATTCGGAATTTTGTTCCAGTTCAACTCCTCGATTTTTGGACGATATTAGCAGGGGTTTGTGTGAGGGGTAGAGTTTCAGTTTATTCACCCTTTTGGCGAGTTTTGGCGATATCTAGTGTCCGGACCTGACAAAAAGCGGGTGCAGGTGGGATTGCGAAGCTGTTGGGACGTTTTCGTTTTTGCATTCGGCTGACAAGAAGATAACTTTCTCGGGCGCCTTGGGCATCTTGTTGCTGCAACAGAAAGGATGAATTTGTTTTTTTAACGGGGGGCTTATGGCTCCTGTCACGTCTTACTCCATGGCTTCGGAAATAGTCCTTCAAAAATGTAAATGAAATAATTCTGCAATAGAAAAGGAAATGAAAGAAAATTATATTTCCATGCTTCAACTACCACAGAAATAATGTCCTTCAAAATGGAAAGTAAATATTTCTTCGTCAATTCTACCATCTGATGAAGACTCAGTCCGCTTCTTCAATTTATAAGAACAGAAAAAATCAATAGCCAAGCAACCTGTGTTCCGACCTGAGTTTCCTGATGGCTCTGAAGTTCGTAATACAGAAGGCTGGATGAAACTTCCAAGTTCCTGCGTACTGGGTATTCTTCGAATGTTCGGTGTCCGCCAAGCTGCCGTCGAACCCCCAAATCTCCAGGTTCACATCTTCCGTCAGTTAAGAAGTTTTTCTTTTTGAACTTTAATGTTAACTTAAATTCTTAAAGATTTTTTTTTCATCCAAAATTCTCTGGTTTAATTATTTCTTGAATTTTTTTAAAGATTCTATTATTATCAGAATTTAACTTTTATTTAAATGTTTGCTGTAAAGAATTTTGAAAGGTAGAAAATTTAAATCTTTAATATTTTTGAAGATTTGCTGATTTAACTGAGATCTGAAGAAATTTGTGAGCAGTCTTAAATTGCTCTAGTTAAAGGTATAATTTTTTTTTCCTCTTATGGTGCAATACTATAGGTACTTAACTCTGTACTTCATTATTTGAATTTTCTCTTGTTCTGGGATAAATAAGGTGTAAGAACCTTACAACTGAAAAATGAAATAGAAAATTTTAATTTGTATCTTAACTCATAAAAATAGTTATTACTTAAACAATAGTATTTGAATTGAAGTGGTTACTGTCTAAGATTGCAGTATTTGTGGAAAATATATAAATGTTTAGCTATTTGTTTTCTAAACTAAATAAGGTAGTTCCCGGGGACTAGTATAATTTTATGTTAGTAAATTTGTTTGATATCAGTGTTTTAAGGAAAGTAATAAACTAAGTTAGTATTATTGATTTTATGTGTTTACTTGAATTTCTGATTACACAACATGGTTTCACCAGTAGCAAGGCTCTTCGGGTTGTTGAAACGAAATTTAAAAGGGTACAACCACAACGCAATTCATATTTGTTTAAACTACTAGTATTTTACAGCTTAGTATATAACAATCAAGATACTGGCACAGAAATAAACTGACAGAATATGATATACATAACAGTGGCATATTATATCTCCTACAAGGGTTAAATAATATATTAATATGCAATTTCTGTGAAATGAAGAACTTATAAGGTATTTCTCCCGCCTTTTTAGCATGCCTTCGTGGTGTAATAGCGCACATGCCGCCTGTTCGAGAGGTCCGTGGTTCGAGGTCCCGGCGAGGGCATTGCTCATTTTTTATATCTCCAGCATCAAAATAACCTAATGTCTATATAGTGGCGCCCGAACTAAAAAGGTGGTGGATTCTCCACCACCAAAAGTTTCGGTTGGGTTCCTAAATCCCCAGTCGCCCTTAAAAGGGGGGAGTATATAAAGTATTTCTCCCGCTTTCTTAACATGCCTTCGTGATGTAGTGGTCCGCACGCTCGGCGCGTATTCAAGAGGTCTGTGGTTAGAGTCCCGGCGAGGGCACTGTTCATTTTTCATCTCTCCTGCTTTAAAAAAACGGAATGGCTCTGCAAACTGAAAATAACTTGAACAGATTTCACGTAAGCCATTCATTTAAAAAATGATAAAAATATTAAATTTCTAATTAAAGAAAGGAAAAAAATTCAAAAGGAAAGAAAGAAATAAAAACTCAAAAGAACCAGATTTTAACTTCGCATCAGAGGATTTGGTATAGGTTTTTTTGCTAGCATTGAGCATCGCAGTTTACCATTCTGATGTTGTACTTACTCCTATTAACACAATATTTTTGCCGTTTTTTAGCTTTACTATTAAGCATCGCTTTCAGCAAAATCACGAAATATTCGAAAACAGCATATTTTTATTATTCCCGATAGAGTGTTAAGAGTTGCCTAATACTCTGTCGATTATAATAGAAATTATTTTTTGATATTCACTATATTATTTCTTTAATAACAAGCCGTTCGAGCTTCCAGCCGCCTAAAAGAAAAAGTGTCATAAAAAGTAAAAATGTTTATAAGGATTTTAATGAGTCCAGCTATTACCATTTAATAAAAATTTATAATGTTTCTAATAAGATAGCTTATGATTTAAATGAACTGTTGAGCTGCATTTCTACTCAGAAAGATTAAATTTTAAGGTTAAATAGTTGATATTCAGTAAAGCATAAAATATTTAACCTTTGCCATTCAGTAATTTTACATTTTGCCGAATGGTAACTTTATTTAGAAAAGTGGTTCCATTTCTAGTTATCAGATCGCTGAATCTGTTGAAAAAGTTTCTTAAATTTGTACAAAATATAAACTAAATAAAAAAAAATTCGAAATTCAAATTCCGGTCTGAATAAAAAATTGCGTATATTAAAAATTCGGTGGCTCTAAGTGCAGCCGTTTTTCCACGATGCGAAAAATCCATACGTACATATGGATTCTTCATTATTTAATTTTTTTAGATAGCATTTGGTGGCAACAATTTGAAAAGTGATTCGGACACAAAAGTAATACGAAGAAAAAGTCACTTTTGAGACTAATAACACCTTTGGAGCTAAAATTAAAGAAATGTTCATCTAATAATATATGCTCTTCTATTAATTGAGCTTTTAATTTCAAATGGAATTTGGGAGTGTCAATGACGAAAAATTATGATTTTGAGAGAATAAATATTAGATAAAATTGAAATAAAAAGAAGAAAATGAATATTTTGAATAGCAACTAAAACATTATTATCTCATTTGTTAAATAAGTAGCAAATTTATTTAACATTTTAATACATGAAACCGATTTTTAATATTTAAAAGAAGAATGCGAAATAAAATAGAAATTTTATAAAAATCCATCTGAAGAGTAAAGTAGTCTAAAATTTACGAGAACGTCATCTAACATTAGACAACGTATAGTTAAAGGAAACAGACTATATTTCTGATTTCTGATTTGTCATTTACTATGATGTAATTAGAAATTAATTCATACGAGAAATTACTAGAAATGAAATAAATTAACGATGGTTTTACTTAAATTTTTATGCGACTGAGCAAAAAGATTTAAGAGACTTTCACTGAATTTACACTTCGTTAATTAAGTAATTAATTTACTTTTAATTCTATTTTTTGTTAAACGGAAAAATTAATATTTTTAGCAGCCTGATGAAGATTTATTCATGCTCTGCAACATTCATTAAATTTTTAATATATAAGAATATAGTTCAGTAAATTCAGCGAAAATTTAATTAAAATTTGAAGATTTAAATTGTTAAAGCTATTTCACTGCTGTTAAAGCATTGCTTCATATTCCGTCTATAACCAAATAACGTTTCAAATTGGAAATGTAAGATTTTTTAAATTTCTCTTTTAATAGTAATATTAAACAGCAATTGTAAGCAAATAAAAATGTAATTTTAGAACAAAATTTGAAGAAAGTGCTAGAAATGACGGCAGATTTTATTGAAATGTTAGAAGTAAAATAATTTATTGTGTAAAGCAATAGAAAAACATTTTTCTCATTGATACGTTTTTTCTAAAACGCACTTAAAAAATTTTATTCGTAAATTATCATACTTTTTTATTAATTTTTGTGAATTTTTACTAAAAGGTTAATACTTGCGCTATAATTAACGTAACCGGACAGAAAACTTTATTTAATTAATTTCTCAAATTGTAACCATAAATAGTCCTCTAATCCTTTTTAAATACTCTGTAGAATCGCCATATATTTTAATTTTTCGGTACTTAAATTAATTTTGCGAAAAACGGGCTTGTTCTTATCTAGCGAACTTTAAATTATTCCAAAATTTAAACAAAGTTGTAAAGGTGTGACTTTGTATATGACTGAAAGAAACGAATTCGAAATTCCTTTTTCTGATGATTTTTAATGTGTCTACATAGAGATGCTAGCCGAAAAGACGGTATAGTAGTTAGGGGAGCCGACTGAGATACCAATGGGCCCGGGTTCGAATCTCGGAGAAGGCATGGTTATAACTGTTCGTCCCTTCATAGGAGGCGAGGGTGGCCCACCTATTAGGTGCCTCCATAATAAAGTGGCCACCAATTCTGGCCTTAGTAGTGGCTGAGCCGAAGTCCGCTGACGGCATGCCATTCGAAAAAAAAAACAGAGAGATACTATTTATTATCGCAAAGCATTAATGAGGTGGGAAAAGGGGTATTTTAATATGTGAAAAATGAAAGAAGTCGCATTAGTCGCCTGGAATTATTTTCGAAAATCTACAGGTGGTCAGTTGTGTTAACCATTCGGTCTTGATGTGCCTAAAGGATATATAAACGAAGAAATTTAATGTTTCTAAAATTTAAGCTTCAGAACAGACATCTTAAATTTATAGTGTTTCAGTTCCTTATTTGATTATAATCACAGTCTGCAAAAAATTTTCGTATGATTTACCAATACTTAAATGGTGGCGTGATTCCCTGGGATGTAACTATATAATGTGAAAAGATCGCACAGTCGTGAATTTGATCACGGCATCAGTTCCATAAATATCACATTCTGGAATTTCGTACTGTAATAAATGAGGTCATAAAGCATAGCAAAAATTCAGTCTGTAACATTTCCTGTACCATAGTTACTTTATTCTCTGCAGATGAATATGGATCAAATTGTTCTAGTAATTAGGGATTAGAAAATTGAATAACGTTGTCTGAAAGGTTCTTGGAATTTTTAAGGTTTATTGCTTTATAATAATTAATTTCGGAATATCATTAAAGAACAAGTTGTGTGTCAGATGAAGTAGTGTAATTATTTCTTTCTGGTAACTCTGAGCAAGTTAATCGGTGAGCTGGTGTTACGTCTATTTTGCAGCTGAACGCTTTTCTCTTACCATTAGTGATGATTATCTCAAGCAATTAATAAAGGATTCGCTATTAGCAAGGCAATAAATAGTAACAAACAGAATACATAATAATGAAGTAAATTTAAAAAAATTTAATTGTTCTGCGATACAAATGCTGTATCATACCAATGAGACAGTTATCGCTCTGACTAGACTATGCAGAGAAAATAATGTAAATACCGAAATCTTACGATTTTTAACATTCTTCGAATAAAGCATCCTGACAAAAAATAAAACAGAAACCAAACTTGAAAAATCTCGGCATATCGCCATGCGAAATATCACAATAAAAAATGTAGCAATACCAAGAGAATACTGAATTTCAAATTCCTGAATTTCTTAGACATATAAAATGTCACGTCTGCCAGGTTAAAGCCGTCTTTGTTTTTGATTAGGATATCTTTCACAATTGTATTTTGAACTTCGAAGCTTTATTGCCTGTTTAGTTTCCCTGCCACGATGTTTCGTACCATCATTCGTTAATATCCTGCAACTGTGTCCCTGCCCTTTTACTTTCTTCTCCATGGTATTGTATGCAGATAGTTTTCTTCTCGCTTTTTCCCAACATAATTTCATTGGTAATGTTCCTACTACAATATTTTCATTCACAACTTACTGAAACGAACGATAAGAAATCTGTAAACATAAATACGTTTTAACGCTCCTCGTTTTATTTCAGTTTTTTAAACATCAGATATACAGTTGACTCTTAGCCAATAGCTTATACACACTTCGTGAATATTACCTTTGCATATTATTGGTTCAAAATTATATTTTTCATATATATTGCCAATCAATTGATAGAATCCTACTCGACTACAGGTTAGGAGAATTAAAATGCTTATTGCAGGTTTTTTTTAAATATTATTTTCCTCAAACGAAAGGTCCCTGCATTTTATGGCATATCATCTTTTATTCTTTCTTCTGTTTTTTATCAGTTTGTTTACCTAACTAGCAGTATATCATATTATATTGTGCTTTATTTTAAGAGACACGTATGTTATTTTTAATCAGTAATATATATTTTTCCCGTCTTAAATTTTAAGGAAATAGTTATGAAATGAAGAAAATATTTAACAGTTTGGAGTACGGGTTCTTGCATTTTTGTTTGACAAAGAATTATGATATTTTGTAAGTACGAAAATTTTAAAGAAAATTTAATTTATTATTAAAGCAACAAAATACTTTTCTAATTTCAGATCTTCTAAAAGATCATTTTTCCATATAATTGAAAGAAATAAAGAAGAGAAAAATTTCTGAACTGCTGTCGAGTTAATTTCACCTTGCTTTTTTAAATAAAGATTAGTTAAAGATTGATTCATAAGCTAAAAAATTGTTTTTCAGTTTTACATACTTTATAGATTTTTCAATGTAGTTGAAGTACTGTTTTTTATTGTTGTTAAAAATTGCAAAATATATTTAATTTTAAATTTATTTTAAAGGGAATAGAGTAATGAAGCGTGGCAAATCGTAAATTAATTCCTTCAATGTGTTTACATTATATTCTTCTGAAGTGAAATTTCTAACAGAATAGTTTAAGTTTTAAAGTTCTGATGCTAAAAATATGTATTATCTACTGTTCGTTTTTCGCGTCATTTTACGTTGCTTTTTTTTTTATATTAAACCATGTGCAAGGACTGGAAAATTTCCGTTTGTGACGGATTTTGCTGATTTTGTGGTAAATCTTCATTTTTCGAGTTATGAAAATGTATTGAAACAGTGTAACAAAATTCAACTATTTGAAAACGTACACACGGTTTTAATAATTTAATGTTCATTTTATTTTTAATAACATATCTAGTTATTACAGTTTATAATTTTCACAATTTCAGTTTACAGTTTTTATAAACACTAGATATTAGGCTAATTAACAAAAGGCGACATATGAAAATCAGAAGCAAAATCCCTGTTTTTATTAATTGCCTAAACTAAAATTTTCAGTATGGTATGAATATTTTAAAATGATGTTTACATGCATGTCTGTGTATTGCATTTAAATGTATATCAACTTAAAACTAAATTTTCTAAAACCAAATTCAGATTAGATATAACTCCAAGAGACTATTCCTTCCAATTTTCCATGCACTAGTGCTAATTAACATATTTTCCTCGTAGAGTCATTAGGTTATTTGGAAGTAGGAGATATGAGAAAAGAGCAATGCCTTCCGCGGGACTCGAGTCACGGACCTCTCGAATACGCGTCGAGCGTGTTGATCAATACACCACGAAGGCATGCCAAAAAGTCGGAAGAAATACCTTATATACTCCCCCTTTTAAAGGCGACTGGAGATTAGGGGACTCAGTCGCCAAATCCCTGTGGTGGAGAATCATCATCCACCACCTGTTTTTGTTCGGGTTCCACTGCAGACTATTTAGGTTATTTGGAAGCAGGAGATGAGAAAATTGAGAAATGCCCTCGCCGGGAGTCGAACCACAGACCTCTTGAATACGTGACGAGTCTGCTGACCACTACACCACAAAGGCATGCGAAGACGGCGAGAGAAATACCTTATATCCTTTTAAACCTCGTACACATTTACCCTCACATGACAGTAGGAAACAAATTTACTAAAAGAGAAAATCCAAATGGGAAGACGCTGATGCCAAAAATGTGAGATAAAATTCGTATAGTCACGTGTTCTGAGAAGAAATCCGAAATCATACACGAAAATTTCAGCCTCTTTTATACATTTCTTTCCGTTTGAGTAGAAAAAGAATACAATTTACTGAAACCAGTTTTATTCGAGAGGAAAGGAAATGTTAGAAATCCATTTAAACCTCAAGATTCTATGCTTTTAGATACAAATGCACTTCAAAAGAAATCCGTTCTATCTGAACATTTTCAAAGAGAAAGTGCGTTGTGTAAAAAAGCAGCGAGTAGCAATATGCCAAAAGGTACTGAGTTTTTTTTCGAATTTTTTCATTTATCACTTCATACTGACGTTACTTCACAAATTTTGTATAGTATATGATATCATTTCGAGTAGTTCTTCTAGAGTAACGTTTTTTTAGAAATATTGATCCAGAAATGTTTGGTGTGGGATTTCATCATCTGAACACATTTTAAAACATTAAATCAAAATATGTGTCACAGTATGAAATATGTCCAATTTTGTCTTCTTATTTCCAAAGATTATTGCAACTAGTTGTGGTAAATTATTTTTTCAATGTTAGCGGAAATATAGGTTTTGTTTTTCGATTATTTTATTTTTTCTCGACAATGAACAATCCTACGCTTTCAACAAACGTTGGTATGCGAAAAAATTTAAATTCTATCAAACTAGAACACTCACATGAAATGCATTTGATGTAAATTGAAGTAAAAAGAACTATTTTCTCAAATGGAAATTGATTCTGATTTCAGCACTAGTAAAGAAGAGGCACGTAAAGTTAGGAAAACAAAAGGGAGAGAGAATATTGATCGCAGAAAGAGATTGAAAAGCAAAGTCTCAATCTTAAGCGTTACGTAGATGACTACATACGGCGTCCGAAACGTCTTTTATTGATCATACTTATGGTCAAAACATTATGTCATATATTCTAGATTATACGAATATAATGTATTATAAAAACTGTAGAGTCATTAGATTTTTTATTTTGAAATAGGAGTCGAAAAAAATGTACAGCGTTTTCGCCGCAACTCGAACCTTGGACCTCTTGAATATGCTTCGAATGAATATGCTTGCAATTATACCATGAAAGCATGTGGAAAGGAGGAGAAAATACATTCTAAGATTATTGGAAATCTATTATTATTAAGAAATATTTATATACCTTTTTAATCACTGTGTTTATTAAGCAATGCAACATTTTAACTTGAATGTTTAATTGAAGATCTAAACTTGTGGAAAGTCAACTTCTTTCAGAACTAGCAAGTTTTTTCTAACGGCATGGTAGTGCGAAGTGACGAGGGAAAAGGACCTGTTTAAAACTCGAAAACAAGAAAACTCATTCATCTAAATAGTAGATCTTTGATTAGCATCGAGATTAAACTACATCTTCCAAAGCAGTAATATTCTTTATTCAAGTATTATTCAGTTTAAACATTATGCTTTATCTTAGGAAATGTAATATAAATTACTAAGAAATGGAATATTTCTTGACGTAAAATTTGGAAATCGTGACAAAAGAAATTGTTAGAAGATGTATTGTATTTTTATGTTTAATACGTCCAGAGTAAATTTATTATATGTTTCAAGACAGTTGTTGATGGTCTACCCCTATTTGTAACCTATCCTGGATTGAAGTCACCCCGCAGGTTATTTGTGTACTTCTTTATAAATTTCCCTAAACAGTAGCTATATTTAGACTATTTTCATGAGATTATATATATCATATATGTGGGTCTTCATGGCAGGTAAGCTTTTATTTACCTTACATGTTTGTACAGTTTTGTTTTCTCGCATCATTTATTCTGCAAGTATCTAGTGATTTTTTTATCTGAAATGTTTCTTAATGGACACTTACCTGTTTTTCCAAATTCCAGCTTTAAAGATATCTCTTCAAAATTTTAAGTATTTTGGCAACATTATTGTAGGCCTTTTCAGTAGCCCAAATAATGCCCAATAATGTGTATAACGTTTTCTTTCAATGATCAACTCCTTTCATGCGAAATTTATGGATATTTATTTCATCTTTTCCTTGTGGATATTAAACTGGAACATTAATACCCAGTTTTCTATCAAAAATTTTAGTATTACCCATTCTGTTATTCTGTCAAATTCTTTTAAAATTCTATTTGTGTCTTTGATTAAAAGTGTTTTTTATTTTCTATACATTTTAGTTGAGAGTTAGGTTTAATGAAGAACGTAATGGGTGACCAACAGTCGAAATAAAACTTGTTAATCTAATGTTACAGATGATACAGTCTCTCATTAGCAAACCTGGTTAATTAGAAGAATGCATTGTCCATTATGGTATTCCAACAAGATATCTCTTCTCCGATTTACCAGTTTTTCCTCAAATCGTGTTAATTTGAAGTGCTCTTGTTCTTTGATTTTCCGTCCTATCCTTACGCAGACGTTCAAAACGCTAAAATATTATGTCCGGGGAAATTACTTAAGCTGAGAAATAAAAGTTCCGGTGATTAAGTTGAGGATAAATGACATATAATTGAAATTCTATTTTTAAGGGCCCATCAGTATCTGAGCAGTAAAGTCGCTAAACGCTGGTATTTCGATTTGGGATCGGATCCCGACGAACGCGCTGGCTGCATTGCTGGGTTTCCCTATGACATAGCTCGGATACGGTTTAGGTTCCCTCAAAAAGGTCCTCCATTGTGCAGATAGCCTTTAAGTTGCTTTGCCTTAATCAGTTAACATAACTATCTATAAAGTAGGACTTTTTCAAGAAGAAAAACTAATCACGCAATCAAAAATGAAAATTTTTAGAATATTCTTTTTTATGATTAAATTATCCAACTCAGCGTAATCATATAAGCAGCTCTTCACTTCCATATTTTTTTGTGAACTATTTATTTTTAAGAGCAGTTTTGGAATATCATGACTAAGCTTACATCTGAGATTACTTAATTCTAGAAAACTGCTGTCAGTAATACTCCCCCCCCTTTTTTTTTGTTTTTTCAGCATCAATGAAATCACTGATGCAATTAAAATCATTAATACGTTTAATTATTTCAAGTAATCCCTCATTACGCTAAAAACTATCATTTTAATAAATTACTGAAAGTTTCTTTCAGAACTACAATTTTCAAAATCATGTGTATTAATCAGTGCACTTGATTATTTATTTTTAAAAACGCATATTTGGAGTTAGGAAGACTTAAATGTCTTCCGCTTATCGTTTTAAGGTTAGAATTTAGTGAATGAGCCTTTTATTGAAAATACAGTTTAAGTAAAATTTAACTACCTAGGATTCATTGTCGAAAAGGAAATTTAGGTTTAAAAAAGAAACCCTGCAATAAGAAGAGAGTACTAAAAGGATGTTTGCATATTTTTAGAATAACTTCGATGTCGTTTAGTTAATGTTTAAAATGTAAATAGTATTTTTCTAAAGTTCGAACTGGTAGACTTTTTGCTGAACTATAAATCTGCATTTCCTTCACAGAAAGGCCTTGTGTAAAATCTCATTCCTATTCATCTACTTTTAGAATCCATCAATCATGATGGGCTTTTGCATTTAGAAAGACCTCTTTTTAAGAGACAAAAGGCACAATAGTGCATAGGTGAAATATTAGTGGTCTTTGGAAGAATACATTGAAAAGGTTCACTCTTCATTTTTTTCATGGAATGCAGTGGTAATTTTCTAAATCTGACTTGTTGCTTAATAGAGTTTAGCTCTTTATAACGCACATAAAATTTTCTCTTGATAATGCTGAAGATGGTTTTAAAATGTTGCAGAACTCTTTTTATTTTTAAATTCCCTTGTCAGAGAATCCTGCAACAATCTAAAGCCCCTTGCTAAAGCTTTCTTTGCATTGACGGAAAGAGGTTTATACACTTTTTCCGTTCATTTTGGATAATAGAACTTTTTTGTCTTGCAGGCATTTAGGTAAACCCATAGCCTGTTTATAGCCACAATGTATTTCATTTATATCTAGCTAAAGAATTTTCATACACGGGTTATACCAATTGTTCTGCACTGAGCCACATGCCTCGGCAAAAGCCGATGAACTTTAAGTTTTCAGATTTTTAAAATTGTAAATCTTAGTTTATTTTTTATTTACTGGTGCTACAAACGTATATGAAGATTTTGCAATTGATTTTTTCGCCGACGTATCTTCTCTTGTTACCAAAGATTTTGCTTTAGAAACATTACAAACAGTGCGTACCTTTTTCGGGTATTTATTTGAGTCATCTTTCCCTGTAGAAGTAGTGATTGATGGTTTTTCGTTTTTCGATAGACAATGTCACTTATTTAGCACTTAGAAATTTTAATATCATGATCTTCACTACGTTTTTGGATTATGGAATAGGAATCTTTTTCTTCGGAAACTGCAAAAACAGATATTTCAATTCTTAGCTTATTTCTTGCGACATTTTGAAAGATGAATAAATTTAAAAGTAGGGAGCAATATTTCTCTCTTCAAATAATAAGCTGTTGCCAGAAATGTTTTTCCAAAACATTTTCTTTTTTTTTATTCTTTAATACTCGATGTTACTCATCTTTACATTTTCTAAGTTTAATAAAATTGTAATTAAAGTTAAAAATAGTTTTAATAGTTATTTTCATTTTAGAACCATTCTAACTTTCCACCCTGCTAGAATGAGTTTTCAGGATTACGATTTATACAAATGAGCAGCATATTATATTATATTGCGCCTTATTTTAAGATACATGTGCGTTATTTTTAATCAGTAATATATATTTTCCACGCCTTAACTTTTAAGGAAGTAGTTGTGAAATGAGGAAATTATTCAACAGTTTGGATTACATGTTATTGCCTTTTTGTTTGACAAAGAATTATAATATTTTGTATGTATGAAGATTTTGTAGAAAATTTAATTTGTTATTAAAGCAACAAAATATTTTTCTAATTTCAGATTTTGTGTGAAAGATCATTTTCTCATGAAATTGAAAGAAATAAAAAAAGAAAAATTCCTAAATTGTTGTCAAGTTAATTTCGCCTTGCTTTTTTAAGATTAGTTAACATCTAGATTGCCTCACAAGCTAGATCAAAACGTTTCAGTTTTACATCCTTCATAGATTTTTCAATGTAGTTGGAATACTGTTTTGTTTTTATTAAAATCCCCAAATAATTTTAAATAAATTTTTAATAATAAAATAAATTTTAAATTTATTTTAACAGGAACAGATTGATTTTAAATACGTAAATAATTTTTAAAATTCAATGATCTTATCCGTTCTGTCTGTTACAGACATATTGAGGTGGTCAACTTCTATCTGAAAGTTCGCGTTTTTGGTAAAAAACGTGGCAAATCGTAAATTAATTTATTTTATTCATTAAATGTGTTTATATTATACGCTTCTGAAAGGAAATTTCCAACAGAACAGCTAAGTTTTAAAATTCTGATGCCGAAAGTGTGTATTATCTACTATTCGTTTTTTGCGTCATTTTACATTACGTTTCTTTACGTTACGTTACATTTCTTAGGGAGAAATGAGTATTTAAGCTGAAGTCTGGGTCACTTTATCAAGAAAGCGTGTTTTGTCTTTCGGCAACGTTGTTGCTGCTAGTGTAAGCTTAGTGTTCCATGGCCGTACGTTTACGTGCAGGCTAGGATGCGCCGGTGATCTTTAAATCAGGTCCAACTCCGTTAATTGATTCTGTGCAGCTTCGACTGGTTACTTTTAGTTAGCATTAGATTATATTTTCGGTCTTAATTTAATGCCCAAGTGGAGGCTTATTGTACGCCCGAGAACAAGCCATCTGTTCATTTATTTTGAGTTAGAATAAAAGGCTAATTTAACCTTTCTTTGGATTTCATACTAACAAGAACTCTACAAACAGTAGCTATACAAGTCTTTAGTATTCTAACTTTCGAGAAATTCTAGTTTAGTTAGGATATTACACATGAAACAAAGAAATGATGATGAGGTATAAATTCATCATACACTAAAGAAATATTAAACAAAGCTTCTAATAACAATTTGTGGTAATATTCTCTTAAGGAGAAATTCTCAAAAAGGGCTAATTATTTTATATATCGCCAGCATAATCACAGAAGAAAACAAAAATCAGATTTTTTTCTTCTACGTCTGTCGTAAAATTAATAACAATAATGTTTAGTGTCTTATAATTCATAATTTGGTTTTCAATAAGCTTTAATGAATAACATTTCATTACAAAAGTCAGACATAACTGAAATTAAGAGTCATAATTAATTATGTTCGCTATTTATGCTTATTGCAAAAAGCGTAAAAATTACGAATAATGACTCTTTTTTAATTAACTTGTTTCAACACACTCTACTGTTCGCTGATTGTTAGAACGGGAGTCTTACAGTTCTTATGACAATCGAGCGATTTCTGTGTTCTGAATCTCTCTGTGTGTTAATGAAGTGACTAGCGATGCCAGATACGAAATGGTGGCGATATTGTTTCTAAAGTCATAAGATCATATGCTTTTATGTTGTCTTTTACAATGACAAGCAGCGTGATGAATTTACCGAATCCTGTCACTTCGAGTGCTCATGACATGTACATATCCGTCAAAGATTTGGCAGTGTTCTTATTTCTGTTGTCTCAGTGCATCTTTCCGATTAAAAATATAGTATAGAACTTGCCGTTTAGTGAAATTACTTCCGTTCCAAACGCATTTGTGTTTATAAAGTGGATTTATTTAGATAAATGGCGACTTGAGCATATCGTTTTTAAATTTTCAGGTTTCAAGTTAACGATTAATCTGTTAATTAATCATAAAGTAATAATTAAACATTAATACTGTTACGGATTTCATACTTATTTAGCTATTTATTTAGAATGGTAATTAAATTGTTTCATTTTCCCGTGCAACGCAGACGACTTTTGAAGAGAAAGCTACGTCGGAAAAGTAAAAATAAAAGAGCGTGTGCATTTAATATTTAATAAATAGCTGTCTTGTAATTACTGTTCCCCTTCATAAAAATCCGCAAAAATTGAGAAAACAGATTTTACCAGAATATTCTAGTGAATAATAAAAAAGCTTATAAAAGCCGAATTAAAACCACCTCAGTTCCCCAGTTGTAGGTGTTTAATGCGAACTGTTTGTTTACTTAATGCTGTGATTGATTGTAGCGAATTCGCTATGAGGCAGAATTAGTTTTTCTGTTTTGAATTGAGTTCTGTATAACGTTTGAGATATTGTGATATTGTACGAATACCTCTGAGGAAATATTTCAACATTTTGTTTTATTTCTTGTGAAAAGAATAAATTTATTAACTTTTTAAAGAGTTTTGCATTTAATCCACGCAACAATACTAAAATTTAATATTTATGCAACTTTTAAATTAATTTAATTTTATAAAAAATATTTGTATGATTACTTTTTTGATGAATTTTTACCTTTTACAAATAACTATCTATCTGTATTCTTTCCATATTATTTAACAACTATTTTCAATTGTATATTCAATTTCTTAAGCCTGCTACTAACATTTTTTATCAGCACCTTTGAATTTATTAGATTCGCTTGATGTTGGCATGTCATCGCTTTTTTTTGTATCACTTTCGCAGTCATTTCCTGCAGTTCGCTTAGTATTACGTACATAGGTCGGGTTTTATATACATTGTCTCAATATTGTTGCGAATTGCCATACTATATTCTAAAAATAATCCTGATTCTCATGACTTCCCTCATTGAGGTTTGGAAACATTATTTACAGTTTCCTATCCCTTTGAGGCTTCTTCTGAATTAAAGTCATAGTTTATGAAATAGATTTTAACTGATTTTAAGATATTAACTCTTACATTTTGGAGATAATATATGTAGCTTTTAGCACATACATCGACTTACTTATCTCTTGCGATGTGCTCGCATGTTCACAAAATTCAATTTTGTTCATCATTTAGTAAATATCTTTTCTGTAATGACATTTGAAAGCTTTTTCGAAAAACGCTGAATTATGTAAATCTTAATAACATCGATCCTACAGTTATTTCTTGTGAGGAATGGGATAGTTGCTCCTGCTATCGGGAGCAGCTGCTGCTGTGAGGAACGGGATAGTTGCTGAACGGGATAGTTTTTGCTGCTTTTGTAAAATCTGACTTTTATCACATAGCACCTTTTTACATCTTCCGTTTCAATTAGTGAAGTTCTAGAGACATTAGGTACTGTTAAAACAGGTAATGTGAAAAATGAGCAAAGCCCTCGCCCGGATTCGAACCACGGACCTCTGGAATATGTGCCGAGCGTGCTTACCACTACACCACGAAGGTATGCCGAGAAAGCAGGAGAAATAATTTATATATTCGCCGTTCTAAAGAACGACTGGGGTTTAGGGGACCCAATCGCCAAATCCTAGTGATGAAGAATCATCATTCACCACCTTTCAGTTCGGGCGCCATTGTAAAGACATTAGGTATTTTTGAAACAGGATATGTGAAAAATGAGCAATGCCCTCGCCATGATTCGATCCATGGATCTCTCGAATACGCGCTGAGAGTGCTGACCACTTCACAACGAAGGTGGAAGAAATACCTTATAAAGTTATTTTTAATTTTTTTAGTTCATTGTCCCAATTAGGAAATCAGCAATACAGAGTGTTCGCAAAGTCTTTGAAAAACAGCTTGTTGTTTGGGAACGGAACAACTTGGTACTGGTTACACTTTCACAAGGAAGATGCAAGCTTCTGTTACAGGTGACATCCACAACCTCGACATGCGACAAAGTTTTCTTCTTTTTTATCAATAAACTAGTATTGCGTTCTTAATTGTTGAGCCTATATTACACGTTAATAACACAGTAAATTATTCATTTAGTTTCTTAAACGAGCTACTCTTTCACTTTTAAATATTAATGTGGGTTCTGGTAACGTTCTGTAAAGCAATCCAGTTTCATATGTATTATTATAAATTTCGTGTGGTTTGTACTCATTTAGTAACCAAAGTAAAACGTCTTTATCTACACGATGATCCGCTTCTACCTTCTCACCAAGCAATTTCAGATGAACAAATGTTGGATTTCTGCATTTCTATCTTGTGAGCCACACGTCACTTGATATAAAATTCTCTACTAGCATTTAGCGAATAAGTGGAAAAAGGATTAGAAATACAAACATTTTTGAGGTTTATAATTTGAAATCATTCTAGAAAAGCGATTTCAATGTCTTTAGATTTCTGTCTTTCCTTGAGACATTAGCATTTTTGATTAGTTTGTCATCAATTATACACTTACTCCTCTAAGAAAGCTCCCCGGTGCGGTTTTGGAAATTTCCAGTTTAAATGAACTTTTTGGGGGCTGTGTTTACCAAGAACAACATGATCTTTTAAAGATTTATCCTTTTCTTTCAGGCTTAGATCTTTTTGCTTAAACATTTTCAACACGATATAAATTCAGCGCACAACAAATTGAAAGAATGCTTCTTCCATTGATTTATACAATTTCAAAACTCACGTTCCTAGAAGGGAAGAGTTTGAATGTGGAATCCTTAAAAGGTGGCATACAGAAGTTTCTTCCACTTCCACTTCCTATAAGCTAGTATTCGAGAAGGAATCTCACGCATTTACAGTGTACCTCTACTCTGGAGGACTATTTTTATGAACTTCATGATAAGGAAATTTTGCCTATCTCAAATCCATTGTGGACAAAGAACTCTGAAAACAGTGTCTCGCAGTTATAAGGATCGGAGGAAAACTTCGATCAAATCCTTTTTATTGAAGCACTCCCTTGAAGGGTAAAGTACGTTACCTTTAAATGGATGAACTACGAAAGCTTTCATAAGTAGGATTTTCTGCCACTGAAAGCTTGGTCTGAATTTAATAAGCCGCGAAGATAAGTTTAATAAACTGCGTTTTTTTATTGATTTGTATGTAGTTGTTTTGGGTCCTGGAAATTTGAACGTAATAAGCGGCTGAGTTTATTGACTAATGAATATAATAAGCGGCGGGTACTGTATTTCGAAATAACTTCCTGTGCGAAATAACAGTTACTAAAAATATGAATAATAAATAAACTTTAATAAAGTGTCTATATATGCACTTTACAAAACTAAAGGACATACATAGGCCCTTTCCTGTCTAAGCCGATTTCTAAGATTACGTAATATTTGTTTTTCTTTTAATTACTATAAATATAATTCCATGCAAATGAAATAACGTATACATAAACGGAACTTCGAACATAACTCAGAAAACAAAAGAACCGTGTCTTAGCGTGGTTAAATCCATTTCAGACTTAGTTAACAAATGTTAATGAATATGTGACGTAAAGTATTTAGTTAACGGTAATAAATAGGACATGTAATTCAGGTAATACGAGTAACATGTAACATAAGAATTTAAATTATTATGCATTAAAAGGTATATAATGAACTCCAAATTAAAAGAAAGTTATGGAACGATGCTTTGGTTGACAATGTTATTAACAAAGGCGTGACTGTGACAAATGGCAATGAAATTATACTCAGTTCATAGAATATTTGAAATTTACCGGCTGCCTTAAATTTGCAATAAAGTTTTTTTTAATTGTTTTAAACGTGGTTTCCTAAAGTATATTTACTACAAAACCTCACAAATGATGAATATTTCCATTGTTCAAGGTTATTACATAACTTTCGTTTTTTTTAAATTGTTATAAATATTATTTCATTGTTGTAAATATTGTTAAAAGTGAGGCTGATGAAAAATTATAATTTTGTTTATTAAAAAGTTTTAAAATTAGGCGAAAGAACTGACCTTTTTTTACTGTATATATAGCTTAAGGCACAGCAGTTACCTGTATTCTAATTTTATACTGTGGCATTTATGCTTAAAATTATAAATAATGCATACTAAATAGCTTGCGAATTATTAAAATATTGCTGGAAATAATAAGTATTTAAAGCTCATTTCAGCACAATTTTTAAAGTAATACATAGAGAGCAAGATATGAAAATTAAATGAGAGTTGGTATAAGAAACCATTTAATTAGTAAGCCAAAAAATAAATGTAAAGTAACAAGTTATTTCTAAAATATTGCTAAATTACTGAAATATTACTGAATACTAAATTACTGAAAAATTACAAAAATATTGATGGAAATAAATATGATGGAGTATTTGATGTTCGTATCAACAAAATTTATGAAGTAATGCTTAGAGAGTAAGATATGAAAATAAAATAAGACTTATAATACAATGCCATTTATTAAATAAGCCAAACAAATAAAAGTAAAGATACAAATTATGTGAAATCCAGGATTTTTTTCATCTTCTGTTATCATTTATGGAAACTATTCAGAAAACTGTTAGTTATTCAGAAATTATTCAGAGAGGTGTTGGTAAACTAAATTTTTGGTTCCATGGTTTAGGTTTTTATAAAATTATTTCTGTTTTTTTTAACAATTCTGATGCTTACACTCATCATGCATAAATTTTTAAATATTTATTAATCCTTTGTTCTGCCTTTTAGTTAATAAATAGTGACGTTTCTGAACTTACAGCTTCTCAGTTTCCATGCTTCGTCACGTATTAATTTTGATTAACTCCTGATGAGAGCAGATGTTTCTGTTTAGAATTACATTGGATGCTCTTGCTTTTTTTCTGCCAATTAATATACTTTTTCCTAGTAATATATTATTTGGTCATCATACAATAATCTAATATGTATCAGTTATTCTTGTCAGTTGCTATTTGTTGAACACAGTTCCCAATAATTTAGCATTTTTTACTTTTGATGAGCTTGGTTGTTTTCGGAGGAGGTATAAAATGAATGTTCTCTAAACTCTAACTTATACGTTTACATGGATTTTCTTCTAATTTTCAGGATCACATTGTATGGCCTATATCAATCATGTCACATAGTATGTCCAACTAAAATCTTTTAAACATCATAAATGCAATATATTCATAACTTTTAAATCCGCTTTTTGAGAGCCATTTTAAAATTTCCACTTCTGAGTATCTGAATTTTAATACCTATTTGATGATTCCTTTTTCTAATATAGTACTGAAGCAATTTCCTTTCATGTTATTTTGCTGACAATCTTAGCAAACGAACATAGAGACAGTTAAATAATAGAAAACATTCTTTGATACTTCTGCACGGTATTCTTTTTGAAAATTATGTTAATCGAGCAAATATTTGTTGAAATCATCCCACATATTATTTAAGCTATTCTGAAAGGTAAGAGTCAATCTTTCTTTTGCAAATAATAATGATGAGAGAAAGTGTAGATGGTGTTACTTTGTTTATCTAGTCTCCGGAGCATTAACAACTCCAGTGTTGGTAAAATACCTGTTTTAATTACTCCTTCGCGGTTGGATACGAATGAGAATTCTGCAAAAGACTATAATTATGCGAGTTAATATTCATTTCACGAGTAATCTACGCCATTTGTATACTGCACAAGTAAAGTATAATTTTTCGGTTTGAAAGTTTTACAGCATTGCACAGAAGTATTTGAACAAAATGCAAATTATATAGCAACAGATTTTATGCATCATTCTGCGGGCAAAACAAAACTCACAGTTCAGATGCCTATAATAACAAACAGTTATTAGATTAATTTTTTTTTACTCTGTATCCTTTTATTAAGAATAAAATTAAAGTTTTGAATTGATATTTTTCAATATATAGCTTAACAAACCTAAGACATTTTTAGATATACTTTCTAATTTAGGATAACAAAGTAATTCATTTAACAATTAATAACAAAACTGATAAAAAATTCAAACTTATTATTTTCTGCTAGATTGAAAACAAGCACATTAATTTGTAACAGACAAAAAATTCAAAAATTCAATTTTAGTTTAAAAAATTTTAGTTTCTTGAAAGCATTTCTTGAAAAGATTTGATATCTGTCTTCGCAGTGAATTTTCAGCACTGATGAATAAAAAATTAAATCGAAATCAGCATAAATCTACGATTTGTTTGCAATACAAATCTAAACATCATTACTGATATACTATTGACGGATACACATGGCAAAAACATTAATTTAAATGACTGAGGTCCTCTCTATTGGCAAACATATTATTACATCGTTACGAAATGTCCAGCTGCGGTAAGACAGCTTCCCAGCGAGACGAATCTAGAATTGCCATATTTGGCGCGAAATCGCCCATTTGGCGATATTTATTGACAAAATTAGCGATATGCCGTAGACAGTTGAAGAACATTCTAGAAAGAATTCTTACCGGTTTAGCCCAGAATGTTCTCTAAGGCAGGCCAATAGTTATATAAACCCTGCCTCTACGCGAAGCAGAAGTCTAGTGTCAAGTGTCTCGTCAGTGTATAACGAAATGGTGCATCGAGAGTATGCATCGTTGAGGCTATCGAGTGCATCGCGAGTTGTAGCGTGGAGAATCTAGAGAGTACGTTTGTAGATACATTAGGTTATTTCGAAGCAGGAGATGTGAAAAATGAGCAATGCCCTACCCGGGACTCGAACCACGGACCTTTCGAATGCGCACCGAGCATGCTGACCACTACACCACGAAGACATGCTAACAAGGGAGAAATACCTTATATACTTCCTCTTTTAAAGGACGACTGGGGATTAGGAAACCCAACTGACAAATCCTGGTGGTGAAGAATCATCATCCACCACCTTTTTTAGTTCGAGCGCCACTGTAGAGACATTAGGTTATTTCGAAGCAGAAGATGGGGAAAATGAGCAATGTCCTCACAGGGACTCGAACCACGGACCTCTCGAATACGCGCCGAGAATGCTGAGCACTGCCCAACGAAGACATGCTAACATGGCGGGAGAAATACCTTATACGTTGAAATCTGAGAACGAAAGAACCGAGTCCGGACCTGCACTCTAGTGCTTTGCTGTGAAGCTGTCTTCACCGTTATAAACCTGAAGGCTGTGTTGCTGATTGTTTCAATGTGTTTGTCATAGCTTTTTGATCGAGTATCAAAGTGTTTTTGGAGCTGCCCTGTGTAATACTGGCTAATAAATTGTGTTTTAATTCTTCATGAAGGTTGCCGTCAGTCTCTCCAAATCCCCGAACTCGTAGGGAATGCAACAATATTACAGTACAGTCCTGATTAACTGGGTTGATAACAGGATACAACTTCTACAGTTAGCTCAAAATCACAATTAATGCGACAGCAGTTAACAGACATAGGAAAGAGGAACATGTTGAAGTATTCTTTTAGAATATTGTTTAGCACCCATACTTCGGTTAACAGAAAAATGCTTTTAACAATTTACGAGCATTTTCAAGCAGTTAAATGTGTATCAATAATAATTTGGTTACTTAAACAAATGAGCGTTAAGAACAAGAACACACTTAAAAACCGAAAGAACGATATTTATTGTTTATAATTACTCTTGAACTGCGACAGCGCAGTCAGCGGGAAACGAAGATTAATGGCTGTATACTTATTTTTATGATTTAACAATTTATTTTCAACTGATGATTTAACGATGTTCATATACTCCTATACGATGATTATGAAAAAAATATGATAATGTTCATATACCCATATACGATTAACTTCAACGATGTTCATATACGATGATGGTATAAAATTAAATTATGAACTCTTGTGAATAAAATGTTGTTAATTTATAAATGTTGTGATATCCCCTGCTATCATTATTGTTTATCTCACGCATTTTGCTTGTATTTTTTTTACTAATTTTGTTGCGCTTTGGTGGTTTGTAACAATAACTTTTTCATCACTCCGCAATAAACTAGTATAATCGTGTCTTACAGAAGACTCAGTTAGTCCCCAAACCTGCTAATAAGCCCTCGGTTTATGCAAGTTGACTCTATCTAACCATTATTTATATACCTTATGAATATTTTTATAAGATTTCCTGATTATTCTTGTAAGATTCGATAATTAATTTCATAAGATATTATCTCATCATCATTCTTTTTTATGATTCAGATTATAGCTGAGATATTCAAATTATCGATTTTTTATTCTTAAACAAGTTTTGAGATTCACAAGGTCGAATCTTTGAGTTTTCATCATTTAAATCTTTCTAATCCAAACCTAAAAAATCATTAAACCTTCGAACTGAAAACATTAGATGAATTTATTGATATTCAATTAAAGCATTCGTTAACAGAAATCATAATATATAAAATCTGAAAAGGGTCAGACTTTGATGGTGTCTAAAAGGGCTTTTCGAAAGTTTTATATACTTTCTCTAAACTCACAGTCTGCTCTTGTATTAACTCCTTTTGACTATTCTTTTTTTTCACTATTGTATTACTCTATAGAATGCAAAATAAAATTTTTCATTGATAGCTTGATAATTTCAAATCACTGATATTCTAAAAAGGGCTTCATGTTAACTCTGGCAACACTGACAAGTGCAATTGATTCGGAACATGCTTTCCTCTTTATAATTAACCAATGTGGTGGCATCTGTTTTTTTTTAAGTTATACGGATATCAAAAGTGATCTCACGAAAAAGTCAGGTTCGAGATTAATAGACCTTTCGAACTAAAAAAAGAGCATCATTGCAATTTTATAAGTAAACAGATTAACTGTATCACCTGGTTGTGATCCAGTTAGATTAGCTTACGCTATCTGAATGTGGGAAAACACGAGGGCTATCTGCCTAAGGAGAGGAATCAGTTTATTAGGTTTTAATTTTGGTGCAAATTATATTGAATATGTAAGATAATTAGCAATTTTGCAGCCGAGTATTGTAATATGGGAACATTTATAAATAATATTTACTATGTAAGTATTAGCCAAATTTGTCGGAAAATAGAAAAATGTTATTAAGCTACTCAGATATTTGAAGCTACTTATTTTATTACACTTATGAACAATCTGTTATTATAATTTGGAAGATAAACGGACGATTTTACTCCACGCAGATTGGCAACACCTATCTACTTCGCCAGAAGCGGATCTTTTTCTGGAAATGATAGAAGTTAGATTAAAGCGAACTCAAGACGAAATTAGCTGTAAGTTGTTAGGCTTAGTACATTTTTTTTAGATCAAAGTGTATTAGAACGTTTAATTAAAAACCCGTGAAACTGATACGTGAGCAGAAGTGAATTTATACTCTTTGCACAGACGTTCTCTATATACAACCTTAATTCTATTATAAATCTATTTACGACAATACTTCAGATGGTGATTTAGTGTTTTTGAAACAGTCTATGTATTATAAAGTATAACTTCAATTTAAATAATTCAGATTTCCATCGTCAATATGCCCCAAATTTTAAAATTTGTTTGTTCTTTTTTTCCCGTAGAATTATGATTATTATTTTCCTCTTAGGCAGATGGCGCTGATTACGCTTTCTGATCTGCATGTGTTAACTTCTGGTATGTCTTTTTTAATAATTAAAAAGAAAGGATAATAGTTTTTAAATTGATAAAAGTGCGGTCTTTTTGTAATGAAAATAATTCCTTTATCATTTACTTTTTCCTAATTTATTATTTTATTTAACATTACTCGCTATTTTTGTTTAATAGGCTTAGTTATATGCATGCAAATCAAAACTCAAGTAAATCGCTTATATTTTTTCACCACTTATTAGATTTATTAACTTAGCTTCCTGTGCTCAATCAATTTATTCTGAATAATTTTATTCGTCAGGCAATTGGAAGTTTCATTTTCTTATTCAGAAAACTAATATTGCAAATGTGTTCTTCTTCACGTTTCGAAAGAATTTCCTTTAGTAAAAAACAGCTTCGCGCTTTAATAAAAGAGCAGGAAAATAAAACGTTTTCTGACATCTGTTATTCAGCAGCATTTGCGAAAGAATGACAAAAGTTTGATTTTTTTTGATTGATTACAGTTGATTTATTTTTCGAGAATTCCAGCTTGAATCAGATATCGACATTGAAATAAGCTGGCAGAATTTGAGATATCTAGCAAACATTTTCATTAAACGACCAAACATTTTCATTATAAATGAAAAACCAAACGCTTAGCACGTTATGGCTATGACATCAATTTCACTATCCATCCAATAAAAAAATATTTATTTTCATGCGTTAGTATTTTTTATCAAGTACAATGAATGCAGTTAATTAATATTTTAGCAATATTATAATATCCAAGGAAAAAAACGGAATAGAGTATTAAGTTTATTAAAAGTATCGTCTTCCCTGTTTGTTTTATGTTCAATTAGAGGAGAAAAATTTATTATTTACTTTCCGTGTAACATTTCTGGAATGGGGCAGATTTGAAAAAAAAAATAAGTTATACTTCCTATTGCCAATATATATATTTGATATAATTGCAAATTAATTCATCCGAGAAAAATGCTGAAAATGTGAAAAGTTTTTTGATACTCTGTAAAATCACTGTATAATTTAATAATGCAGTAAAGCAGCCTAGCTTTTCCCAGCAAGTTTCAAATTACTCTGAAGTTTAATTAAAACTATAAAACCGAACTTTATGGGTGTAGAGAAAGCATTCGAAACTCTTTCAGTATTGGTCAATAAAGTAGAATATAATGCTGGTATAATTAATGTGACCCGATTTAGACCTACCCAAAGCTCGTTTTGACTGACGTATTTCGTTGAAACTTGGACCAGCATTATATGGTCTATAGGCAAACTGCAGTAAAAAAATAATAGTTTATAGTTTTACAATAAGATGAAAAGTTGGCATAAAAAATTGGAAACGTGAAACATTATTTAATCTTAATATTTATAGATTGTGCATTCGATTTGCGTTATACTCGTGCTCAAAGCTTGTTATAGCACTTCAACGGCGAATTGTCTCTTCAGGATATATAACAAAATGGCATGGTATACTTGCTCTCAATTCTTGTAAAAACCACTTACACACATATGCTACACATACTCTTCCTCCACATATACTATTTTTCAGAAAATCCCACAGTCAGCAGTCAAGAAGTCTGAAGAACGAGGAGACTAATCGATCATCTTCAAACTGAGCACGATGTACCTTGTTTACTCGTCTGCCTCGCTTTCCAGCATGCCTCTATGGTGTATAGTAGCACTCTCGACGCGTATGCGAGAGGTCCAGATTCTAGTCCCAGCAAAGACATTGTTCTTTTTTCATATACTCCTACTTCATAAATATTTTACAGTGGCGCTCGAACTAAAAGTTGGTGGACAATAATTAGTCACCACCAGTATTAGGTGACTGATCACCTAATTCCCAGTCGCCCTTTTAAAGTATCTCCCTCTTTCCAGTATGCCTTCATGGAGTAACGGTAGCACACTACGCGCGTATTCGAGAGGTCCAGGTTCGAGTGCTTCCTCAAAAAACCTAATCACTCTACACAGTCACTTTTCCCATATTTTCATATGAAATCTACTTCCGTCCTTTTCTGGCACACCATCCAAGGGCTCATCTTTTCAAATTCAATAATCATCGTTTTCAAACCATTCTTCGCCATAAGCCTCTTCGCAAGCATTTAAAACGCAAATATTCTTGCATCGCAGTTAAATTATTTCTCTTCTGATTAAATAATTTGAGCTCGCTCTTTCTTTTCTAAAAATCTGGTGAAGAATAGTTTTGCGGCACTGATCATTGATATTTTAAAGAGTTCCTAATTTGCACAACGTCCTTTTTATATTACATGAAAAGCGTCATCCCAATGGTCGAGATTTGAACTATTTTTTAATGTCATTTTCTTTTACGACGGGCTCATATAACATTTATACCAAGTTTCAAAGAAATACGTCAATCAGAACAGGCTGTATACTTGTCTGAGTAAGGTCGCTTTAATTACAGCCACCCTTCATAGGTGTTATTTATTATAGTAGAGCATTCGAGAACTCCGTCTCCTAGAAAGGATCCCTCTGTGGATGTCTACAGGCTCTCACATTTTAGCACGGCTTATGGGAAAAATCAAAAAACTGTCATGCATACAATCTGTTTGTTCTGCCGAAACGGACTTTAAAATCTACTGCTGCTCTTTGGTTTTAGCCACACAGCGGCGAATATGTCCTAAACATTAGAAATGGATAAATTTGTGCTTCTAAATACTAGTCAAGTGATACGAATCTTAAATGTACTAAGTTCAATTCCTTATTGACTTCAAATCATTATCTTTAAAAGTTCTGACATAAATTATCACTATTTATTTCCGGTATGATCCTCTGAATTGTAATTCTATAACACGACAAGGCAACACAAATGCCGTCTTCATAAGAGCCAGAAATATCCAGATTATGAAATCTCTGCAGTGACAGCTCACTGTTCAAGCAAAAACTACTTTCTAAGATCATTTCCTAACGAATTTTTTTTATTATCTATAGCCGATTTTAACTACCTCATATGCTTTTAGTTTAATATCCTTTAAAGATTTTTTAATGTGGTTGTATTACTGTTTTTCGGATAAGAATAATTATAATGTATCTGAATTTACAATTTTATAGTAAAAATGCATTTTAATTATTTAAACAATTAAAATTTAAATTCGTGAGAGTTAAAAAAATAAAAGATTTGTTTAAATTTCACTTTTAAATGGATTTTTTTATTTCAGAGAATGACAGAAAATTTGTTAATTAATTAATGTAAAAAAATTAACTAACTTATTGTTTACCCATATTTTCCCCATTTGATGAAACTCACATTTTCTGTAAAAGTAATGCTAATATTTTCAATTTAGTGATTCTGAAATTTAATTGTTTAGTTATATTATACAATACTCCAGTTGATGGATTAATTAAACTCATGCGTGTATTTTGCTGGAATAGAGTCGTGGCATTTCCATCAGTATTACAAATTCTCGAACTGAAACAAAGCTATAATAATTATGATTATTTGAATATGGCAATGTACACGAGAGATATTTGCCTAAGAATGTCTTCTTGGAAGCCTTTCTAAAGAAAACTGGCTCATATTCATGTTGCACATGAGGAAAACCACGAAAAACTGCCGTGCAGCCAGTTCGTTCGCCTGAGTTAGAAGCCGAGTCAACCTATCACTATTGAGCAGTCGTAACTACTCGGTTACTGAAGGGGTACAAGAATATGATGAGACAAAAGTATTTAAAAGTAAGCGAAATTGAGCAACCTTTGTTGAAAGAAGATTTTGAACATGCCAGAATGAGATTGCTATTTTTACGTAAGGTATCGAGACGGTATTAGTTGTAAAACGTTTTTATTTGAAAACGTCTGTGGGTCAGAAATTTTTTAATATTTAAGGCATGTTACTATCAAAAAAGGAAACAATTATCGCTTTATAAACTATTGAATTATTTCTTTGGTATTTGTCTTTTCTGGCAACGAAATGTAGATTGCTTTATAAAACTGTTTCTCTTCTTGTTCTGAAAGTGGCTGTCCTCTCTTAAAGTTTTCAAAAGACTGCTTTCAAAAGTCTCACATAAGAATAAAATACAATCACTTCAACAACTGACTTCGTTCTTAGTGTACCCGTGATTGCATCCGTGATTAAGAATCAGATTCATTTTTCAGCATATACTTTTCCAACAGCTGTTCATACTCGTCTTCTAAATCTTCCTCTGAAACTACTTTCAAGGAATTCATATATGTGGCCAACTTCCTTTCCTTTTCTGCTATTTAACGGAAGGGCACTGCCGTGCTCCTATGAATACACTTAAATCTGAACTTAGGCCATTTTATACTTGCCTTTAATTGCACCTTAGCCCATGATTTTGATATTTCGTTATTTCCTGCACAAACGACTTGCGACTGCTAAATGGGAGTGGTTGTGAAGACGGCAACAATGATAATTTTATCTTAACTTAAAAGAGCGAGTAAATGAGTGCGCTGCTAAGATGACTTCCTGGACAGCGGCTTCCAGTGCATTTCCAAGGTGTGCACTATAACTGCCAGATTCGAGTTGCGTGCATCTCGAACGCTCTATGAGTTTCAAGAGTTCCGAAGCCACGCTGAAACCATATATATTTAATCAAGCAGGATCATAACACATCAACCACTCAATTCATGATACAGGCGTCCTTCACTTTACTAAAGCGCTCCTTCAAAATTTCTAAGCGAAATGATGACTGAGAGTAACAGGATTGCCATTAGTTTATATTGGAAATTGTTCTTATAAATTACAGGTCTCTCCTACGCCCCTTCCTCTTTCCTTAAAAGCTAAGGGTAAAGATGGATTGGAATTGGGATTAATAACTAGAACTGAAAGATTTTTATGAACGTGAAATGACTCTAGGAAATCTAATTCTCCAACAGAAGATGTTTTTTGAATAATTTTAGATGCTGAAAAATGAAAAATGGGATTTCCTGACCAACAGTGTTGAGCGATCGAGAATTTATATGTTTAGTTTTTCTTAACATATGCCTCATGTCCTCTAGCGTGAAATTTTAAGGCTCTTTTGGTTTGAGCGATGTAAATTAAACCACATTGGCAAGGAATGCTGTATATACTCCAGATGTTGACATATGGAATGGAGTCTTTGAATATGGAGCAGTGAATTTTATTGATAGAAGGAAATTTCACTTCTGCAGGTGAAGACGCTATATATGATATTTAAACTTCGAAGCTACTCCTGCAAATTTACGAATACTACGCTGATTCGTTTTGTGACAAGGTCACATTAAATTGAAGTTCGTTAATTGTTTACAACGTTATGGCAGTATCTAGGTGTTTGCATCAAATTCCATTTGGCGACAGTTTTTTTTTCGACGACTTGTGTTGTAAGCGGAGGAATGGAATGCATCAGACAACTAGCCACTTCACTTCTGTTTGTCTGTGTAGCTGATGGTATTTTGTGATTGGTTGCCCTTCTGACGCTGGAATTTTTTCATTGGCTTCAAAACTTAACTGCCACTGTAACTGTGGGACTTTGTAAAAGACGGGAATTTTTTTCACACATTATTGATTCATAAAGCACTTCAGGTTCAGCGTCGCACTGCAACGCACGGTTTCCATACTGCTCTTCATCTTAAATTACATAGGTAATTATTGCTTTGTTCTCTTATGGCCAGCACCGATCCACCGGACAGGGTAAAGTCCCTTGATATGTGACTCACAGTGAGTACAATGACAGCGATAACGATTCGATGATTTCTAATCACTCCGAAAAAATATGCACGACTTCAGATATTCCTATAACTGTTCGCGGACTTTTTGCCTTTTCTACAAAGAAAAAGAAATCTGCTAGGAAATTTAAACATCCATCTGGTTTTAACGTCGTAATTGATAAACAAAAATTAGTTTTTCCTTATCTTACCGAAGGCATCACCCAGGCAGCGCTCAAAGAACTTGTTCAGGATAATACTCCATCTCAGAAAAAGAGAAACTTCTCAGCTTTATCCCCAGAAGAAAAACTTGAATTGACCGCTAAACTTTTCTGCGATATTAAACAATTGGACCCAAATCAGTCAGGTTACGAAACTTACGCAAAATTCTTTTCAATCCTTCAAAAAGAAGCATTAAGCGAGACTAAAAAACAGCACAAATCCCCCAATACAGTAGAAGTACAAGAAAAGCAGAAAAGCACCGATTGGATCTCATCCACTAAAACGGCAAAAAATCAGAAACCTTCCATTCCAACTGAAATTCCTCAAAATAGCCGCTTCGAAGTACTCATCACAAATACCGCTGAAAAACTCTCAGTAGAAGCAGAAATTAAAGAAAATAGCACCCAAAATAAGATTCTCCCGATGATCATTCTCGAAAAAGAAGTTGATTGGCTCTCCATAGATAAAATGCTCAAAGAAACGTGCAATAAAGATTTCGAAGCTAATATTAAAGCTCGACAAATTTTCCTTTACACCACGACCGAAGCAGATTAAAAAAAAAATAGAAAATTTCCGAAAAGCCCAGATATGCTTCCATACTTACCAAATCAATACAGATCCATGAATGAAAGTTATCCTTAAGAACATCCCAAAATCTTTCACTGAACAAACAATATACTCTGACCTAGAAAGAAGAGGTTTCCTATCATTAAAGTTAAACAGGTTACCAAAAAAAAAGTAGATCAGCTAATACGACTACCAATTTATTTTCTCGAACTATACAGAAATTCTGCCGGCGAAAAAATACATTGTCTTAACAATATCTTAGGATTTATTATCACTATAGAAAAGTATCAACATAAGAAACGCCCGATCCAATGTTTTAATTGTCAGCAATTTGAACGCTTTCAAAATATCTGCTAGAAAACCGTACGCTGCTACAAGTGCGGGAAAAATCATCAGTCAGATACATACACATTAAAGCCAGAGGAAAAACCAACATATATTTATCGTAAAGAAAATCACGTCAGTTCATATCGCGGATGTAAAGTTTATAGAAACCGCTTTAATCTAACTCAGAAAAAAAAACACCCAGATCCCACCTATGTCTGAAGATTTTCCTATATGTATTCAGAATACTGATTGTTGGAGCTTTTAATTCTTAAGAGTTTGTGTATAGGTTTTAAGTTCAATACCAAATGATAAGTCAATATTTGGATAAACAATTCTAAATAACATGAATGTGCAAAGTTTGTGACAACATGATAAACACAATGTATACTGTAACTAGTGTTCAAATCAATCGTAAATAGTGACCAAGAGCTCCAACAGAATAATTAAATTTAATGCGTTGTGAAACATATACTGTCTGGTCCAGTGTTCTAAATTTAAAAAGTGAAAACATTACAAGAAAAGTTAAAATTAAATATGGAATTTATTAAGATATTACTGAATAATTTACAATTAGTTACATTGGTGGCGGTGTGGAGAGTAGTAACAAAATAATCTCATACCCTTCTAAACAGTGAAGTTAACAATTGTAGATACAGACATCCGACAAACAAACTTCGGCCAACGTCACAGCGCTACCACAATTCAACGCTCCAAAAGTGAAGTTAACATAGAGAATATTGCTTGCTTTCTATAAAGAGAGAAAAAAAGGAAGTAATTAGTTAAGAAAAAGTTTAATCATTTGCTTCGCCCTCCATAGTAGCTTTTCTCTCGTCCATTTCTATTTCTTCCGACATCGTTGGTCCTCTGATAACGCTGACAGCTACTCTTCAGATAGTATTTTTCATTCTCCGTCTCCTTCCGTCAATGGCGGCGTGTCTACCTCGAGTCCGTCTCGTGTCAGTCTCGTCTCAGCCTCTCTCGTCGCCAGCTCCCACGCTTTTTACTCAAATCGCCAAGACTGCTCGATTGGCGATTTTAGATGGTAGGAAAACCGCCAACAGCCCGGCAACCCCAGGGGAAAAACACGCAGGAAGGTGAAGCCAATGTAGTAAATACTCCAGGACTTTACGAATAATCGCTGATACACCAAGTTCATTCACCGCTAGCCTCGACGAGGGGTCCCACTCCAGCATAGGAAAAGCCTGCGAGTAAGCAAAACACCCCGTCCCCCCTGAGTTTGCTGCAGGGTTAGTAGTGTAGAAACTAGCCTCTACCGCAGGGTGCAAACGTTACTAATGTTGACAGATGTTTCACAGACTACCGTCTAGCGGGCGAAGAAATCGAAAACAAGCTCATAAATAATTTGGAAAGGCAACGGAAAAGTTTTGAAGGGATAGGTATTAATTATTGATTTTACACACAAATTAACTTCAATACTGATAAGTACTTAAATAAAAATATAATAATTACATAGATAATTTTCTTGGGTTTATTCCAACACCAAACACGACCACCATAGTAAGGAAATAAAAATTACTTCAGTTAAAATACAATAATCAAGTAATAAAATTTTTTTATATTCTCCACAACACCAAAACGACCACCATAGTCAGAAAATATGGATCCCAAATTTAGCAGAAAAGGGGGCACAAATAAAAATTAAAACTTTAATTAACTTTAAACACCAACTTGTGTAAACAAAACTTTAAAAAGATTGACCTTAAGGATCAACTTATCAAGAGATTAACATTAACAACCAAGGTTAAGAAAAAATAATTAACTAAACAGAAATTTAAATAGTTAACCAACCAAAAGTAAAGAAGAAAAATTAATTACACAATCAACTTAAAATCAGCGTTAACCAAAACTGTCAAGAGAACAAATTAAATGACTACAATTACTTTTCAACAAGCCAAAGAAACTTAAGTTCAACTACAAAAAATAAAAACAAATTAATCTTTAAGTCTGAAGCAAAATAAGTTAAATCATTACCTTTAAAACAATTTAAATCACAACTGAAATAAGTAATACATAACATGATTAGGAGAAACAAAACTTCTCAAAAATGCTTTACAGTGACAAAATTAAGATAATTTCGGCACAAAAAAATAAAATCACATATATTCTAAATATTTTCAAAGATCCTAACGTACTTCAACTCATGAGAATTATCACTACAGTTGCACAGAAAATCAAAACAGCAAAATCATCTATGCAGAAACTTAGTCTTCCAAGCTATTGAAAACATAATGAAGCTTGCAGAACAAGATTAAATCTTCATTTTCTTCCGAAGCAA